>NQII01001570.1:268704-433063 GCA_002778355.1 Clitarchus hookeri
CCGTTCCCCCGCGCCCTTGCATTCCGGCGCTGCTCCATACTCACATCACCTCACTCTCATCAGCTCTCAAGACCTCGATGTTAAGAGCAACCTAGAGCTCTCCACTCCACATAGCACTTAAGTACGTAGAGATGCAATAGTTGCTAAATTTGTGCCACTGGCCACCAACATGTGGGAACGCCGTTCGCGAATTATTGCCCGGTAGCCAGTCAGACGCAAGAACTACTCCAGAGCCTCGCACGGCCAATCGGCGAATGGGTACGCTCACATCAAAGGAAACGCCACTCTATTTGACTTCTGTATATTTACCTGTTCTGCGGTGTCGTCGTCGGTTGTGGCAGCCGGCGAAGTTGTCTTCTCACCTCAACCACGAGGACACTGCGCTCAGAAATGTATTTATGCCAACCATATACTTCATTGCAATCGGCTGACCTCCCGTGGCGCATTGGGTTGGTGCACCACCGGTCTGCGGTGCAGGAGGTTCTGGGCTCGAATCCTAGGTAAGGCATGGGTGCTAGTTTAAGTGATATCGTAAGTTAGTTTGTAAGCCGTCCTCTGATAAGCCTTGAGGCATAACATCGGGGGACGTTAATCAGTCCTTTCCAAAAGTTCAAATTTATTGCATAGTTCAAAGAATTATGAATAGTCTCTTCAAAAATGTTTTTGTTTTAATACGTTTTTTGACCTTGTAAGTGCATGCTATTTTAAGTAAGTGTTGTCACACTTCAGCATTTTTAGCGGAAAATGTAAGTATATTTTTGTTTAAGAGAAACCACATATTGGTTTTGCCAATGCAATGATCTTTGTTTGGTGAGGTAATCCTTTCTTCCAGGCCGTTTCTTCTGGGAAAACAACGCTTGTGTGCTATTATAAAAATACTCTTATGACTACTGCAACAAATGTTTACGTAAAGCATGTTGTCCTTTTATTATTCTAACGACGTGAGGTCTACGCCATATTTAATATGTCAGTCAAATCAAATAACATTTCGGTTTACGAAAAAAAAAAAACATTCGCTGTGATTTTATTGGTTAACAGACCATTCTTTCGCGGAAAGAATTTTATTTAGCAAGTAAAGCCAACATAGCTTTCAGAGGATATATAATGTTTTGGGATATTTCTTTACGATCAGTTTGCAAATAACTGCGTAAATAAATTAAAACGCTATACACTCCGACGTATGATATAGTTTGACTGAGACTGAGAAAATCTTCCTTAAACTATCCACAATGATTTACCTTTGAGAATGTGACACAGCCGAAGCCATACTGGACTAAAAATGTTTTTCTTCCTCGAACATTCAACTGAAATCTTTTGCTACCAGAGATAGCCGGTACAACTGGACGTTGTTCTTGAGATTCTATACGCTAGCTAACATTACAATTGTTTAATAACACTGTTGTTGGAATTGTGTTTATTCACACTCTTTAAACACTGCAAAAATGTAATAAGCTTTATACACATATATGTGTGCATGTGTATGTGAGTTTCTGTATTATACCACTTTTTGCATTACAATATATTGGATGATATATTATGGAACTTTAGTTCAGCCTCAAAAATGAAAAAATGTAAGACACTGTAATATGTACCACAAGGTCAGTGGCAAATCAAAATATCTAACTTACGACAGGGTACGCCTTGGACAATCCTCTTAAGACATTCTTGCTTCTATTACAATTTACAATTTGGTGCAGAATAAAAAGTAGAGAAAAGTCTACACCCCAGAAGAATATATATGTAAATACAAGAAATATATAGTAACAATTCCATTTATTGTGTAAAATATATCAATGTTTTTCGGTGGACAAAAACAGCAGGTACCAATTTACTTTTGTTCAGGCGCTCTTTACTGAATGCATTGTAGGGGAGGGGGATGTATATGCTATCCCCCTCACCTTTGTTATTATGACACAATAGCCAATGGAGTATACTAAGAAGGTAAATGTAACGAGACTACAGCATATCAACCACTCCCTTCCCCACCCGAGAAACTCGCAACGGTTTTTGAACTATTGTTAGTATGACGTGCATTAAAATACACACGAATGACTGTTTCAGCATTAACACTGTATATCAAAACCCTCACCTTTCTTTTTGGTTTACAAGCGAAGTATAACAACTAGGGCAACTGATTTTTGGAGATAAAAACCAGAGCATGCAGTAGACTTCAACACTATATATATACACATCAGATGCGGTCATATCTCCATTGGCTGCTGTTGGCATTTCCGCATTTGACTGAGCCATCCAGGATTCCGTTACTTCGACACTGTACCTTCGTGATTCGTGCGAAAGCAGCTACCACTGACCAGGTCATGTTTCGGCCAATAGAAAAAGCTGGACGACCCCACAGTGCTTTGAACTGTATCTTGTCTCGGAAACTTTTCGCGAAATAGCACTGCCCCTAGTAATAGCTAAGCCACTAGCGCAGAACACTAAAGGGGTGAAACAGTGGCTGCTATCGCGAAATAAAACCGCACACGGCAACAAAATGGCTTTACTGGCCGGCAAAAATTTGGAACACGGTTTGCGGATCAGCGCCTGGTCACCAATCTGGGGTCTCATTTTATGTCATGTCCTGGGATGACGGGCGCTTACGGGTACCAGCTTGAAAGTCAGTTATTAGGAGGGTGTCGCCTCACCCCGGGTGCACTCCCCAAACGAAATATATTCATTATTCATACTCACTCTTTTCGTCTCTGCGCACTTATCTGTTCTTTGCTACTTGCGTCGAAAAAGTCACTCTCAAGATCAGCACTTGCTTCCCAGGAGATAAAAGAAACATTGTCTATACGCCCCTCTCAATCGCGCCCCTCTACGCACAGCGAACTACACGCTGTAAAACTTCCACTCGGGTAGCGATCGGCAGAGCTGCAGCCGAACTGGAGCGGAAATAAACGAGGTCTCCTCGGTTCACCGAACGCACTGTGACGTCTCACTTTGCTACATTGCTCGTCTGCCGGTCTTCGGCGGCGACAAAGCGACCCCCTCCCAACCCCTACCAATGACCAATCCTTCTCTTCTAGTCTTTCAAACACCGTTTTAGTCAATATAATCCTTTCCCATCCTCTGTTATTTTAGAGAGCTGTATCCTACTTTATAAATTACGCGCACGTTTAGCAATTTTTCTATGTCGCGGTTTTTGAATAAAAACATTAAATTATCACCCCAAGTATGTCATGTGACTCAGGCATATTACACCTCTGATAACATAAAACTTTATATTTATTTTTCGTTAAATTGAACTTTTCCACATATTATTATTACCTTTTAAAATTTTATTTGTTAATAATGTTACATGGACGCCTGAGGGGCGTATCTGAGTTAGTGAGGGATGGAGGTCATAATAAAAGTGAAATATCTAAATTTTATTTTAATTTATTCACCCAGCTAATATTTAAGGCTTTAAATTATCTGTCTCCACTATTACTCTTTTTATTTCACAGTGTGGGCAATATTTAATGTATATTTCAACTCTAATAAACGTCCTTCTTCATGTCTCTGTTTGGTTATTGTCAATTAACTCATACTCATCGTTCGCAATGTCCTTCACTCACGCATATAGTCCAATAGTTCAGCCTGATATCGTACTCTACACTGCTCTGATGTTGGGAGTCTCAAATTTCCTTCCCACTGGTCACTTCTCTCGCCACGATCTTCTCTTCTCGCTAGTCTTCTATCGCTGAAACTCACCCGTTCAACAACTGCCGGCCCGGAGGCCCGACACGCCTTCTATAGCTCCTGGCCTTGACTTGGAAGGTTCGGAGCACCCCGAGTCTAGTCGAGAGACACTCGGGCAGCAAACCACCAGAAAATTCTTCTGATAAAATGCAGAAACTCAATACAACCAGGGTCATCAGCGTGCGCCCCAAAAGGAATTATCGTGTCGGCTCGCTTTTTGTAACAGATACGCGGCTCGCTCACCTGCCATTCAAAACATTCCATTGATTTGCCACCACCGCTATCATATAGCTACGTTGTCCTTCACTTCCACTCGCTCGCGCGGGATACAAAGCAGCGAGCGCGTAGCAACAACATGAATTAAAAATGAGGTAAAATAGGTACCGGCATGTTGGTAATTCTTAGTAAGATATAGTTATCATGCAAAATATTATCAAACCGAGCGCACACGAAAACGGCGCGTTGTTCCTTTGGCGTAATTTTCTGTACCTAGTTACGCTTTGTTGGAATGAGGTGGAGGAAATGACTGAAAGTATAACATAAGCAGGGCTTCATAAAAAAATTGGAAGTAACCATGAATGGAATATACGCCGGTTTTGCCCCCTCACTTCTTAGTTTGCGCTAGAATTTAGCATGGGAGGCAACCATGAACCCATTCGCAGCCATGGTTGCCTAATCCCAAAAATGTCACGATGCAGGTGCCCTGTAGTTTCAATATTTCTTGCACACCTACACGCATGGTAACGAGTCCTGAGACGCACTTAGTTCCCATCTCTTCCTGGGGCATCCGACTCTCCTTTCAGTTTAAAGGTATATTAAGACACAAAATTAGGCAGCAACCTAGCGTGGTGTGTTCACGTTATCAATGCGGCTCATTTAAAATTGAAACGTTATGACGAGACAAATTTCCTGCCTCCCACCCCTGTGCGAATCTGCTAGTATTTTCTCACCCGATAATAGATAGTATTATTTTACCCCTATTGCTCCTGTAGCATTTTCTATTCATGCGTGTAACAAGTATAAACTATTTTCCTATTGAAATGGTTTATATTATACCTATACCTGTTTTTCTTCCTCTCCTGTCTTAGTTCAACCTATTGCTATCGGTACATTCAGGTATGTAGTCATGGTTTCAATGGCGACCATGGCTGAGCAATCCCTCTCTGCNAAAATTGAAACGTTATGACGAGACAAATTTCCTGCCTCCCACCCCTGTGCGAATCTGCTAGTATTTTCTCACCCGCTAATAGATAGTATTATTTTACCCCTATTGCTCCTGTAGCATTTTCTATTCATGCGTGTAACAAGTATAAACTACNGCTAATAGATAGTATTATTTTACCCCTATTGCTCCTGTAGCATTTTCTATTCATGCGTGTAACAAGTATAAACTACTTGCCTATGGATAGGGTTTATATGATACCTATACCTGTTTTTCTTCCTATCCTGTCTTAGTTAAACCTATTGCTATCGGTACATTCAGGTATGTAGTCATGGTTTCAATGGCGACCATGGCTGAGCAATCCCTCTCTGCTGCGATTCATGGCTCCTTGCATAAACTCTATTTTCTATTACGTGTATGGGACTTAGATCTGAGATGCATTTATGTCCTGTTCTCACCTCAAACGTAATATTAGCTTTATTATTAGGGTGGGTTGAGAAAAAACTATGCAAATTCTATTCGTGCTATTGGACATGAAGGTCTTGTAAAGGTTAACGAAATAACTAAAATTCAAATATCGACCCTAGCTGCGTCTCAATGTGGTCTGAATCACGCAGCGAATTTACAACACTGCAATTATCGGATAAGTAACTGTAATACAGAGTGCGTAGCAGCATTATCCAACTGTCACAATAGCGTAGGAAACATTTATATAGAAACTAATGTTTAGAAATATTTATACCATTAATGTTACACACTTTATTGAAAGCTGATGTGTAAATTTGAGCCGTATTACTGCGTCGATTGCAAAAAAAAATGCCANAATGTTACACACTTTATTGAAAGCTGATGTGTAAATTTGAGCCGTATTACTGCGTCGATTGCAAAAAAAAATGCCAATCAAATTTTTGAGTATGGGTGAAACTATTACTCAGTACTTCAATGTGCCCTGGTACGGAAACATAATTTTTCATTCCTATAGAGATATACATATTTCTATGAAAAAGGGAACTTAACGTAAATCCGCAGTTATTGAAACTGCATATCCAAAGATATCATTGGGGCCGCGGTGGCTGAGCGGTTAGACTGCTAGCCTCCCACCAAGGCGAATCGGTTCAATCCCCTGCCGGGCCACTCCCGGATTTTCGCAAGTGGGAATCGTGCCGGATGATGCCTCGGGTTGGCGGGTTTTCTCGGAGATATCCCGTTTCCCCTGCCATTGAATTCCAACGCTGCTCCACTCTCATCTAATTTGACCCTCATCGACTCTTAAGACCTCGTTGTTAAGAACTGCCCAAATCTCTCAACTCAACTCAAATATATCGCAACTGACTGAGAATATACTAAATATTTCATTGCAAAGCTTAATTTGGTTTTTGGAAGATAGCTTTTCCAAAAAAAAAAAAATTATTACATGGCTATAAATTTTGAAATGTGCTGTGGTGTGAGGTTTAGCCTTCATAATTTAACACATACGTATACAACTAAATATGACAAGGATCTCAAAAACTTAGAAAATAGGATCGTGTGATTGTAATCTATTGAGCAGAAGACATTTTCCACCATAAATTATGGCAATCTGAAGAGAAGTTCTTGAAATACGATGTATAATAATATTTATTGGTTGTACAGCATTCCATAATAGAAAATTAAAAACGGAAAACTTTAATTTAGAAAGCAGGCCGTCAATGGAATGTTATTTCCTTACGTCTACGCACATAGAGCATCGACAGCACTTTTATTTCGTCTGTATTAAAAGATAAGACAAGGTTTGTGTGTGGTCCCAACAAGTAGTTTATGTTTGTCCTAGAGCTCATGCTGTAATCCTACGTCCAAAGTCCATGCTCTCCAACGTGTACAAGCGTCCGTGTGATCGTCTGTTCCCTTCAACGTACAAGTCGCTATACGAATACTATATATCAACAGTGTTGTCTCTCTAAATCTTGGAAGAACTGGCCCTCCCGTGGCGCAGTCGTTTGGTGCGCCGCCGGTCTGCGGTGCGGATGGTTCTGGGTTAGAATCCTATATAAGGCATGGGTGTTAGTTTAAGTTAGGTCATAAGTTATTTTATAAGCCGTTCCATGATAAGCCTTCAGGCATAGCGCCGGGGGACGTTAATAAGCCCTTTCCGATTCCATTTCACGGAAGATCTGCCTTTTTCAAAAATTTCTTGTACCAGATTACGTGCAAGCTCACCATCTTGGCGCAATTTTTGTGTACATCTTGCATCGTTTGTCGGATGAAGAAATTTTGGTCGGCTTTAAAAATAGAGCTCTTTAGTGCCTATGAGGTTGAATGAAGTGAGGTGGAGGTTGGACCAGCGGCGGCGCGCAAGGACAGCGAAAACGGAGAACCCCGAGAAAACTTACCCGTCAACGGCAACGTCCGCCACGTTTCCCGAATGTGAAAATCCGGGTGACTCCGACGGGAATCGAACCCGGTTCGCCTTTGAGGTAGGAGAGTAGTTTGACTACTAAAATACTCGGCCCCCATCCCCATGCATTGTGTGAATGCTACTTAGATCCTTCTATAAAGAAGGTGTTGCAATTGATACATACTGATTTGTTTTTATATTCTTATTTTATAGGCACCGCAGTGGCCTAGCGAGTAGTTAGCCTGCTCGCCTCCCACCAAGGAAAGCCGGGTTCAATTCCCGGTCGGGTCACTCTCGGATTTTCGCATGTGGGAATCGTGCCGGGCAATGCCGTTGGTCAGCAGATTTTCTCGGGGATCTTCCGTTTCCCCCGCTCCTTCATTCCGGCAGTGCTCCATACTCATCTCTATCACCCTCATCGGCTCTCAAGACCTCGATAAGAGCAGCCCAAATCTCTTCACTCATTCTTATTTTATATCTTTTTTAAAATAATTTTTATTAACATGTCAGTTTAGTAAACCAGACCGGATATCGCATTTTAATACTATTAGCAATAACAATGTCACGTAATTTAAATGTAAGCTTCCCACCAGATCGTAGGTGCTGGAAAAAACGAGAAAAACGAAGCAACGCACGCAGGGGTAAAACCGCGCGGATTACTGCCGTCCCGTGCGAGCGTACATTTGTATCCCACGCCCCCTTAACTGGCAAAACTTCAAACCCGCAAAGCGGCCATTCGCCTACCCGCAGCCCGTAGGACCGCAAAACTGGTCGCGGTGGCTGCAAATCCCGGCCAGCCGCAAATTTTATTTGCACGCATGGGCCATTTGCAAGTCTGATGAAAACTGCCGTACGAGGCCTTGCTTTGGTCGTGTATTAGGCCTACCGGGAGCGAGGCACAGCATGATTAAGTACAGTTATTCTACCTGGAATCATTTCACAAATACATTTGTTTCATGTAGTCGTTTCATTTATTGATTATATATTCGTATGCGGAGACAATGTTGAGATATAAATGTATTCGAAAAATGCAGAATCGTTTCATATTCCCAGAAAAATTAAGAGAAGGAGCAGAAGAGACAGTGTTTGAAATGAATATGTGCTTGAAGAACGCAAGGTCGCATTTCAGCGAACGGATTAAAACCGGAAGGAATAAATGAGGTGGACACGGACAAAAACTGTAAAGTAAGAAAATTTTTACAAAAACAATATTTCGTAAGCAGAAGTACAAAATGCCCAAACAACCGATGTAACTACAGCGTACGGCGATAATAGGTGTTATTAGGAAGCAAGTTGGAGGCTTGAGAAAATTATTCTCAAATCAAATTTTGATTTAAATGTGTACTAAGTGCCCAAGAGTGGACTCTTGAACTTTCCGAATTGTATTCAGACTGTTCACTACAAAGTCACACAGGTAGCTACAACACCTTAAAACATGATTTCAGCCAAGTTAATGAAAACAACAGTGATCTTAATCCCCTTTTGTTAGAAAAATAACTCCAGTTAAGAAAATGAATAGTAAGTAAATATGAAAACATAAAGAAGGAATCAACAATGAAATGAGACATGATCTAATCCACGAACTTCAGAATGCGAGTCCAGCGCATAACATCAGAACAAAACATATATTTGTGACACAAGAAAAACTGCAGTTGTGCTTGTGAGTTAGGGTGCACGTTACTTGTCCTAAAATTATTCGGCCTTAAGTCATTTGGCCTAAAAACAATTAGCCTTGTTTTAGGCCATATTTTTAAGCCAAGGTGTGGGTACATGGTGTATGGAGGAAGAACTTAAGCAGATGGTTCTTTTCGGAACTATACTGGACTATCGTACACAAGGGAAAATAAGTGTAATAAGGAAAATTCTAGTTGCATACTACTAAAGTTTACTAAAATGAATGCACAACTCGACAAAGTATTGCAAGAAAAGCGAAATTACAAGGCTATGTGAAAGAACTTAAGACCAGCATCAAAACAAAGAACAAAAAGCAGGAAGAAGAATTACCGAAAACCTACCTTTCCATCTTTACGCAAATGTAAGAAGAAACAAGCAGAAATTGGACCCACAAAATGGTATTATTGGCGTACGCCACAAAAGAATACGAGTCTAGTGAAGCAACCAGGAACCTTGTAAATAACATAATCAACCCAGTGGAAGAAGGATAGAAAGTGAAGAATTTCCACTGAATTCGTGGTGGAAGGGTGCTTACTGAATAATATGATGACGCGACAATTAGGGAGATAGAGGCAAAGACATCTCAAAGAGCCTAGGACTGAAACTTGACCAATCAAGGAAACAAGGACCTAAAATAATAATTTATGTTATCCCAAGAAAGGATGATTAACTACTGGGGAATATATGGAAGCAAAACCAACACGAGAAGAGAATGAGAATTATTGAAAGTGATATCAATAATACTAAATATGGTAAAATTATGGAAGATGTGGATATGGTAATATAGGGATCAGTCAGTTACAGGAAAAATTTGATTAAGCATGAAACAGTTTATGTGGGACTTGCTGCAAGTCAAATACGCTACTTCCTAATCCCACTGCGTTGCTATAAATGCCAACATCATAAGCTTCAAAGTAAACGATGTATAGGAACAGAAAGATGCTCAAAATGTGTAGAAGGACATGTATTAAGACACCTCCAAATGTAAAGGAGACTATAAGAATCAAGTACATGCAAATTGCATACGGGACAAAAGGGAAAATCAACAACACAGGATAGGCTTAAAATTCTGCCCTCTCTATGATAAATTATTCGGAGTGTAATTGGAGTCGTCCGACTATGGAGACATCTAAATGTATACCAAGAATATGGAAAATTAACTTGCAATGATTTGCAGTAGCTACTCTTGAGATAGCAACCATGGCGAACGAAATAAACATAGATGTGATACTCGTACAAGAGTCATACTCCTTACGAGGAAAGATGATAGGGATTCCAGAACATATAATATTAATAGGCGAAAAATCCATGGCAACACTGTGGATTTGAGCACCTGACCATAATAAAAAAGAACTCATTAACTAATGAACATCATATCCTTGCACAGTTACGAACGAATACCAACGGAATTTACATCATTTTCTTCTAATTCCAGTAATTATCTCTGCAGATTACGGTGTTTGTGGATGCAGCAACGGAAGCGTTCAGAGTGAAATTGCTCAAGTATAGAGACCGCTGTTACCTCATGACTCATGCTATCAAGGCCTGCAAGAAGGAACTGAATACTATGACTTTAGAGAAGCGGAATGAAGTGATTAAAGTGCTGCGGAGGGAGAATATGATCACTAGAGTATATGTTAATCCAACATCAAAATAATGGTACACGAAGGAACAGACCACTGTGGCATGGTGGTAGATATATTCCTTCTAACGAACCATATTCATGTCGTGAATCAGTTCCCATGTATATTTTACTTGCACATGGCTCCCAAACCATGCTAGATAATACTAGGGATTTACCCGCATTTCTCGAAAAGATTTCACGACCAGTCATATTGCATAACTTATTCGCTCAAGTCTACGTTCATGATTGGACGATCTAGATATTACACGTCTTAGGTATCTGCCCACGAATCACAGACGTGCGCTATCAGAGCTGCTTAATTCTGATTGGTCTGTCAAGTAAAACAATATCTTCACACAAAGACACGCCACCAATAAGCAAAAGAAAAGTTATGGAATGCCATAGGCTATTGAAATCTAGCATGTGTTGAAATATTTTCGCGAAATGAGGGTGCACCAAGATATTACCGTTTTTAACTAGGAAGGTAGCCAGTTATGTTGACTTATGGACTGTTATTTAATACTCAAACAACCATCAACGATTCATTATCCTTGAGATAAAAGAAATTTATGGAAAAACAAGATACGTCAGTCCGATGACAAGATACACACACCACGATGCGAATTTGAGAAGATGTCATGAAAGGTTAATGGAGAAAATCCACAAATAGAAAGCTGAAACTTCAGATAATCTGAACCGAAGTACAGAAAGCGTAACAAGATTAATCCTAGAGACATCTGACAAGGATCTACGAACCTCAGTACCAGGAGTCCCACTTAATAACTTTCAGGATGGTAAATTAGATCAACATAGAAAACAGTCCAGTAAGATAAGATATCTTAAGACAACGAGACCAGGGCAGGATAAATATAATAGCAAAGGAATACAAAAAACAATGGCGGCATTATAATAATAAGATCAAGTAAAAAAAGAAGACCTCCCAGAGAAAGTTTGTAACAGAGCAGGGAAACTAAGACCCACGAAGACTTATATATAAGAACGTAGCCTGCAAATTGAAAGTCAACCAAGTCATGAATGGCCTAAAGGTTACTGGCAGACGTATCAACAATGCACAAGATAATTCAGACGAACTAGTGAAAGATCTTCTATCAAATTAAAACATGGAAAATAATGACGAACTACATCAAGAGAAAGGAACGCCATGAAAATACTGCCAGCCACTGAACCAACCTCTAAGTTTACGAAGGATAAACTTGAGTAGGCAAATAAATTTTTTTTAAACCAAAGAAAGCTCCAGGACATACTATTATAAAAAACAGATGCTATTTAAAGTGTTCAGCTGCGAACATGATAAAATCTGAACATATTCAACGATGGATTGCAACGAGGATGTTACCTAAGTATATTGAAAAAAGGCATCCTAACAGTATTATACAAAGGTGGAGAAAAAGATCCTTCAAATTCCCAAATCGCACCGACCATTAACATTGCTGCTAGCGATGGGCAAATGATGAAGACGTTGGTCAATAAATGGCTTTTAAATTCATGGATGCTACAAATGAACTGAAACAGCGAAAGTTTGGGTTCAGACATTGTAGGGGTAAAGATCGAGCAGTCCTGTAAGTGATGAAGAAGATAAAACTAGCATCACATACTTATGTCCTTGGAATTTTCCTAGATGTATGCGGTGCTTTGGCCATGCGTGGTGGCCAGAAATGTAATTGAAACTTAAACAGAAATAATGCCCAAAACGTCTGTGGACTAATATTGAGCTACTTTGAATAAATGATAAGTACATTTCAAGACAAACCGATAAACGTATGGAACCATTTGACGACCGGATGTCCATTGGTCTCAGTCTTAGAGCCTCTTCTATGGAATGTTTTTTTCGAAAGTTTGCCACAGATGACCATACCAGCTGAATGAGATTTTTGTGTATGTGGATGATGCCCTCACCATCATACCAAAATGAAACATAAAATAACTATTAATCAAAACTGAGGAGAATATTAAACAGTGGGGAAATACAGTAGAACTTCGCTTTATAGCAGGAGAGACAAATGCCATGCTTATGAAGAGTACCCTCAAGAGAAGAGAGCTCCGATAATAGGATTTTAAGGCGGGCCCATCAAGCTGAAAGACGAGATAAAGTATTTTGGTGTGGTTGTGGATAGTAAGTTACAAATCCATGACAATATCAGATACGGAATGGATATACGTTTAGAGCTCTCCTGGAGACTTAGCTGCAAAACTATGATGACACTATAAAGGTGTCTTCACAGCAATTGCATCTACAAACAAAACACCAGTGTTGTACAGAACACCATCAAAGGTGCACAAGAAAATTTAATTTTGCAGCTACGGAAGCATATAGAATAACACCCACAGAAGTTCTTAATTGACAGCCATGGCAATACACCTGGAATTATAATTTACAGAAATAAGTAAGGTAATATAAGTCCCCGAAGGTGGAAAAGCTTCACCCAGTTGAAGACAGATAAGAGAGAATAAATAACTCTCATCTCTCAGGAGAGATGGGGAAACACTGACAAAGGCAGAATCTCGTATTATTTATATCCGAATGTAGAAGTTACACTGAATCACCCCTTAATCACGGAAGCTGAGAAATAATACTGGCTGAGGTTACATATAAATATATATAACCTCAGTGTTATATATATATATATATACATATTACAAACATGCACAAGGTGTTTTTAAATTACAAGTGGAAATTCAAACTATGGAATCTATGGGCCAATACAAACAAGTAATCCTAGTCGCAAAACTGCTGACATGGCGAGACGTCGGTCGTTCAACTAGAGGCTGGCCAGGCGTTTCGTCTGCCTGTTTTGAAACAGCGCTCTCCGAGCACCGACGAAAACTGTCCATTTCACGTACGAAGTGCACTGAACCCTAGGATAACGATGCACTTTCGTGAAAATTTCAGCACAGGCCGACGTCGTAGACATCCTACCGCAAACGCCCAGGGCTCGCTGCCCCGCAGACACGCCAAAGAAGAAATTTTAAAATAAATGAAATAGGTCAACTTGCTTTCTTGACCTAGTGCTTGTTTACTCAGCCGTCAAATGTGATATTTAAGTTGTTTTTTTTTCAACCTTCTCTTAAAAAACTTCGTGTACATATGTTTTATCTAAATTTTATACAAAAAGTAAAAATTTCGTAAATGTATCGCTGTGTGTCGCTGGTCTGCGCCGCTGACCTTGGCCCACCGCGCACGATCGGACGGAAGAGGACAGGGCAGTGATATTATAACGGGGCGGCAAATCAAGGGAATGTTTTAAAATACAAGCTAGCGAAAATCCTACCAGCATTTTCAGTTATAAACGCATTCTGCCGTGATAACCCTTTGGTGGATCACCACTCCTGACCTTCGGCGGATATAATTACTGCGTTTATCTGAAGAATGCTCTGGATTACTGACCTCGTTTCTATCAGCGTGACACGGGGGTGCGTAGAACCTTCCAGATGGCCACAGCGACTGATATAGAAGCGCATCGGGCCTCCAAGCTGAGAGTAGATGAGTGAAGTGTGTTTATAAGGAATGAGTGGCTGGAGCATCGACCGAAGGACGTCAGGTGAAAAGAGAAACGAGCGGCGAGATAAGTGACCAGCGGGAGGAAAACCTGCGACTGCGAGCATCGGCGCAGCGAATAGTGCGACTGGCAGGCTGGACTAGTGGACTGGATGCGTGAGTGTAAAACATTACAAATGATGGCAACAGACAGACTGAACATGTGTTAATGATGAGTATGTGTTGATTGACTTCAACAAAACAGAGAAATTAAGAAGGACGTTAATTAGAGTTAATATAGACATTAATAATGCAGTCACTGAAAAATAAAAAGAGTAATAGTGGGGATAGATAATTTAATTCTGTAAATAATAGGTGTGTGAATATATTATAAATCAAATTTAGTTATTTTATTTATATTATGATCTCCATCCCTCACGAACTGAGATACGCCCCCCAGGCATTAATGTAACAATGGTGTCAGAAGTTGAGTGGGGGCATTTAATTTGTTAATCAAGTTAGGCATTAGACTAGCAATAAGTGACAGAAAAATGCATTTATAAAGACAGTTATGTACAAACATCGCAGTGAATGCCAACTAGAAACATGCCTCAAGAACTAGAAGTACTGCGAGCATTAATTGAGGGGCTAAGCAGCCAAATGAGAACAAGAACAAGAGCAAATAGCTTGAGGGAAGATGTAAATTGCTAAATAAGTGGTGCGAAAGAAATTGTAGATAGTGTAAACGAAAATGCACATAGTCACATAAATAACACATTTGAATTAGTAGATAAGAAAATATACACTGTAAATGAACATGTAGACAGGAAAATAGACTATAAATGAAAATGTAGACAGGAAAATAGACTCAGTAAATGAAAATGTGGAGAGGAAAATAGAATCTAAAAATGAAAATGTTGACGGGAAGAAATAAGGCATTAGCGAGTTACAGAATACGATAATTGACTGGGTGGACAAGAAAATAGATAATGTAAATGAAACAATGAACAGCGTAGAGAATTATGTGAAACAGGAAATAAGTGCGACGAAGAAGGAATGGCAGGAGTTTGTTCAGCAGTGGAATTCTACTGAAACCACATCTGCAGCCAAGGAAAGTGGGGAAGCAGTGCAGGCTTTAACCAACACAGTAACCCAGGAGGACAGTCAGCCGCTCTGCAGCATTGGAGTCGCGCACCCTGGAGTGGGGAAGGGGGTTTCAATAAGCCCGCACCTTATGATGGCCAGAATTTTTGGCGGGAGTACCACCACCAGTTGGAAATAGTCGCCACCCTGAATGACTGGTCAGCCTAAAAGCGGGCTTTCTACCTCGTGGCTGTACTGAGAGACTTTGCACTCAGTATACTAACATCTCTGTCAGAGCGACATCGACTGAAGTACCACACACTGATGTCGACTTTGGAGTTACGTTTAGGCGACCGGTACCTGCAACATGCCTACCATGCCCAACTGCGAAGCCGCACCCAGCGATCAGGGGAACCACTGCAGGAGCTATGGCAAGACACTGTGCGGTTTTCCTACCTATATCTGTAAAGATGCTCCGAGGAGGTGCGCGACATCATTGGAGCCAGTTTTTTTCATCGATGCCAACGCCGGCACAGAGGTATGGCAAGCGGTACGTCTGGCTGCACCCCACAACATTCAGGACGCCCTGGCCCGAGCACTGAAGGTGGAGACACCAAGACGGATGTCCACGTCCCGACTTATGGTACGGGCAGTGGTGCTGAATGAAGACGACGATGGCATTAAGAAGTAACTGAAGAAGATGCAGACATTTATGAGGGACATCCCTTCAAGGGCGCGTGCTTCAGAGCTTCGCCGCCCCCCAACTAAACGGCCTGAGTGCGGTCAAGGAAACAGCCGAGGAACCTGACAGTCTACTGCCCACAAGACCAGCAGCGGTAAAAGGGTCAGTGAGAAGCAGGTGAAAATACAGCACATTCAGAAAACTTGTAAACACTGATCTTGGGGGACTAAGGTCAGTGACTGCTGGAAGGAAGGCTCCAATGCCCTTAGGTGTACGGTCGGTGAAACAGGATTGGGATGCAGTACTCGTTGAAGAAGAGCCTGAATGATGTTTCTTGCCTGATGGTCGTCGACACTGGGGCGACCCCAATAGTAGTAAGACCAGACTTCCTTGGGCCTTCCCCCAGCGATCGACCCATGACAGTATGGAATGGTGCTATTTGTAACAGTGACAGGTAATACCACACTGGTTTGAGGTAAGAGGAAAGCGATCTTGAAGCTTGGTTGATTTAGCATAGAGCACGATGTTTGCATAGCAGAAATAGAGGATGAATATATTTTGGGGCTTGGTGTACTACGTAGGCTGGTGTGCTGTATCGATACTCGACTTCGTGTGTTATGCGTAGGCAGTACAAAGTTGGTGGTGTCAACATGGCATGATTTGTCCTCCCCAAATACCGCATGGGACCGACTGAATTAACGCGAAGCTGACTCGACACTTTTCTGATCCTGTGAGTGCACACTAAGCTGTCTCCTCTCTCCGCGCGAAAGTGACTCCACACTAAGTTGATTACACACAGGACTGGATAACAACTGGGTTATTATCAGGAAATGCAGCTCTTCTTGCTTTCCTTAGACGGGGTGGGTGGGGAAAGATGTCGTACGTCTGTGTACCAGGTGTATGGAACCCCATTTATTCTCACTTTTAGATGATTCATCAAATCTACGGTAGAACATTGACGCTTAGAAATCTTCTTCTTTGCTTCGAAAATAATTTGAACTAATGACACATAATACCAAAAAAGTGTTTAAATTCTATTATTTTATAAAAATATGCATTATTCTTAAAGATTTGAACAACAATAATGCCAAACAACAATATCACACTTTTGGCTTCGAATGACTAGTAAATGGATAGCACAGGTCAGTAAAATATAAACTGAAATTTGTTTACAAAAAATCCATATGTGAATACTTGCAATTTGCGCTAACCTTGTATACCATAGGTATTTATATGTTCTACCCACAAACGAGCGCACACGTCTTAATGCGAGAAAGATGTCGGAGGTGTCGATAAATTGAGTTTATATCGTGCCAGAATAATAATAGCTTACAGACATAAGTGGCCAAAACCTATTTTCAGTAAAGTACTGCTTAAGATGGTGGGAATGAATTAGGTGTCTTTGTTTGTGCTGGTATTTAGAAAACCTTGAGAACTTATTATTTAGCATACGATGACAGCGATGTGGATGTAAAACCAACAGAACGAAAAGAGGTATACATTTGACTGCTAGATGTATTGTTTTATTTTAAATCGTGTCTTCACACAAATTTTTGATCGTTACACACTCATATGTTACTGTCATAAATTTAAGAGTCTGCAGTAATGGATAGTAACTTAAGCAGTACTGTAGTGTTTGATAGTTGCAGCCTCGTTCCAGTAGAAAAACAACGGTGTCTGAGTAAAATAAGGCAAATAATGTAATGAATGAGACATATTGTAAGGACATTCCCAAGGTCCTCAGTTCGACTTCCAACACGATAATTTCTTCATTCCTGAAATCAAAAAAATTACTACTTGCATGTCAAGTGACATATGTAATTAAATATCCCCACTTAAATTCAATTTTAAGAAAAAAAAGAATAATAAGAATGTAACTGTGTTATTTCGGAAAACTTAATTTAAATTTTTTTTAGAAGGCAATGGGAAGATAGTAACATTTTTCTCATAAAATGTTTATTTATAGTTTTAATTTTTAGAGTTTTCTGATTTTATTTGGAAAATGACATGTAAAACCGGATTTAATGCCGGGGAGCAATCATCATAAAATATCTCTATTTCGGAAGAAATGATATACGTTATCAATAGTTTTAATAAGTCACCACGTCTTTAAGAATGTGTTTTAATTTTTAGTAATATGGAACCAACTTGCCCTTATAATGATTTAATTTAATTATACCTTTTACACATATTTATTTCACTAATAATTTAACTATAAGTTAAAAGAAAAAATTATAAAAGTGTATTCCTATTGTTATTATCGGACCCCCAATCTGGGTGCAGGCTCCCTGTTACCTGGTTATACGCGGTCGGGCGTTGTGAAGGTTACCACCTTGACCCTCCCCTTTTCTAAGGCAGACTGCTCACTGCTCCATCGCCATATGGCCAGGGGAATAATTGACAGCCTACCTGGCCGGTGCCACAAACCTTCATCCCCCCTGCCAGGGGAGTCAACGGCTTAAGAGGATGAGCAGGGATTTGTTAGTAATCTCTTAACTCGGCGCAAAGCATCATTTTGAGAAGATTCTGGACCAGAGCCAACGACACTATAAATACCCATCCCAGCTGGAGAGCAGTCTTTCTTTTTAAAAAGCCATCTGGCTGAAGTGTGGTCGTAGGGTTCAGTCTGGCAAAACCTAGACATCAACGGAGAGGATGGGTGACGGCGGAGGTTGGGATACCGAGACGACTACAGCGAGTATTTGTGATGCGTAGACGGACGAGAGGGTGTGACGAGTAGAGGGCTACTGTGTGTGGGGGTGCTCGGAGTACTGTAGAACATCCCAGACTGGTGGAATCTGAACTGAATTAAGGTGAGACTGCATGAAAGTGTAATAGGAACTTTAATGCATTTTTAAAAATTTTAATTGAATTAGTTTAGATTAAATCGATTAATTGTAAATAGTTAGTGATTGTCATATATTGTGCGATATTAAGTCGATAGTTTTTTATTTGTAGTGGTTGTAAATAAATTAAAAAATTAAAATAAACACTTGTATTTAATTACAATCTCCGTTCCTTGAAGAACCTAACTAGGCCCACTGGCATTGAAAAATTGAAACAATATAATTATCTTCAGTAGAGAATTTAGTAAAAAATGTAATCGTTGACAGTAACCTCAGCTTCTGTCAGATGTGTATTGGTTCTTAATTGCATAACTAAGCTTTGTTAATCTATGTATGAATGACACTCTGAAAAGAATTAGAAAATAAATTTCGCAGAGGAAAGTAAATTTAATGCTGACAATATATCTCGCAGCAGAAACTGTATATTAAAGTTGAAAATCAAAATTAACATTATTTTTGTTGAAAGATTTTTACCTAACATGAAACTGCCTATTTCGTGCTGTGCCGTAAAAGCGGGCCCGTGTACGCATGACGGTCACCATAATATCCCGGGAGGAATGCATAGAAAAAGAAGAGCACTTTGCGAGGAGACCAATTAAAAAACGTGACCGAATACGCGAACACATTTTTCCGCATATTAGAACTGGAACGAAGTTAGATAGGAAAGGTAAAAATTTTGAGGCGGGAGAGGGCTGAAAATTTTAAGAGAAGAATAATTACAGCCAGGCAGTTTGTTGAGTTTTGCAGCACACGACATACTTCAGGCAGATGTTGCTTATGTTTTAACTCTTTTTTTAAATATTCTTTCGAATATCGGCCTTCGTGCAACCAAGAAGTTAATATTTTTTAAATTAAGGGTTATCTGCCTTCGAGATAAAATGTAGGGAACAATTTTTTTCCTTCGTGAAAATTTTGATTACTATGTAATTTTTTTCTGTCATTTCATACTGTAAAATTTTCAATGAAAATTTAACCATTGCCAAGAGAATACCTTTGAACAAATTAAAAATAAATATTCTCAATTTAGAATAAAAATGAACTGTTTGAATAAAAAAAATATATATTTCACTTTTTTTAACGTTAAAATTTTACTCTGTTTGTCATGTTCATCCACTAAATAATGCAAATAAATTTGACAAACATTAAAAGACTGCCAGTTTATTGGTTTATTTAAAATACCGTTGTATGTTTTGCTGAATATTTCATCCCAGTGGAATTTTAAGCATAAAATATGAGGCACACACTTGTGGCGAAGCAACAAATATTACTCATAATATATTTACTCGTCATTTTCAGCGGTTTCCAAAACCATGTGTGCATAACTTTTATAACAATCCATTAATGATTACCATACAAAGCAATAAATACAATCGAGTTTAATTCCGTAATACTTTAATAATACAACAAATAATAATATCAAAATTACCCGTATATTTTTTTATTTATTCTCTGATATAAAAAACATTTATTGGAGTTTCAGCCGCGCCTACTTAGATAAATGTGTTAACGTTGTGCCAACAATGTTAATGTTACAAGTACAATATTTTATTGTTATCTGTGAGTCGTCAGTAACTAACGTTGTTGTTAATGTAATATACCACTGTGCTCTTTATTAAAGTAAATTTAATACAAATTACTTTTGTAACAATTTTATCTTCTTGCTGTACTGTCGACATTAAGGTGGTGCTTATGTTGCGGCAAAACAATTTTTTTGTTAAACTGATGACAAACACTTCTGTTAAAAATTTCTTTGTATTTCCTTTGCTTGTTAAGTACAATTATTTGTCACAAAAAATAATATGCATATTACATATGAAGGAAAAAAGTAAGGTACTGAGGAAAATCGATCCCACTCCTATTAAATGACGCGCGCCACTTCGCGAAATCCATATCCTACCAATTGGTCTATTTTATCACGTCTAATAGCTATTCATATTGTGGGTATTCTACAACGTATGGCGACAAATTGCTGTACTCGTTAGTTATGTGGAGTTATCTCATGCTCTAGAAATATATACATATTTGGCACACGCAAAACTGCTTTGCAAGATCCAAAGATGATCTAAGCTATATTTAACTATCATTCTGTGCTTTAAAATTGAAATATAGTGGTTTCATTTTACGCGGTTATCACCGTACACTACTATCTGCCATTTTACAATACCAAGTGAGTGTAAACTGATGTTGGCTGGACATTAATTTAATGTTGCATTAACATTAATATTTTGTTCTTCCTGTTATTTTTGGCGTAATGAAACATTTCGTTGAGCAACATTACTTAGAGACGGTGTTAACATAAACACTTAAACAGTATATTTTCCTTATAGTAATATTAGACTTTCCAAACGATTAGAATTTTTAACTGCGTCACAACATTATCAATTTTACTACAAAAATAAAGTTTAAAGAAATGGATAGTAGAAGAGTTATAGGTACTTTGGCAAATCGGGACCTGGAACAGGAGCGTAGGTGATGTTCGTGCTCTGTCATTCTGGTCGGCCGGTAGCCATCTTGGATACATGCGATCTTGATCATGACATTTGACCTTGAACCTGGTGACCATTGACCTTGAACCCGGTGACCTGCGATCCAAAAAAATATAGACAAATTAAATAAAAAAATTAAAAGCATTTAACAATTATTTAAATACAAAAAAAGTATTAAAATATTTATTTAAAAAAAACTTTAATTTCCGGAGGTCCACAAAACCCCCTCCAACTATACTAATTCCACCATCTTCGACTGTGCAGTCCACCATCTTGGTAGGCGTCACATGTTTTCAGGAACATCTTGGTAGGCGTCAAAGCCACCATCCAGCATCGTGGTAGGTGTAACCGTCCGCCAATTTGATCCGTCCAGTCCTGCATATTGGTAGGTGCAACCGTCTGCTATTTTGATCGCCGTAGTCCACCATGTTTGTAGGCGTCACAGCCACCATCCACCATCTTGTGTTTTCGTTTATTAACTGTTTTTCCATTACTGGAGTTTGTCTCTCACATTCGTTCGATCGCCATCTTGGTTTTTTCGTTTGTCATTTGTTTTACTTTGCTGGTGCTGTCCCCAGCACCGCACCCAGCAGACAACTTACCTCCTCCACTCCCCCTGCCTATATATTAAATTGACAAACTGCCCCACCCCTAATCCTTATTGGCTAATTTCCCACCCAATTACAATATACATTGAGGTGACAAAAATCATGGGATAGCAATATGCAAATATGCAGATGGCAGTATTATCGCGTACAAAATGTATAAATGGGCAGTGCATTGGTTGTGCTTTCATTTGTATTCAAGTGATTCATGTCGAAAGGTTTCTGACGTGATTATGGCCGCACGACGGGAATTAACAGACTTTGAACGCGGAATGGTAGTTGGAGCTCGACGCATGGGACATTCCATTTCGGAAATAGTTAGGGAATTCAAATTCCGAGATCCACAGTGTCAATAGTGTGCCAAGAATACCTAATTTCAGGTGTAACCTCCCACCATGGACAACGCAATAGCTGACCACCTGCACTTAATGACCGAGACCAACGACGTGTGCGCAGAATGGTCAGTGTTAACAGACAAGAAACGCTGCATGAAATAACCGCAGGAATCAATGTAGCACGTACGACGGACGTGTCCGTTAGGACAGTGAGGCGAAATTAGGCTTTACTGGGCTATTCCAGTAGAAGACCGACTCGAGTGCCTTAACTAACAGCACGACATCGCCTGCGATGCCTCTCCTGGGCTCGTGACCATATCGGTTGGACACTAGACGACTGGAAAACCGTGACTTGGTCAGATGAGTCCCGATTTCAGTAGGTAAGAGCTAATGGTAGGGTTCGAGTGTGGCGCAGACCTCACGAATCCATGGACCCAAGTTGTCAACAAGGAACTGTGCAAGCTGGTGGTGGCTCCATAATGGTGTGGGTTGTTTTTACATGGAATGGACTGGGTCCTCTGGTCCAACTGAACCGATCATTGACTGGAAAGGGTTATGTTCAGCTACTTGGAGACCACCTGCAGCCATTCATGGACTTCATGTACCCAAACAACGTTGGAATTTTTATGGATGACAATGCGCCATGTCACCGGGCCACAACTGTTCGCGATTGGTTTCAAGAACATTCTGGACAATTCCCGCGAATGATTTGGCCACCAAGATCGCCCGACATAAATCACATCGAACATTTATGGGAGATCGTCGAGAGGTCCGTTCGTGCACAGAATCCTACACTGGCAACACTTTCTTAATTATGGACGTCTATAGAGGCAGCATGGCTTAATATCTATACCGGGGACTTCCAACGACTTGTTGAGTCCATGCCACGTTGAGTTGCTGCACTTCACCGGGCAAAAGGAGGTCCGACACAATATGAGGAGGTATCCCATGACTTTTGTCACTTCAGTGTATTTAATTGTTCCGTCAATGTTTCTCATTGGCTAATTATTCGGGTGTTTTCGGAAACCTTCGTTCGACCAGTTAGTCAGTTCCCCTCCAAACCTGTTTCTCATTGGCTGATTGCTCTATCCCCATCACCTCCTCCACCAATTATTCACCTTCGTTCAACCAATTAGTCAACAGGTCTCCACCCCCACCCCTGATTCTTATTTGCTAATTACGTCAAGGAAAAATCTCTTTGTTTGACTAATTGCTCTTGCGTTTTCGGAAACCTTCGTTCCGACTTATTGGTGGCCTACTTTAATCACGAGTGCGGTCTATTTTTCCCCCTTAAAAACTCTTTATAAGACGCACCCTGAGCCCTCTTGAAAAATCAGTAATTTTTCTCGCTCTTAGAAATGTACGCGTGTTGTCCAAGCGGCCATTAAATCCTTTCTGCTATTTTGGCATTTGGAAGGGTACGCTCGCTTAGTGCCTGGGACAAACGGGATGAGTTACCGTAATTGCCATAATAATATATCCGTTAAAGACGACGACCCCGCTGAAGACGCCCTCCCCGTAGAAGACGCCCTCCCCGTAGAAGACGCCCTCCCCGTAGAAGACGACGTCTACGCGCAAGTTATCTACTCGAAAGCTGTACCCGTGGAAGATACTACGCTCCTATAATTTTACTGGCAAGCACTACCTGGCGTGGAAACCAGCCCAGAACACAGGTGCTCGATGTGTATGTCTCAAAATAGGTTTAATACTGAAGTAGATGTAGTAGTTTAAAGTGAACTGGACTGCTACTTTAAGAAGATGAAAGTTACAATAAACAAGGACCTACTGCACAAATATGATTCGGTGGTCCAAGCGAGTCAACTTAAATCCGGCGAGGGACGATATAGGCCCTGTGAAGGTCCGGACTGCAATGACTTCCACGCCCATTCTACTTCGTAGAGTGAATATGGGGTAGAGCGATCTCGCTGGCTGCACAGGACCAGTCTCTGTGTCTCGACATCCAACTGCTTTTTCTGCCAACACGACTAGTAAAAATGACGCAAATGGGATTTGGGGTTACAAAATTGTTTACGTAAAAAAGTCCTTTCAGTCGTTTTTATTCTTCGATTGGCCGATTTGTAATGCTGTTTAAATAAATTCGAATTAGTAAAAGTGTTTTGTTCATATAAAAGTTGTCATCATTTAAAAATTAAGGTCTCAACATACACCTTCATCGCCGTTGACCATGTGACGTCGACATCTGTGTTGCTTTGGGGTAGGTGAGTGTTGGGTACATGCGCAGGAGATCTCTTCTTTAGTGCATGTCCTACTTCATTTCACTCGACCTCGGACGGAGAATAGTTCGCGCCCACTCTCTGGCATGACGTCTAAACGCGCACTTAATCAACATATAAGTGGCTAGGAACAAAAATAATATTATAACAACCATAAAAGTTTTACCTTCATTAGTTTTCCTCTCAATTATTTCACTCACTAGGAAAATGGTGGCACTGGCCAACAAAGCGTCGAAACACCGTTGGCAAGCCTGTGCCCGGTAACTCAGTGGAAAACCACTGATTCGCGGTGAAATTCAATTACTTGAGTCAGTGAATATGACTCCACTTAAAAAAAATCAGTGAAGAACCACTGGTGGTTTCAGTGAAACAATTTTACTGATTAAATATTGAGTTGAGAGATTTTGACGGCTCTTAACAACGAGGTGATGAGAGCGGATGAGGGTAACATGGGGTGAGAATGGAGCAGCGGTGGAATGCAAGGGCGGGGGAAACGGGAGATCCCCGAGGAAACCCACCAACCAGCGGCATCGTCCGGCACGATTCCCACTTGCGAAAATCCGGCCGGGGATTGAACCCGGTTTGCCGTAGTGGGAGGCAAGCAGGTTAATCGCTCAGCCACCGCGGACCCCTTCACTGATTGAATATGTGATGTGAAACAATTTCACTAATTGAATAAGTGATGGCGAACTGCGTGCGGCGAATTTGATATTGATTTTTTAGACTCTAGTAAAATAATTACGAGAAATAAACATATTTCTGGTAGTCACTATTTGTACTGCACAGTTTAGCGTAATTTAAAAAAGTTAAAAGTTTTTTGCGTGTCGAGGATTGAATCCACACCATCCCTACTTCTTTTTTAGACCGTTACGTTACCAGCTGAGCTACCAAACTGAATTTGACAACAAGCGGGAAAATAAATATATTATAATTCTTTATCGAAAGTATGTAGTTAAATGTATGCCCTTTCTTGTCGTTTTTAGTTTAATTGGTAACATTGATTGCTAAAACAAGTACTACGTATGAGTGCACTAACGTCACCACATTTAATGCTGTTCAAACCTTCAAACCGAAAGCTATGATGATTACGTCAGAACGAAATGAATGACTTAAAAGCGGAATATAAGACTGAATGTTCATGTTATCTCTTAAAATGGTATTTTGAAAGACGCAACTCATATTTTAGAAAGTATTTTTATTGGTTTATTTGATCATACGTTGTTATTTTATTTGATACGCGTTGATTAACTGCAATTTGATACATGTTGTATAACTGATCCATGAGTTAAAAAAACAAATAACTGAAAACCAGTGAATTAAAATAGTTGATGAAACAGTGGAAAATATCAGTGAATCAATAAGTGAAGAAAACTGGCTTTGTTTTTCACTGATTCATCAATTAAATCCACTGAAGTGACTGTTGAATCAGGCAGGTATTGTTAACTGGTTTAAGCACTGAAATTCCCACTGATTCAGAATTTTAGGCTACTCGCCAGTCAGCAGTCCAGTCAAAAGGGAATTTTTGGCAAAACTGCAGTAGTCAATCACATACAGCAAGGCTTACTCCAGAGCCCCGAGCAACCAATCGGCGAATGTGTACGCCCACATAAAAAAAAACACCGCAGCATTTTAATTCTGTAAATGTACCTATTTTGTGCCGAAATACTGTAAAGTCCTAATTCAATTCTTGTTTTCTCCAGATGGTTTCACAACTGGTAATCATAATTTTATGCATATTTTTAGGCTGAGTTCCTGGAACATGTAAAGTTAAGTAGTGTTAGCATCACAGGATATATGTATTATGACTAATAGATTATGTCAATTTATGTATCCTAAACTCATTGCATTATTTTATATTCAAATAAAATCCTTAGTGCTAGCAAATATTTGTAATAGCAAAATGCAATACGGAAAATATTTTTATTTGTGCACTTGAGGTAGTATCTCCGTGGCTAAAACCACTGCCATAAGAGGTTTTGTTCCGACCAAAATATTATGAGTTCGAATCCTAGGCATGCTACTTCGTGCGCCGTAAAAATGCTCATGCAAGCGGTGTCCTGGTTAGCCCATCACTTGAAGCGAGGAGGTTAAATTGTAACAATAAAGAACGTTTTAATTCAAACTTTCAATGAGAGATTTTCGTTGAAAGGGAAAGGTACCGTCGAACCACTTAATTATATCATGTGGAGACTGCATCAGATGAAGCTTTCTTGGTGGCTGCGCATACAAGAATCAGAGAGAATAAAGAACGAAATAAGCCGTAGAAGTATTCAAAGACACGTAATTCCACAAGCTTTTAATTTGGCGCATTTTCGAGTACTCGCTTCGATGCGCCGGGAGTTTGAATGAAGCGATTTCATTAGCGGAGGACCCCTAGTCCGTACAGCTGCAGGGAAAAGCTTTCCAGGTACACTTCAAATGCGAGTGATGTAAGTGCACGCTATTCATGAAAATTCACGATATAATAGAAGATAATCAAAGGAGACTTCCCCTTTTGTCAGAGTCGTTCACAAAAAATGCACGTTGTTAAGTGAATTGCAGGGGTTGGACGCGTACGTTACACCGTCGGCAGCTGTAAAATTACAAGGTACGCCACCGACGCAAGAGCTAACTTAATTTCCTCATCCCTTCGATTTTCCCCAGCCGCGAGGGCAATACGTAGCAATTGGCCACATTTAGCAGAGTATTCTGCTCTTCAATCTTCTCCTCCGATTTCGGGGGACCGTCGAACGGTTTGAGCAATTTCGGATTGTGGTAGATCCCATTAAAATAAATAACTGCGGCATTCGTCGCCCGATGTTCCGCTACGTACCAGGGCGTACCACAAGAGTTCATGTCTAAAAAAAAAAAAAAAAAACACTGCCCTGCGCAAATTACATCTGTTCGCAGAAGTTTTTCTACGCCTTCCTACATGTCAAAACTTTGATTTACTCTCGACCAATCGAAATAAAAAAATAATAAAATATATCTATGTTTTCGTCAGTGACTATGATAATCATATCGTCGTTTGTATGAGCAGAAATGACAAAACAATACGAACTTTATTATAACATAATTTCAATTTAAACAATGTCTTTAAATATAATTATCTCTAACTAGTTAAATTATTAATTTTATTTCTATTATAAGAAAATTTTGTCGAAGTTTTGGAGAGCACCTAATTTAAATGAAGGGACAGTGAGCAAACACATTGCTTATCACCTTCCAACTCGTCAACTACTGCTGCGTTGAACAGGCTTTCAAATTTTTTAAATTTATTATACGTGTTCAGTGAAATTATTGGAAAACCATAATTAAAATATAACGTTATTCTCTAGCACTAGTCACAATATTTATTACGAATATACAATAATACTCTTGCCTTCTCCCAACTTAAGTTTAGAATCTCTTGCACACATTGGGAAATTAAAAAAAGTTGTTGCCAGTCTTAAGTATTTTTATGCTCAGAACGCCTGTTTACTGAGGTATCACTTAAATGAATAGCACCTCGTTTATTATTATTTTGAAGTTTCATAGTATTTTCAACGTTAAATGGCAATTTTATTGTAATGAAGCCGAAGAACAAAACGGGTAAATATAAAAATAAAGCAGAAAAATATATTTTCTTCGTTTGTGTTCGTTGTAGATGTTCTCCAACAATGTTCTTGTCATGTTTGTTATATTTGGGTCGTTATTTCATCGCGATGATCCAGACGACCTGATTGCCCGTCGTAATCACAGCGAGCATGAAGATATTGTTATGCTTGGAAGTTGATCAGGGTAAAACATTCTAAGGTGAAAATCCTCTCGCAGTGATTGCCTGAACAACATAAATGTATTTCCTGGAACAACCATATCAAAAACAACTTAAGAAACTAAGCCGAAGGTAAGACACGAAGGAAAAAAAAAGTCTAGAAAAAGAGGAAGTGTCACGACAATGTGAAAGGAAATGCACACGCTATGAGAAATGGTTTCGTTAAATAAATTATGTGTTTTACTTAACAGGAAAATATTACGTTTGTTGTTGGGTGCGCAGTTTAAGTCCTACAAAACGCTTTTTACGCTTCGTTTGAAGAAGTGTTCCCTGACACACTCGTCTAAATTCCTTCCTTTCGCCTACCTCCACAACAATTAAATCACCTGTAAATATAGCTGAATTAACGTAGCACAGTATCAACGAAGCTAAGACTAATTACTTGCCGTTAACTATTCTGAAAATGTCGCGTGACTTTGCACTACTATCTGAAGGTCAAGTAATTTATCATAACGGTTCTACGAACCATCTAAAAAAGTTTGCTATGGTTTAGTGGCCATTTAACCCCAACCTCTAATCAACTGTATCCAGTTACCCCCTAGGATAATAAAAGAAAATAATGTAACAAAGTTTACCCGAGTGAAAAAGGGAAAATTTAACCCATGTTAATATCGTGCCTTGGCGCTAAGAAGGAAAGTATAAAAATATTTGCGCCGAACTTAATTCGTTTTGTATAATATGTATTCTGGCAAATTTAACAATGCATTTTTTTAGTTCTCAACAGAAACGTATTTAAACGTGCGCAACCTCACGTGACATATTAGGGGTTGCTATTTCTCAATGGACTTGGAGGATGCCAGAAATCTCCGCGCGCAGTCGACAAGCTACAACCCTAGAGAAGACTCCGCGCCGAGAGAAAATTATCTCGGGGTTGACGTTGGCGATAAACGGAAGCCACGTTATGTACAGTGTTCACAGGAAGATCAAGAGTTAAACGGACAAGTAGAGAAAGTTCTTTGCAAGTTGGGCATTTCCCCAATCGAGATAGTGTCTCCTCTCTGGCTTGGTCGGCACTACGATCTGAAATAAGGTGCGTTCCGTAACGTGAGAGTACATTTAATTTCAGAAAGTGTAGAATCGGCATCTCTAACGTCAGATGCCAGGAAGAAATAATAAATTCACTGTTACCACAGCCCAAGATTGCAACGTAGAGATCAAAAAAATCCTATCTATCCGTTATAAGAGGAAATGAAACAGCCTCTTCTCAAGCGACTAATAATCTGGTCAGTAGCCTGCCCATTCGTCAGAGCACATCTATCTTAGTGTATCACTCGAAGTTAAGCCATTTGAAATCTAAACGTTTACCATTGACTCTTCTTACTGTAAGATGTGTAAAATTAATGGAGGTTGCATTAACGAA
This sequence comes from Clitarchus hookeri, assembly GCA_002778355.1. NCBI lineage: Eukaryota > Metazoa > Arthropoda > Insecta > Phasmatodea > Phasmatidae > Clitarchus > Clitarchus hookeri. The sequence continues at coordinate 298,143 of NQII01001570.1, forward strand.
GTAAAAAAAATACTCAATTGAAGTCTACCAATGTTATGCGAAATTGTAGGCTCGTTAGTAATAACAGCTTACTCCACAATGACAGTCAGGTACGATTGTTTAAAGTTGGCAGTTTTGTATTTTCCTTCCTCTGTTTCCGTTGTGGTTGGGTCGGTAGAGTGAGGACTTCTACTGATGTGTGGCGTTTTACGGGGAAACGGGTGGTTCTAAAGGAGAGGTATGGTTTCGTAAAAATTTTTTTCATTCCACCTCCCAGTTTTCACTCCTTAACCCCTGCTACAGAAACTATAGACATCGTCTCAGTGCTCTGAATCAATGAATTATGTTTGAGAAACTAGCGTTGTATATGCCTGAAACACGTAATTTCTTTAAGAACTATCAATTCCTCTAACAAATAGACTTGAAGCGTGACAAGTCTTGAGTTTAAATAGTGAATTTTAAAGTATATACCAAGGCATTCTGGAAAACTAATTTTACATTTAAATCGTGAGCTTTGCATGTTTCTTTATCCTACAACCGAAATACACACGTAAAAGCTGCAATATTCCTGAAAAAAAAAACTCTGAACGGATACGCCGATCCAAGGATAACGTTATAAACTCTTAGTTTATTCTGGGAACCGCCTCTCAAATTTCACTCCAGGCTTTTTTATAAAGCCGTTTGTGGTCTTTTTTAAGGAATGCCTTTAAAAATATCCATTTCTTAAAAAAAAAATTCTTAAACTAAATATATACTATAAATTACAGCATAGAGTACATGATTACAAAAAACACATGCAGTTTTGATATTAATTATATTCATATTTACTCATACATTTGTTTGTATCACCACCCATAATGAGATTACACTAATTTAATAACAAGAAATAGGCAATATAACTAATTAGCCTACTTTCCTCTACATGAGCACGCGGGTAAATTTTATGGTGAGGGCACTACTTTGAAACTTAAATAAAAACTGTAGGAATCTATAAAATAAATTTCAATATCACATGGTTATAAACAAAACTCATCAAATACAGTATAACTGACGTTTTGAGTTTTGATGCAATAAAGGTAAATAAAGCCTACATGTGGCGCGTGACCAAGCGTTAAGCACTTCGGAATAATTGTTTGTAAAGGAGTATACATTACACATTTCTCATTGCGTTTTTTCAACTTGAACTTAATTTTATCCTAAAAAAAAAACCATGGGTGCGTGTACTTATGTACGCACGTTAGAAGTTATATTTTTTTGGCGTGACTAAAATAAAATTTTATTACCTATGCAAATAATGTATGTAAGTAGGAAAACAATAACATGGCCGAAGAAAGACATGAAATAAAATTGATAAAAGTTTGATCAAATAATATAATTAAATACTTACAAAAATTTACCTCAAATACTCGAAAACACTTTCAAAATTCTATTATACAATTTTTGTCACTGGCATTTTTTTTACGGCACAAAGTAAGTAAAATTTATTAATAAGACATATATATATATATATATATATATATATATACAATGAATTACTAATATAAATGAAATGTTTTGCAATTTGGTTATTACATGACCTGATTTTCTGTCGGTTTTAAATATAACCACGTGCTGTGTTGTGTACCTTGCGTTTGTATATAGCTAGACGATACGCGCATGCACGTTGGGTCATACCCCTAACACGTTCACTGTCGTGCGTGTGCAACTATACGCGCATGCGCGTTGGGTCATACCCCTACCACGTCCCCTGTCGAATTTCGTTACACTGTGCGCGCTCAACTTCCGTTGCAAACTAAACTTTTACGCTCATCTCGCCAAAAGAAGTATAACTTCAAAAAATTACAGTATTTATTTTTTTATTTTTTGAAGACCCGCTAATAGTTTAATTCTTAGAGCGGGCTCGGTTACACTCAGTGACATGAATTTCGGTCCGGTAGTAGGATATACGTTACCTCAGATTAAGGCGTAATAATTTGCGACGTTTCATTGACTTTGTCTCCCATACCTTCCGCTTTCTTTCGTCAAAAATTTAATATTTATATATTTTTAATTTATCAGTGCTTATTCGAAGCGAGGAAAATTAGCAGCGTTCGTGTTTACTAAATAACCACAAAATGTGTATACTTTCTAGTGTTCCTTCTAATAGAGAGCAAAGGCATGCTACAGATAGATAACCTGGATGAAATGTTTCAGAATCATTACGATGACATACTTTAAAAAGTAATTTACCTTCATACCACTCTCCGACATTTTCCGAAACAATAGCAACCTTCAGTACCATCCTTCGAAAGAGTTTACTGCCGTGATGATATTTATACAGCTTCCCGTATAGCAATATGCATTGATCGGCGAACGATATTCTAGTACACTAAACAAGCGTAAAGTCTATTTGTTGATACATCTTCTCTATGCAACTTCCAGTGCCTAACCCTAACGTACAAGTTCTTGTGTTATTGCAAATATTCTTTATTAAAATTTTCATAGCACAAAAAATATTTCAGGTCTAAAAAATTCCACATGAGAGACGAATGTAAATATGATAATAGCATACAGATGTGTATGTTTACATATATATTGTGTTTTTAGGCTTTTCACGGTAAACTGAGCACTTTTGAAAGCCCTTCATAAGATCTAATTGTGTGAACATTGTGTATTATTTTACTATATGTAAAATTAACATATCCATGGCCCTTGCCATTTTATTCGTACGTCGGAGAGTGAATATTAAAAAAAATTTACCATTTATTACACTTACATGCTTTAAAAAAAGCAAAAAAAAAAAGGAGAGGGGTTGCGTGTACTTATGTACGTGCAATAGCAGTTTTACTGCTTTGGCGTGACTAAAATAAAACTTTCACGAATAACCTCAAATACTTGAAAACACTTTCAAATTTTATTATACAATTTTTGTCATTAACAAATTTTTTTACGGCACAATGTAAGTCAAATTAATTAATAAGATATACACTGAAGAGCCAAAAAAACTGGCATAGGCGTGCTTATGCAAATAACAGAGGTATGGAACCAATCAGAGTAACGCGATGCGGTCGGCAGCTAGATCGGTTACTGCTGCTACAATGGCAGGTTATCAAGATTTATGTGAGTTTGAACGTGGTGTTATAGTCGGCGCACGAGAGATGGGACATAGCATCTCCGAGGTAGCGATAACATTTGGATGTTCGCGTACGACCATTTCCCGATTGTACCGTGAATATCGGGAATCCGGTAAAACATCACATCTTCGACATCGCAGCGGCCGGGAAAAGATCGTGAAAGAACGGGACAAACGACGACTGACGAGAATCATTAAACGTGACAGACGTGCAACCCTTTCTCAAATTAGCGCAGATTGGATTTGTGGACTGCCCTGCAGGATTCATGGTGGGAATTGGCTCCTGCATACCTTCAGACATTAGTCGAGTCTATGCCACGTCGTCTTGCGGCACTTCTGCGTGCTCGGAGGGGGCCTACGCGATATTAGACAGGTGTGCCAGTTTTTTTGGCTCTTCAGTGTGTGTATATATATTCGCAATTAATTACTAATATAAATCAAATGTTTTTCTATTTGCTTATTACACGAGCTGATTTTCTATCTGTTTTAAATATAACCACGTGCTATGTAGTGCACCTTGTGTTTGTATATAGCAAGACGATACGTGCATGCGCGTTGGGTCATACCCCTACCACGTCCACTGTCGAATTTCGTTACACAGTGCGCGTGCAACTTCCGTTGCACACTAAACATTTTCTCTCAACACGCTAAAAGAAGTATAACTTCAAAAACATTCAGTATTTACAAATGTTTTTCTTACACTTTTAATTCAACGTATTTACATGGAACTACTTTCTATCTGTCGTTGCCAACTTTACTGGGCGCATACCAGTCAGTGTGCCCGTTAAAATACTCGCAAGTGTGAGCAGTGGCATCTTTTAAAGATTGATTTCAAAGTGCTCAAATAACCGTGAACAGCCTTTATACAGTTTGTAAGGTAATTCGTGAGTATAGTCTATTCGCGGTTTGTTCACACTTTTTGCATTAAACATTTGAAAAATCACCCCATGCATCACGTGTTTCGTTATTTCCTAAATATCCAATGTATCACAAGCGTTTTATACCTCTGTTAAAATAGAATTATCTAATTTTTCATTAAATTGAAATTTAACGTATATTTTATTTACTAATTATAACATTTCATTTATAATAAATACGAATAAAAACATTGATAAAAACTGTGTGCTGGTAGCGCCCAGTAAGGAATAGTTCATACGCAAAATATTATTACAACTGAGTGCGCACGAATTCGGTGCGTTGTCTTTTGGTGTAATTTTTTACACTTAGTTTAGCTTAGTTTACACGAGGCGGAGGAATATCCTGGGAGTATAACTTTAGCAGGGCTACAGAAAAGTGCGAAGTAACCGTGAATGTATTATACGGACTGCACCACACGAATCTGTGATGGAAAGTAAGTATAACACATTCTGTGGTAAAAAAAAAAAGCGTAAAGCCCTTTCTTTAAGAGAAAAATTACATTGAAGTATATAAAATGACTTTATTTCACGTTTAACACAGCATCAGCATGAAAAACGTTTATACGTCGTAACACGCGTTCGTAGTTTGCTCTGGCCATAGCAATGCACTTTTCTCGCATGTTGGATGCATGCAGAATGCACGTCGCGCTTGGCCGCCGGATGCACCCATGGCCATTGCCATGTCCCGGTACTCACTACATGTGAACTCCATGGCCTCTTTGGCACTACTGCGCTCGGCTCGTTCCCTTGCCGTGTGCCTTACGAACCTACACATTAGTTACAGCATTGCCACATCACCTCACCTTTATCACCTTTATCACCATCACTTCACCTTTATCTTATTGGAATACCATATGTTTGTTACAACGTTTTAGGACTTCTCATGTCGTTTTTCTCGTTAACGAAATGTCTTATGCATTTTTTCCAATAAAAAAATTATCTACTTGGTTTTGATCACAGAATCGTGTGGTGCAGTCCATATCTGCAAATTACCTGACTTACAATATAGAAGTATTCGTGATATAAATGAACCATTAACGTCTTATCTGAAACCTACAATCATAGTACAGAAAAACCACGAAAAGAAAACGTTAGGTAACGGCTTTCGTCAAATAAAATATGTCCCGAGATATGCATTTCTAGAGATTTTTCTTACCCTGGAAATGCCTATCTTACACTTTCGCGCAAGATACCATGCTGAAGTATTATGTCCTTGTTCAGACAAAAATACATTTTGCTATATTATTCAAGGTTGTTGTTGATTGCAGTTTAAAAAAATGCGCCAATTCCGAAAAAAAATTTCCCAGTGACCTCTTAAGCGCGTTCAAGAGTCAGAAATATTTTCGTCGTACTATACAATATAAGTCAGAAGCAAGTTATGGCAATTGCGAAAATTAACGATTTTAAAATATTTAAACTGGTAATTTAAAATTTAAATTTACAAATTTTTTGTACAAATCTTAAATAAAAAAAAATACTTTAAACGACTGCTTTAAATATTGGTCCATGACGTCATTAGAATCTCATTAAGTGTCTGCGTGTATGTATATATATATATAGGCCTATATGAAAAAATGTTATGTGTTTCTTCTATATTATAACATTACGTTTTGAAATAAAATTGAGTTTGAAGTAACCTAAAGTTCAACACATCACTAATAAAAAAATGTATGAATGTTTTATTTTTTAAATAATTTGGTTTTTTTTTTTTCTAAAAATTATTAATATGTTTTTACGAAACCAAACAATTGCCTCAAAAAAAAATAGACTCCTCAATTGCATTAAAGATTGCCCTGAAGTTTTTGTTAATCTGCTATATTAAGAAACTATTATATAAAACTAATTTTTTTCTTTTCACATTTCTTCACGTGGTTTGGCAGTCGAGCCATGACGATAAACGGATTTAGCAAGATACTCCAAGTCACTACCTGTATTTCTGACACATTTCCTTATTCTCACGAGCCTATATTGGTTTACCAATTTACGCCTCCAAGAATTCAGAATACACTGTGCTAAGAATAAGTATAGAATGCCATGTTTCCATTACTTAAAGGCATTGGCCACGAAAAAATGTTTTATTTTATATTTCAACCATATACTGTTCAACATTTAGATTATCAGTAAATGCTCTTTTCTTGCAGTAACATTTTAATGCACATTGTTTTCTCATAAATGCATGTCAAAATCACAATTTTATTGTTTTAGTTATATACAAATAATTAAAACTAATTTACCTACAGTAACGAGATAATTAACATATAAAAAAGATGCTACGAGGTAGTTCAAGACGTCTATAAAATTGCAAAAGTATATGTTTGCGTTATTAAAAGAAACGTTGAATGTAAATATCTTCATACATATTTTAAATTTTACGATTCTCCGGAATTTTTTAAAAATAGCTTTTGCTAAGTATACCTTAAAATAGATTTTACAAAACCTCTCAGTTGACCTAGTAAAATATTCTGCAAATAGTTTTGTTTATTTGTACTTTACACAAAAAGTAACATTTTACAAAAACTGTGTGATCCAAACAAATATTATCTGAGAACAAAGCAGTGACGGATGTGTACAAGTTGAACAGTATGTGATACAAAAACAAAAATTATTTTTTTTTTTACTAGAGCCCTTACGCGCAATTTTGCTGACCTCATTATTTATCTCAGAATATGATTGAAAAGGAAATGTAAAATTTTACATTTTATGATTAAATCACATATATGTGTATGCATTATTTTCAATAAATAAAAATTTTTGTAGAAGCTATTTTGTTTTTTTGACCCTATTGTATATACGGTATCTACACATACACAAATAAATTTTTACTCGAGATCTTCACAGAAGTGCATGCTACAAAGTTTAAGCGGAGCTTATATTATAATTTGCATTAATTTAATTTAAAAACATAAAAATAGCTGTCATTATACTTTCTTTATCTTAAAATTTATATTCTAGGTCCGCAATTATGTTTGTGGCAATAATTTACAGTCGGCCTTAGTAAGGACAAAAAAATAATTCCTACGTCCCTTACTCATTTCATTTAATGAGTTACTTGGACTTATTTGCACGATAACTTATTAAGACCACTGGCAAAATTGTAAATCTTTTTTAAAAAAAGCAGGAATATCTAAATATTAAAGCCAACTTGAAAATTTGCCTCATATTGTGCTTATACTGCATAAAATGTGAGCTTTTGAAATGACTTTAATAAGTGACTAATATTATTACCTTGCATTGTGCTGGCTGTTTTATTTTCGGGAGTAAGGTCTGTTTATATTCGTATGTGTGTGTGTTTGTGCCTTCTATGTGGGTATGTTCGTGTGTGTGGAGTGAATGCGACTCTATGTGTGTGCAACGCTGATCATGTGTCGTCTCCGTGTGTACGTATATGTTGACGTATACGTTTTTGTGTGTGTAAGTGACCCGCGTAACTGTTGAACACATAATTTTTTTATATTTATTGTTTTAATCCAAATTATTACAATATATAGACACTTTACCAAGGTGAAATTGTAATTTCTGCAATAAATGGAAAAAGAAACGAATCCAGTTATTATCACTACAATAATAAAGTTAACATTTTAATATTACGGCCTAAATTTTTTAAAGATTTCAAAGGGTATCTTTGTTTTTTTAAATTGACGCATTTTTCACTTCATTAAAACTCTGGAGTACGTAACGTGCAGTTATCTGTTTAACACTTCTATAAAACGATTTACAACAAAGAACATTTTCTTTTCGATTTTCCACCATGTAAAACTGGGGGATAATTGTACGTTGTAGCCTCTGCATTAATGTTTAAGAATTTAAATATTTATCTAGTTTAATTCAGCCTACCGGTAACGGGGTATTACCAAGAAACTAGAATTTTGAAAACGACAATTTTTCAAATAATAGCTTTTGCGTTAAAATACATAACGGGATGAGAATTAAACCCCTAACCCTGCTTATATTGATACGTAATTATATCGAAATTACAATTATCAGCTCCATAAGCCACAAGTCTTATTAATAATGTCACAAAATAAGTAAGTAGTAGGCTAGTTCATTTTTATCAATATTTTTCCATTAATAATAATGTTAATGTATCACAAACTATATGACATATCGTACTTGTACGATATCCACTCACACTCACAATGAAGCCCTCTGCGTTTATCTTTGGTATATAAATCACGTTCGCCAATCCATTCGTGTATCAAGTTTAATTTTACGCCCAGAATCTTAGTAAATCCCGATACAAACCAGTTGTAATATAAAATACGAGTTTACACTTTTAGCCCATTGCAAGCAGGTCAACCTAGAGTTTGTGAAGTATCCACAAAGCACTAAACACCTCACAACAACTTTAGAATATACATAAAGAAAGTAAAAAAAAAAAAATATGAATATACATAAAAGAAAACATAGCAATTAGACGTTACCAACTGTGCCGATACAAAACGTAAATTTCAAAGTTTCTAACAAAAAAATTTATATTATCATAGACAAATAAACACTACAGAACAACACAATCAACGTAATGGTGTATCTGACTAGGGAGGGTGTCTTTCTTTCCACTGCAGCTTAGTACCGCGTGTGGCCTCCGTGTGNATATGAATATACATAAAAGAAAACATAGCAATTAGACGTTACCAACTGTGCCGATACAAAACGTAAATTTCAAAGTTTCTAACAAAAAAATTTATATTATCATAGACAAATAAACACTACAGAACAACACAAACAACGTAATGGTGTATCTGACTAGGGAGGGTGTCTTTCTTTCCACTGCAGCTTAGTACCGCGTGTGGCCTCCGTGTGAATTGATAAAGGTTCCTAACACGCCGTGGCATGCTTGTAATCATTGCGTTAGTGTCATATTTCGGACGAAGGTCCCGTTCCATCTGCGCAGCTCTTATGAGATCTGGAAGTATTTCTAGAGGTTGTGGACGATTATAAACTGCTGCTTGCAGCTAGTTCCAGGAATGTCCAGTGCATTAGTCCGCTCTCTAATGATCACAAAAGAACTATGTAACCCCTATCACCCAAACTGCCTTATCTCGCAATATTCCAAACTTTTTGTAAGGTGTATATTTCAACTTTCAACTTATCGTGGCTCCAGTAGATGTTTCAGCGTGGCAATCAACTACGTTAATGTCGAACAAATATAGGTTAATGAAAATTATGTTCTCTAGTTATATGTTTAAAATTTATAATACAGGATTTATTTTTGGAAGTAAGCTTTACGTTCAGTAGCTTTTCCTAGTATCTTGACTTTACTGTTGTTTCCTTTGAACTTGTTTATTTACTCTCAGCTTTTACATTCAAATATGTTCCCACGGACTCTCTCGAAAGCAAGTGACTCGAATGCTGGTGATATAGCGACTCGCTCAATTCCGCCACTGAGCCAAAGATACTTATCTCGCAAACAAAGATGAAACAACAAATCCCTGGGAGATAAGATCCACTGAAAGTGGTGCATCACCTCTGTGAATGGGTTCCTCAAGAAAATGAACCCCACCTGGAAACAGACGCGCATAATAACGAGTCTCTTTCTTTCCAGATAACTGTCTGGCAGCACAATATATCACCGTTACTGAGCAGTTTGGGGAACGGAGGACATTTTACTTTCACGGAGAGTTGACTGACTACAGTTTCTAGAGTTAAGACAGTAAAAGTTTCACCTGATGGCATTACCGCGGCAGTCATGTGAAGGTGAAAGGTAGGATAGTTTTATAGTGGCTAGATAGCGACTGAAAAATGTGATCCCGTGAAATGAATAATTGAACTTTTAATTTCTCTTTCCTGAACTGTCACTTTCAATGGATAATATTAAAACTCCATGTTTTTTTTCTTTCCGCGAAAAAAGCTTAGTGACTGTGATAAAAACTTCTGAATTATTGAGAAATAGTATAAGCCCGAATCCGTAGCTCAAATATATGATAGATTTATTCGCATCTCGCATTAGAGAAATGCTTTTATATACAACGTAACGAGTTGAGTTGAGAGAGTTTAGCGGCTCTTGACAACGATGTCTTGAGAGTCGATGAGGGTGAAATTAGGTGAGAAAGGAGCAGCACCGGAATGCAAGGGTGGGTGAAACGGGAGATCACCGCGAAAACCCGCCTACCAGCGAAAACCCAGGAGTGACCCGGCCGGGAATAGAACCCAGTTCGCCATGGTGGGAGGCGAGCAGGCTAACCGCTCAGCGACCGCGGGCCCGTACAACGTAATGGTTGCAATGCTTTACTTGTGATGAAAATAACAAATTTATTTATTCGCTCATACCAACCTACAGTTAGAGCCATGCGCAAGCTTTCATAACGGTCCAACAAAGAAGGCGAAATACTTCAAATTCCCCAATATCTTGTTTCCGGGAAATACAGTAACATAACTTAGGTGTGACCGTGAACTCTGCTATGTTCACCCGCAGTAGGGCCTTTATAAATGGAAAACGATCAATGCCATGAGCGGTCACCGCTCGTACGTGGTGATCGAGCTTCAAGATATTGATTTCCTGTGTAATTATTCGTTGCTGGTTTATGTATTGCATGTGAATATCATTCTCTTAGTCGTGGGTTTTGACAGTCACATATACTACTTCCGTTTTCTCTCGGCATTCTACAGTAATTGAGTTATTGAGACATTACTTAAATTCACCTTAGCTGAGCTCCAACATCCTGAAATACTGAAGTTTGTACATCGTTTTTACGTAAACGTGAGTGTAAATAAATCAATCTGAGGATTCCGCACCTCTATTATTTCGATCTCTGCTAAACTCTTTAACACCAGTAGTCCTGAAAAGGGAGCTTCAATATCACGACTGAGCGATTGACGGCAAAATCCTCTGCTAGGGGCTACTATTTTCCTTAAGAAACACATTCAAAATACATTTACGAAGAATAGTTATTCTCACTAAATTGTATGATCAAATAACCTCACAGTAACCACGATATGAAAAAGGAAGCTATNACGAAGAATAGTTATTCTCACTAAATTGTATGATCAAATAACCTCACAGTAACCACGATATGAAAAAGGAAGCTATACCACAACACCTAAGATCTCGGATGTTTACACAGAAGAGCGAAAGAGCAATTGCTAAAGACTTTTGGAGAAGTTTCCTTCCGTACGCTCCTCGAGTAGAACGTCAAACTTTCCGAAAACTTGGAAACCTGAATTTTTTTTTCTAGCAGAATTTTCTTTCACTGATTAAAGTATTGNACGTCAAACTTTCCGAAAACTTGGAAACCTGAATTTTTTTTTCTAGCAGAATTTTCTTTCACTGATTAAAGTATTGAGGAAAACTGAAAAGCGTAGTAAACTAAGGCATAGGAAGTAAAATTTGAGTTCCAGTACACTTCTAACGTCACGATAAGGTTTCAACGACGAAATTTTTAACAACCAGCTACAGCAAAGACCAGAAAGCCGCTTGTACTGAAATATAGCTCCAAACATCTCAGAACCTTTTTGATCGACGGGATATTTAACTCTCTGCTACCAACACCGAATAAAAATTCAATGAAATTATTTGATCGTTCCTAAAATGTTTCGTCTTTTTTTAACCACTCTGTGCGTTACGAAGTAGCCTACAAGGTTACATAAAAAACGAACGAAAAAATTCATAGAAATAAAATAACAGTGGGTTGATTGCAGAATAAAACTTATTACTGTCGAAGTAAAGTCAAGATTTAATATTAGGTACAGTACAGTGGACTAGTCACAATTATAAACGTAAAAATCGATGGCATTAGTGTCTGGTTTTCGCGTTTTATTACAAAATCAGATGCAATAATTGATTGCAGCTACAACTATTTTTTACTTATTTCTCTTTTCAGAATCGTCTAAATATAATTTACAATACCATCAAGTAATATTTATAAAAAAAATAATATTCGTTACTATAGAGTTACTAAAGTTAAAGTTTCAGGGGGGAATGTAAGAGTTAATTTTTTCATGAGTTAAATAGAAAGTCACCACATTTCTGAGAGTTAGAATTTGAGTGCGATAACAGAATCATTCGCAAAAGATGTTTAGTTAGTATAGCTTTACGTTANATTTCTGAGAGTTAGAATTTGAGTGCGATAACAGAATCATTCGCAAAAGATGTTTAGTTAGTATAGCTTTACGTTAATTTTCGCTATGCAAGTGTCATAATAACAATGAGTTATCAGGTTGCATATTCTATCTCGTGTATCAATATTATCATATTTAATGGCGTATNAGTGTCATAATAACAATGAGTTATCAGGTTGCATATTCTATCTCGTGTATCAATATTATCATATTTAATGGCGTATGTTGAACTGTAAACCAATATTATAAACAGACGAACATAATTCCCTGTTATGTATTAATCGTCTTTATTTGGGTTTCGCTACGTTTACAGTAAGGATTCTGAATATTCTAGTAGAGAATATAACGTTTCATTTCAAGGAGAACGCGATGGCACAGCATCATGTTTGTATAATTTTAGTTAGAAACTTATACAATTATTATATTTTGTTGGAATATCGTGTTAGATTCCTGTCTTGAAACCCCGNCAAGGAGAACGCGATGGCACAGCATCATGTTTGTATAATTTTAGTTAGAAACTTATACAATTATTATATTTTGTTGGAATATCGTGTTAGATTCCTGTCTTGAAACCCCGCTTTATATAAAACCGCACTTAAAAATAAATCTGATTTACACTTCACGGCAGCCAATATTATGAAGAGCCAACGTAGTAACTACTGGTTGTCACTGAAAGCAAGAAAAATCATTTAATTTTGGTTTGTTTTTAGCCTAAGAATAAAGATAGTTACTGGAAATTAAGATTCATAGTAATATTCATCCATTCTACTTCGCCGGTTTCAGATGGAGAATCTTGTGGTCCCTTTTTTCTCCTACCAGACATCAATTTCACTCTCTCCCTTGCGCGGAGGAGTTTCTGTAGACACGCCTGGGTCCGATGGAAGCATGGGAGCGCTCAACCGTATCTATCGACTAGATATGCTCAAGTCGATGATGGGCTTTGTTCGACGGCGGTGGCTAGGTTTCTGTCATCGGGCCTGTTCGACTGTGTTGCCAACACTGACACAAAAAAAATTCCTCTTAACCACAAAAGAAAATCCACTAGAAGTTACTAGACTAAGAAAATCTACATACGCATCCTTAAGAAAATTACAACAGCAAGCCCATACTTTTCATTCACTTTAAAATATTAATTAAAAAATTTTCAAAATAAATTTTTTTAACATGTTTTTATTTTCATGTATGCACATGTTAAGTAAACAGGTTTCTTCAAGCAGTTTTCAATATTTCTCTAAATAACCAATTTTTTTCTGTTATTTTATAATTATGAAATGTTCAAAATATCACTGAAATTTCATAAATTCAATGAATTTCGAAATTAAATTAAATGATTATTAAATATAAATATTTTTATCAGAGGTCTTCAAAATTTATTCCTTGTCATTAAATATTGAACTTGAGCTTTCGAAGATAATTATTCTCCTTCAGTATAAGACTTGTAAGTCTGTATGGCATTAGATTTTGGAAGAATGCTATCGGGTATTTCAAATCTAAGCCTATAATTCATGTTAAAATTCGAGAATAAGAAATATTTAACACTTTACCACATGCATATTTCAAATTTCAATTAAAGACTGGGACAATCCTGCCAGCCGCACATATTTTTTCTTCCAGAATACTACCAGCCATGTTCTACTCTCTGCGCCAGACGTGGAGGTTTACCGGGGAGAGGGGACACAACTGTATGCAGAGCTATGGCTGTGTAGCATCCGATCTGAAAACATTATTAACTCCGGTTTGCGTGCTGTTTTATAGATTTTTTCCGACTATGCGACACCAGGAAACCAATATCCAACAAATCAACAAAGGTAGTGGTAGATAACTTTCTCCATCGTTAGGTACAGTCCAGTATAACCTCGCGGCTTTGTTTAACTGATACCAGAGCACGGTATCAGGTTGTAAACCAGCTGTTGAGAAACGCTGATATAACGGAACTTTTGGCAAATGTTTTTGTTTAAGAGTGTAGATAACTGTGTCGCCACTTACGCTGCCCGCTGCAGCGCCTGGCTCCTGTCCAGTCCTCTCAGTGTAGGACTAATCATCTGGAGTGCCGCGACGTATGGCGCTGACAATACAAACATTAATCTNACACCAGGAAACCAATATCCAACAAATCAACAAAGGTAGTGGTAGATAACTTTCTTATTTAACAAAAATCGGACGCTAAAAAAAAAAATTATGATATTGTGAGAAAAAGGGATAAAATAAATTAGAATTATTTTCCTCCATCGTTAGGTACAGTCCAGTAGAACCTCGCGGCTTTGTTCAACTGATACCAGAGCACGGTATCAGGTTGTAAACCAGCTGTTGAGAAACGCTGATATAACGGAACTTTTGGCAAATGTTTTTGTTTAAGAGTGTAGATAACTGTGTCGCCACTTACGCTGCCCGCTGCAGCGCCTGGCCCGTGTCCAGTCCTCTCAGTGTAGGACTAATCATCTGGAGTGCCGCGACGTATGGCGCTGACAATACAAACATTAATCTNTGTCCAGTCCTCTCAGTGTAGGACTAATCATCTGGAGTGCCGCGACGTATGGCGCTGACAATACAAACATTAATCTTCCTAACAAGCCTGCAGCCGTACGTTTAAATGGGGAATCAATGTTAAATAATTTCCTTCTAATTGCATCAGTTTTAAAGATAACGGTTTCAAACAAAAAAATATTAAACTGTTCTTTCTCATAGAATACTGCTGTAAGGGGACTCCCTAATTAAAGGGCCCGCCTCCCTGCAGATTTTTTATTTTTTTTCGCTTTTGTGGCCTAGAAGCGCGGAAGCTATAAGGGCCACCCTGGCACGCGCTACAAGTGCGCCATCGCCGCTACGTGCAGGGCTCTGAACTGGGATGATTGCGTTCTCGTTCGTGTTGCGTATACCTATGAGAACTAAAGCTGTGACCCTATAATTTTATTGGTGGAAAGTCTGCAGCAAAGTTCAGCGCATGTCCCTCGAGTATGTATATAACGCGTATATTATGAGACACTGCGATTTAGAAAAAATGGTTTTCAGCTATGTTGTGGTGCTGTGAAATGGTGTATCTAATGTGCATGACATCTTGGAAGTAACCTACAAGCATAGTCTGAAGTGTGCGTTCTTTTCGTAGATTAGCACACTGCACGCGCGTTTAATGGTTTCGTAAAAAAAAAGCCTGGAATTCGAAACACTCTCCAACGCAGGTCTAGCGCCAGGCAGGATTGAATATTGTTTTTTTTTTTAATTCAGTGTTTGCGGGTATACGTGTATCCCAAAAAATTAATGTTTTACAAATGCGACGTTTTTCCAGGAAAGGTAATAAAAAAAATTATCAACGGCAGTAAATTTTTACTTTTATCTTATTTACTGTATTCGAAACAGAAAAAAAAATTGTGAAAAGGTTAAAAATAGTATTTTAAGTAGTCTCCTGCGCAGTTTCTTAAAGTTAAAGCAGAAATGTACAAAGTGTCATCTGTAGTTTAATCCAATTTCTTACATCGCGTGTAAAAATATTCTGCTGTAACAGATCTAATTTACGATAATTTCCGCTACCTGGGATTGCCTTAGGAGATCCGATGACGGTGAAGTGAAATGAGTATAGAGCAGCGCCGGAATGCGAGGGCGGGAGAAACGGGGGATCCCGGGAAAAACCCGCCGACCAGCGCCATCGTACGGCGCGATTGCCAAATGCGAAAATCCGGGAGCAACCCTGTCGGGAATCGAACCCGGCTCGCCCCGGCGGGAGGCGAGTAGTCTGACCGCTGCACCACCGCGGCCCCACGTGACCTTAAGGCGTTAAACATTTTTCCTACTTGGATTCCCCTTAACACTTGAAGCACTTTCCCAAGAAAACACTTTGTTTTCCTTCGCTACAAAAACAAAACAATCTGACAGCGTACCGGGTCTCGATTCACGACTGGGGCATCCATTATCATTAAGGACGCCGTATACTTAGCGCTTGAATTGCGTTACGGTGTGTTTGAAGTCCGCGTATTTTTTGTGGAAACCATTAAACGTGCCCCTATTATTCCAACGTACGAAAAGAAACTGCATTTCAGACGAATACTCTCAATGCATCATGCACATTATAAATGCTATTTCTGAGCCTTCCAACGTAGCTAAAAACGGCTTTATTCGCACGCCTGTATCTCGTAAAATACTGGTCGGAAACATGTAAACTATTGTAGGGATCGGCATTGATCTTTGCTGCGTGCTTTCCAACCAATAACACGACACGGTCACCGCTTAAAGTTCCATAGGTACACGCTGAACGACGGAAACGTCTCACGCCAGTTCAGCGACTCGCGCGTAGGGGTGATGGGGCACTAGGCACGCGTGTTAGTGTCACCCTTAACNCTATAATTTTATTGGTGGAAAGTCTGCAGCAAAGTTCAGCGCATGTCCCTCGAGTATGTATATAACGCGTATATTATGAGACACTGCGATTTAGAAAAAATGGTTTTCAGCTATGTTGTGGTGCTGTGAAATGGTGTATCTAATGTGCATGACATCTTGGAAGTAACCTACAAGCATAGTCTGAAGTGTGCGTTCTTTTCGTAGATTAGCACACTGCACGCGCGTTTAATGGTTTCGTAAAAAAAAAANAGCATAGTCTGAAGTGTGCGTTCTTTTCGTAGATTAGCACACTGCACGCGCGTTTAATGGTTTCGTAAAAAAAAAAGCCTGGAATTCGAAACACTCTGCAACGCAGGTCTAGCGCCAGGCAGGCTTGAATATTGTTTTTTTTTTTTAATTCAGTTTTTGCGGGTATACGTGTATCCCAGAAAATTAATGTTTTACAAATGCGACGTTTTTCCAGGAAAGGTAATAAAAAAAATTATCAACGGCAGTAAATTTTTACTTTTATCTTATTTAATGTATTCGAAACAGAAAAAAAAATTGTGAAAAGGTTAAAAATAGTATTTTAAGTAGTCTCCTGCGCAGTTTCTTAAAGTTAAAGCAGAAATGTACAAAGTGTCATCTGTAGTTTAATCCAATTTCTTACATCGCGTGTAAAAATATTCTGCTGTAACAGATTTAATTTACGATCATTTCCGCTACCTGGGATTGCCTTAGGAGATCCAATGAGGGTGAAGTGAAGTGAGTACAGAGCAGCGCCGGAATGCGAGGGCTGGAGAAACGGGGGATCCCGGGGAAAACCCGCTGACCATCGCCATCGTACAGCACGATTCCCACATGCGAAAGTCCGGGAGCAACCCCGCCGGGAATCGAACCCTGCTCGCCTCGGCGGGAGGCGAGTAGTATGACCGCTGCACCACCGCGGCCCCATGTGACCTTAAGGCGTTAAAAATTTGTTCTACTTGGGATTCCCCTTAACACTTGAAGCACGTTCCCAAGAAAACACTTTGTTTTCCTTCGCTACAAAAAAAAAAAACAATCTGACAGCGTACCGGGTCTCGATTCACGACTGGGGCATCCATTATCATTAAGGACGCCGTATACTTAGCGCTTGAATTGCGTTACGGTGTGTTTGAAGTCCGCGTATTTTTTATGGAAACCATTAAACGTGCCCCTATTATTCCAACGTACGAAAAGAAACGGCATTTCAGACGAATACTCTCAATGCATCATGCACATTATAAATGCTATTTCTGAGCCATCCAACGTAGCTAAAATCGGCTTTATTCGCACGCCTGTATCTCGTAAAATACTGGTCGGAAACATGTAAACTATTGTAGGGATCTGCATTGATCTTTGCCGCGTGCTTTCCAACCAATAACACGACACGGTCACCGCTGAAAGTTCCATAGGTACACGCTGCACGACGGAAACGTTTCACGCCAGTTCAGCGACTCGCGCGTAGGGGTGATGGGGCACTAGGCGCGCGTGTCAGTATCACCCTTATCGCTCGCTTGCTTATGAGCTTCAAACGCTNGCTCGTGTGGAGCGCGAATGTGCGTGCACGTGGGGTGCCGTAGACTATAGATAAGGTAGACCGCTCATTCTACTTCGGCGCACGTACCCGACATTGACCGACCCCAAAGGAACGCATTTGTCAAATTCACATGGTCAACAGTGACAAACGAGTTTGAATACAACTTAAATAAAAAAACAAAGAAACGATCCCTTTTATATGAATTAAATACTTTCAACCATTCGAATATAATGTAAGTGCATTAGAAATTTGGTTAAAGGAAGTATACAAACATCTCAAGGCACATTGTTTACTAAACATGTGTTCTAACCTCAAATCCAATCCACGCCGTTTTTGCAAGTCGTATTGGAAGAAAAGCAGTTGAATGCTGGGACACGGAGACTGGTTATGCGCAGCCAGTGAGGTCGGTCTAATATCATTGGGTCTACCTCATCTTTAGTCTGGTACACGTGTCGCTGCAGTGTTGCCAGCTCACAGGATTTTACACCATATCTGACGGGCAAAACAGTTGCCTAGTGGTCAACGGATATTATAGTGGTTTTCGTTTTTAGCATAATTGCCGAAGGAAAGAAAGGCTTATGAGATCTCTTTCCTGTCTGTGTGTCCCTGTGTGTGAATATGTGTGAGACTGTCTGTGTGTCTGTTTGTGTATGTGTGTCCCCCCAACCCCACAATTTTTGAACTCGTTAACCGAATTTCACTAAACTCGGTAAACATTTAGAATTAAGTAAGGACACCTGACGTTAACAGTTTCCAACCACGCCAGGCCCTTACTTTCAAAATGGTGTCCATTTGAACATTTAGTGTGATATGTTATATCTTGGAAACTATTCAACCTATTTTAACCAAAATTTTTATTATGACAGCGCCAGTTAAAAGCATTAAATTCAGAGGTGAATATTGTTGTTATTAAGCCATTTTGGAAGAAAGCACCACATGAAATATAAAGGTTTTATATTATATCTCGAAAACTACTCAACCGATATTCTTCAAATTTGGCATGTAATTAATACTATGACAGGCCAAGTAAATATATGTACGTGAACTTCATTAGCCTCTTATTTTGAGGTAGCGGCCATACAAATATTTTAAGTTTATTTGGTATAACTTTTATTTCATTTCCAGTTTCTAAACTGACGGTATGCATTGCAAGTGTCAAATAAATTAAACAACAACCACTTTGGTCCGCCATTTTAAGAAATAGCACCGCATGTAACAATAATTTTTTTTACGTTATAATTAGAAAACTACTAAACCAATTTTCGCCATATTTGGTACCTAAGTAATACTATTATAGACCAGGTAAAGTGAGAATTTAAACATTATCAGGTACTTATTTTCAAAATTACTTGAATATAAATATTTTAGTTTTATTTGGTTTAACTACCATACCGCTAATCTAATTTGAACAAAATTTTGTACGTTGACAGTAGCTATTACAAGCATAAAATATATAAAAAACAGCAATTTTTCCTGCTATTTTGGAAGATAGCGTTACATGAATTAATCAAACTTTTGTGTAATTTATCGGGAAACAATAGACGTTTCCTACCAAATTTGGTAATCAAGAAGTACTGGCGCAGTTGATATGCACAAATATATTTCAAGTATGTCAGACACTTATTTTCAAAATGGCGGTCATATAGCTATTTTAACATAGTATGCTTTATCTTCGAAAACATTTAATCAATTCCAATTTAACTTTGTTTGCAACATGTATACAAAAAACATCAAATGTGGCTACGCGGAGCCTCTTTTATCCTCCATGTTGTAAGATAGTGCTCCACGAATAATAAAGTTTTATTTCATATCTCGGGACACAATAGACCAATTCCTACCAAATATAGCAGACAACTAGTACTTCGGTAGGTAATGTTAACTGACATGTTTTAGGTATCATAAACACATATTTTCAAAATAGCGGCCATATATCTACTATTGTTTTGTATTTTATATCTTCGAAATCATATAATTAATTCCATTGAAACTTTGTATGATGTCTGTTTATATTACAACAATAAAACATGTACACAAAATCCCTTTTGTCCGCCACTTTGTAAAATCGTATCACTTGACAAAATAAAATAATGTTGTCTCCGAAAAAAACAACTGATTTCTACCAAATTTAGCTAACAGGCTATTTAAACGGATACATTTTTTAACGGCCAGACACACTTTCTTTCAAAATGGCGGCCTTATAAACATTTTAGCTTCAAATTTTTTATCTACGAAACTGCAAAACAAATTTCAACTTTACTATGTAGGCTGACAGTATCAGTTATATCCATCAAAACTGTCTATGCAAAGCCTCATTTCTCCTTCATTTGATAAGATAGCCCTACTTTAAACAATATAGTTTTTATGCCATTGCTCGGGAAATCCTCAATCGATTTCTTTAAAATTTGGCGAAGAAGAAGTACTGTTTCAAGCTATATTAATTTATATGATTTAAGAATGTAAGTAACTTATTTTTTAATGACGTGCAGTTGTTTACAAGCCAATTTAATTTTGTGAGTTTTTCAGAATTCGAATTCCGGGTAAGTCACTCGTGTATTTAAATTTTGACTGTACTGTTTCACCAGTTTCTGGTTTCATCTCTATAAATATTCCTATCAGTGAGGCGCCAACGACTACTTACCATCTAAGCTTCCAAGAACTTCACTAAAATTTATTTGAACCCGTGTAGAGGAAAGTAGGCTCAATAGTTGTCACTAACTTCGTGTTTTATAACTGCTCTGCCTGCCACGCCTGCATGCGGAGATTTAAACGGGCAATCAGTGTTAAAGAAACTCATTTTCAATGCATCAATTTTAAAGATAACTGTTTAAAAAAAAAATCTGCGTGATATTTTTTAGGGAATACTGGCTGGCACGTTTAGCAACCATGCAAATTGTTATGTTTCATTTATAATTTTTAATTTATAAAGGGGAATACATCGAGAAAAAATTTTTTTATGCCCCAAGGTTACGTTTGTCAATCCCATCTAGCTGAAATTCTCGTAAATAAGATGTGTTACAGTAGGATATTATTACACGCGATAAAAGCCAATGGGTTAAAGAACGTATACTATTTTCTATTNTTAAAAGCCAATGGGTTAAAGAACGTATACTATTTTCTATTTGTTTTCCTTTCCACCAGGGTAACAACGCAGTGAAGCCCAAAAATGCTGGTGTAAACCATTTCCATTATTTTTGCTATTTGAATGTATTTTAATGATATAAAGGTAAAAAGTAGTAGTTGTAGTAAATAGTTTTTTACGTTTCTTGGAAATCTTTCATAGTCCCAGACCATTTATTTACTGAGATAATCTGNGCTCGTGTGGAGCGCGAATGTGCGTGCACGTGGGGTGCCGTAGACTATAGATAAGGTAGACCGCTCATTCTACTTTGGCGCACGTACCCGACATTGACCGACCCCAAAGGAACGCATCTGTCAAATTCACATGGTCAACAGTGATAAACGAGTTTGAATACAACTTAAATAAAAAAACAAAGAAACGATCCCTTTTATATTAATTAAATACTTTCAACCATTCGAATATAATGTAAGTGCATTAGAAATTTGGTTTAAGGAAGTATACAAACATCTCAAGGCACATTGTTTACTTAACATGTGTTCTAACCTCAAATCCAATCCACACCGTTTTGGCAAGTCTTATTGGAAGAAAAGCAGTTGAATGTTGGGACACGGAGACTGGTTGTGCGCAGCCAGTGAGGTCGGTCTAACATCATTGGGTCTACCTCATCTTTAGTCTGGTACACGTGTCGCTGCAGTGTTGCCAGCTCACAAGATTTTATTCCATATATGACGGGCAAAACAGTTGCCTAGTGGTCAACGGATATTCCAGTGGTTTTCCTTTTTAGCCTAATTTCCGAAGGAAATAAAGGCTTATGAGATATCTTTCCTGTCTGTGTGTATCTGTGTGTGAATATGTGTGAGACTGGCTGTGTGTCTGTTTGTGTATGTGTGTCCCCCCTTCCCCACAATTTTTGAACTCGTAAACCGAATTTCACTAAACTCGGTAAACATTTAGAATTAAGTAAGGACACCTGACGTTAACAGTTTCCAACCACGCCAGGCCCTTATTTTCAAAATGGTGTCCATTTGAAAATTTTGTGAGATATGTTATATCTTGGAAACTATTCAACCTATTTTAACCAAAATTTGTATTATGACAGCGCCAGTTAAAAGCATTAAATTCAGAGGTGAATATTGTTGTTATTAAGCCATTTTGGAAGAAAGCACCACATGAAATATAAAGCTTTTATATTATATCTCGAAAACTACTCAACCGATTTTCTTCAAATTTGGCAACTAATTAATACTATGACAGGCCAAGTAAATATATGTACGTGAACTTCATTAGCCTCTTATTTTGAGATAGCTGCCATACAAATATTTTAAGTTTATTTGGTATAACTTTTATTCCATTTGGCCAATTTAAACCAAAGTTTCTAAACTGACGGTATGCATTACAAGTGCCAAATAAATTAAACAACAACCACTTTGGTCCTCCATTTTGAAAAATAGCACCGCATGTAACAATAAATCTTTTACATTATAATTAGAAAACTACTAAACCAATTTTCGTCATATTTGATACCTAAGTAATACTATTATAGACCATGTAAAGTGAGTATTTAAACATTATCAGGCACTTATTTTCAAAATTACTTGAATACAAATATTTTAGTTTTATTTGGTTTAACTACCATACCGTTAATCTAATTTCAACCAAATTTTGTACGTTGACAGTAGCTATTACAAGCATAAAATATACAAAAATCAGCAATTTTTACTGCTATTTTGGACGATAGCGTTACATGAATTAATCAAACTTTTGTGTAATTTATCGGGAAACAATAGACGTTTCCTACCAAATTTGGTAATCAAGAAGTACTGTCGCAGTTGATATGTACAAATATATTTCAAGTATGTCAGACAATTATTTTCAAAATGGCCGTCATATAGCTATTTTAGCATAGTATGCTTTATCTTCGAAAACATTTAATCGATTCCAATTTAACTTTGTTTGCAACATGTATTCAAAAAACATCAAATGTGTCTACGTGGAGCCTCTTTTGTCCTCCATGTTGTAAGATAGTGTTCCACGAGTAATAAAGTTTTACTTCATATCTCGGGAAACAATAGACCAATTCCTACCAAATATAGCAAACAACTAGTACTGCGGTAGGTAATGTTAACTGACATGTTTTAGGTATAATAAACACATATTTTCAAAATAGCGGCCATATATCTATTTTTGTTTTGTATTTTATATCTTCGAAATCATATAATTAATTCCATTGAAACTTTGCATGATGTCTGTTTATATTACAACAATAAAACATGTACACAAAATCCCTTTTGTCCGCCACTTTGTAAAATCGTATTACTTGACAAAATAAAATAATGTTGTCTCCGAAAAAAACAACTGATTTCTACCAAATTTAGCTAAAAGGCTATTTAAACGGATACATTTTCTAACGGCCAGACACACTTTCTTTCAAAATGGCGGCCTTATAAACATTTTAGCTTCAAATTTTTTATCTACGAAACTGCAAAACAAATTTGAACTTTACTATGTACGCTGACAGTATCAGTTATATCCATCAAAACTGTCTATGCAAAGCCTCATTTCTCCTCCATTTTATAATATAGCCCTACTTTAAACAATATAGTTTTTATGCCATTGCTCGGGAAATCCTCAATCGATTTCTTTAAAATTTGGCGAAGAAGAAGTACTGTTTCAAGCTATATTAATTTATATGATTTAAGTATGTAAGTCACTTATTTTTTAATGACGTGCAGTTCTTTACAAGCCAATTTAATTTTGTCAGTTTTTCAGAATTCGAATTCCGGGTAAGTCACTCGTGTATTTAAATTTTGACTGTACTGTTTCACCAGTTTCTGGTTTCATCTCTATAAATATTCCTATAAGTGAGGCGCCAACGACTACTTACCATCTAAGCTTCCAAGAACTTCACTAAAATTTATTTGCACCCGTGTAGATGAAAGTAGGCTCATTAGTTGTCACTAACTTCGTGTTTTATAACTGCTCTGCCTGCCACGCCTGCATACGGAGATTTAAACGGGCAATCAGTGTTAAAGAAACTCATTTTCAATGCATCAATTTTAAAGATAACTGTTTAAAAAAAAAATCTGCGTGATATTTTTTAGGGAATACTGGCTGGCACGTTTAGCAACCATGCAAATTGTTATGTTTCATTTATAATTTTTAATTTATAAAGGGGAATACATCGAGAAAAAATTTTTTTATGCCCCAAGGTTACGTTTGTCAATCCCATCTAGCTGAAATTCTCGTAAATAAGATGTGTTACAGTAGGATATTATTACACGCGATAAAAGCCAATGGGTTAAAGAACGTATACTATTTTCTATTCGTGTTCCTTTCCACCAGGGTAACGACGAAATAAAGCCCAAAAATGCTGGTTTAAAACATTTCCATTATTTTTGCTATTTGAATGTATTTTAATGATATAAAAGTAAAAAGTAGCAGTTGTAGTAAATAGTTTTTTACGTTTCTTGGAAATCTTTCATAGTCCCAGACCATTTATTTACTGAGATAATCTGTTTCTAAAATTCAGCGATACGTTGCGTTGCGAAGAGATTTATCCAATCAGGATGAAGCAACAGTCCGTCGCAATGCGTCGGCGACGAGTGCGTTGCGCGAAATGCGTTGCGAAGGTCTGCGATAGCCGACGACGTAGAAGAAGTGTTTGTTTACATGGAGAATTTTATAAACTCGTTGTTTACATTTTAAAGACTACAAGCGCATTTCCGCCCACGTATCTGTATTTTTAGCGTTGCTGCATTGATGTACAAAATATATTGGCAATGTCATAAAAATCGTCTATTAAAAACATCAACAAAATTCTCTTTCGTCCTACGTTTCTGGTACGCGGTGCATGCTAATGCGTAGTTTTCATCTCACATCTCGTTCACACGGCCTTGCTTGTTTATCTTTTACTCGCTTAAAACATACAGTGTCGATGTTTTTGCGTGTCTTTTGTTACATTCGTGAGGTTTAAAGATGAAATTTTCACCCTTCAGATAGACAGCAGCGCCCTCTCAGACGACGTGCGTCGCCGACAGATCGTCGCACAATTGTGAAACAGTAAGGATAGTTTATCGCCGCCCACCGCGGCGCCATGCTATCGCCTTGCAACATGCCGCTGTGTCGTACACGCGCACGCACTCATTTCACAGATAATAATTATACTAGGCTGTACCATTAACGAGTGCGGCCAATTATTTTTCGGTTAAGTACAATTTTTTTTGCGATGTCTTACCACACTCCGAGGAACTTTTTTTTAAACATATATATTGAGGGACACAAACACTGCCAATGTTACCTACACTTCCTGTCAGTGTCCATTAGAACTATAAAACCCTAATGTGAAATAAAAAGACAAAGTAGTTAAATATTTGACTTTTTTTTTTTTTGAGAAGCGAAATAACGTGGAATTTTTTGACGCACAATGTGAGGACTCAGAAGAAATTTCCAGCTTGTTTTTACAAGATATTTTTTTAAGTCTTGGAAAATACCTTATAAAGCCCGTACCAAAATATCGAATTACAGTCTCTGTACTGCTTCTAATTTCGCAATCAAACATCAACCGATAGCTACTTTTTCGACAAAGGGTCATCTTCAGTTTCAGTTACGGTTATATTCTCCTAATGTGCTGTGTTCAAGGGAGCTACAGAGTGTAACCTAAACTTAATTTTTAATTTTTAAACTTAAAGTTATGTTTTCAGTTTTCCTTAGGACCAAGTGTGTAACAGCTTCTTCAGATTTCACCAGATTTGAACCTTACGTCCACGATACTCCAATTCTTTGGAAAAATCAATTACAGTTAGGGTTTACAACCGTCCCATTATTTACGGGATTTCCCGTATCATGGGACTAAAAGAATTATCCCGTATGAACATTAGACGGGACGTCATATTTCCCATATTTTAGAATTTTTAGAAAATAAAATAAACAAATAGTGTCAGTAATTTACCATTTCCGCAATTACTGATGTAGCTCTATGGCCTATTACTATATGGCCAATAGATCGTTACAACTGATGCCGACACAGCATTTGTCACAAGGGCGTTCCTGGAAATAGTGCTTGCCGAGATGTTTACAGTTATCTTTCAGTTTATGTTGCTACCGTTTGTTGACGCACAGTTGTGTTGTCAATTAGTGGAATTTTGAAATNAAATAGTGTCAGTAATTTACCATTTCCGCAATTACTGATGTAGCTCTATGGCCTATTACTATATGGCCAATAGATAGTTACAACTGATGCCGACACAGCATTTGTCACAAGGGCGTTCCTGGAAATAGTGCTTGCCGAGATGTGTACAGTTATCTTTCAGTTTATGTTGCTACCGTTTGTTGACGCACAGTTGTGTTGTCAATTAGTGGAATTTTGAAATNTACAGTTATCTTTCAGTTTATGTTGCTACCGTTTGTTGACGCACAGTTGTGTTGTCAATTAGTGGAATTTTGAAATTTAAAACGAAAACGTGTGATTCACCTACGCGAATATATAAATGGCTTTGTGTACATTTAGACCTATGGGTACAAAATTATCAATGACTAGTTAGTAGTAGCAATTGTTACACAGGTAAATGCATAGTTAGCAAACGAGAATTTTCTATTTCACACGGTGGTGAATGTGATGTGAAACAGCACGCATCAACATCGTTACATAGAAACATGATTCAACAGGCGAACGCAAGTGAAAGAACTAAGATAAATATTTCTAGATGCAAATAATATTTTGTGGCCATGTATGTTCAAAAATGATTTGAATCATGTATAAATGAATTTTCTACATTTAAGATGGTATTAAAACGAGTTTGTAGTAAATAATGGTTTTCCTTAATCATTTCACTAGATGCCAAATGTCGTGTGTCGAGTTGCCGGAAGTGTCCCTTATGGTAAATCTGGAAAAATTGGCAACCCTAATTACAGATTACCTTATACTTCCCTGCTTATTGCGGACGTTCTTTGACTCTTCTATCTATAATTGTGATGTGACGTGAGCAAAATGAAGTCACTACTCAGATTTTAAGTCAATTACTAAGAGCCCGTAGGCTGAAAATGGCCTCATAGTACTGCAAGCGGAGTATAAATCAATAAATATAGTCGTTAAATAATATTAGATTCGAAAAACTGTTACTGTGGAGGAATAAACAAACTTATTTCCTATCATGTTATGTTTAAAAACACTTACATTATTATATTAAATTACCTACCTGATTGTATTCCCAAATGTTTCATAGTTATGTAAATAATTTATCCATTATACGTCTGTCGAAACCCATAAGCTTCACGTTTTTTGTCAGTTGATATTTATAAAAAAGAAAAACAGTTGGTTGACTCGTAAATTCTCTCCCTCGTCTATAATCCCCCTTTTTTTCGTCCCCCTATAAAAATATATTTTACAGACTTCCCTACTTGTAATATAACAGCATCGTTTCACAGGGGAAAGGGCGGTTGTTCCGACCATACAACTATTCCCACGTCATTTTGGATGTCGTCTTCAGACCATCTTCCAACTGAGAATTCTCCGTTGGGAGTTCGCTGGGAGAAACTCGCTTTCTAAAGTAACGAGTCCTCTAACGAACTATGGCAGTGTGAGTTCTTGGTGGAGCGTGTTAGTGTCATCAAATTTCCTGAATCACTTTCATGCAAGTTCTGTAAAAATATGCTAGCAGGCACGTTTGTTTATAATTTATGAAGGCTGCTGAAAATTCTAAATTGCTTTAATGCGGTAATACTGTATTTGCTATATCTCCTAAGAGCTGGCGAGATAACTAAGATTTTCGCAAAGTTTACCTCAATGTTAGTAAATCTGTGTAAAAAAATACATTTTCTCTACCAGTCACATTCTACTACCAAGTCAAAAAGTTTTTGTACTGGCTGGCATTCCGAGTGTAGGCATCCACGTATTACGGCGTAAACGAACTTTTGGCAGTACTACGTATTGTATTTTTGTAAGTTCACTAGAAATTTACATATTGTCACAAGTTAATTTCGTAGCTTATTGGTGACTGACATTAATCCTAACGCATGTACGCAAACGCATAGGACAGCGGAATCCCTAAATGCAAATAAACTACGTCTAATAAAGTCCGTAAATTCAATAATTTCCCCAAAAAATATTTCCTTGTGAAATCAAATAAACTAGGATAAAGATTTCAATATTCTTTTCTATTACTTTAATAAAGGAGTTATGTTTATCTGTACCCCCTTTCAATTCACCTGTATATTCCTTCGTTCACAGTACCACAGTGCACCTTTGCGTTATTCGCTACGAAGGTTAACACTATTGCCAAATTTATTTGGTCAAAATTCACGAGTCTGATGAAGCAGATCCATGGTAAGTGGTTTGTAATATATCATTATCTCCTCACAAGCTGTGAATGACTTTCATATCACAACCCATAAGTGTAACAACCAAATGGTGACGAAACTCTAATTCAATTATACACTTATGGTAGTAGATGTTGGGTAGGGAATTCGTAAAGAATGAAATACCATCATCCCATTTTGCTTTCCAGCCCTCCGATGAGGAACTAATAACATAGGTTTTACCTTTGAATTTTAATGGCAATGGTGAGTTCATGTTATTATGATGGTTTGATTGGACTGTGTCCATTGCTGACCATAATAATATTAATAACATAGGATTGAAAAGATAATGAAATCGGAAAGTAAAATACTTACATACTGTTAGTAAACAAAACATTTATGCAAGGATTATAAAAATACCCTTATAAGTACTGCATTAACAGCGTTTCCTTTGCCAACAAAACTACTGACCACTCCATTCATTCAAAACAAGTCAATTAAATGAGTGAAAGGCCAAACTAAAATTAGGCTGCCTTNATACCCTTATAAGTACTGCATTAACAGCGTTTCCTTTGCCAATAAAACTACTGACCACTCCATTCATTCAAAACAAGTCAATTAAATGAGTGAAAGGCCAAACTAAAATTAGGCTGCCTTATAAAGCTCAGATTGCTATTCTAATAAAGGTTGTTGTGCTAAAATTTGAAGGGGGAATACTGAACCAGTGACGCCTTTTGGAGAATACAATGGAATTGGAAACATGTAACAGCCTATTTGAGGCAAACGCATTAAGAGGGAAAGATTTCAAACTAAGCTTTTGAATTCAAAATTTTAGAGAAATTCCTGTGCGGCACGTGCTTTTCGGAAAATGTCGATAGCGAAAACGTTTTTATTGCAAGCTCCTTTATGGCAAATGATTTCGCAGGCAGAAACGTTTAGTGAAAACGACACAGAGTTCATTGTGTCAGTACATCTCTTTCAACTACCTATTATTTATACATGGGAAACGTGGTTGATATGTTTGTATAATATATACATCTTTGTTTATAGTTTTGCCAAATTTGCTAACAAGGTTTTAATTGTGATGTTTCTTTTATAGGAATAAGAAACAGGAAGTAAGTTGCCGAAATAAAATACTGTGGTCAAAACTGTCACTGGCTAAAACATATATTTTTTTTAAGTTTTGCAATACATTTATGATGCGTTTAATTTTTAAAAATTCGTTATGATTAACAGATACATATTCTTTCGATATTTTAAAATATGGATTTCACAATTAGCATTTTACAATGCATAAAGTTGATACCTTTTTGTCACCGCTGTTTCTGTTAAAAAAATACCACGCATTTGTATAAAAACTAAATTAATAAAATATATAACTACCATTTGATTGCAAACAAAAGCATAACTATGCAAATTAAAACCACGTTCTACGGTATGAAAACCATGTTTTTCATAGGCCTCCCCGCAATTTCGTACAAACATAACACAATGACCAGAAAGGTAACATACTTCCATAAAAGCAAAACATTTTTAGAAAAAATTATGTTTATATCAGCAGTGGAAATTTAAAACTTAATTCAGATGTCTTTAACAAAAATGCCTTACTACCCGCCAGGAACACAGGGTTAGACTAACTTAGTGTTGCTAGGGGTGTATTTAGCCATCTTTACTGCGTCAATGTAGAGTGTAGCTATGTTAAAGAAACCGAATGGGATGTATCTTGTTCATCTGTGGACTTTAAAAAAATACCTANAATGTAGAGTGTAGCTATGTTA
This sequence comes from Clitarchus hookeri, assembly GCA_002778355.1. Taxonomy (NCBI): domain Eukaryota; kingdom Metazoa; phylum Arthropoda; class Insecta; order Phasmatodea; family Phasmatidae; genus Clitarchus; species Clitarchus hookeri. The sequence goes on from NQII01001570.1 coordinate 328,225, forward strand.
AAGAAACCGAATGGGATGTATCTTGTTCATCTGTGGACTTTAAAAAAATACCTAAGTCTTAATGTAAGTTAATTACCAAACGCTACATGATTTTTCCCTCGCCATTTTTCAACAGAGTATCACATTCTATCAGGTTTACCTAAACCAACTAGCCTAAGGGTAGTGGACAAATAAGAGTTGTTACAGTTTAGGCTGACCTCAATNTATCAGGTTTACCTAAACCAACTAGCCTAAGGGTAGTGGACAAATAAGAGTTGTTACAGTTTAGGCTGACCTCAATAAAAACAAAAAAATTAATTACTGTGGTGTGGTGGTCAGATCATTTGCCACTCACCAAGGCGAACCGCGCTTGATGTNACTACCTATTATTTATACATGGGAAACGTGGTTGATATGTTTGTATAATATATACATCTTTGTTTATAGTTTTGCCAAATTTGCTAACAAGGTTTTAATTGTGATGTTTCGTTTATAGGAATAAGAAACAGGAAGTAAGTTGCCGAAATAAAATACTGTGGTCAAAACTGTCACTGGCTAAAACATATATTATTTTTAAGTTTTGCAATACATTTATGATGCGTTTAATTTTTAAAAATTCGTTATGATTAACAGATACATATTCTTTCGATATTTTAAAATATGGATTTCACAATTAGCATTTTACAATGCATAAAGTTGATACCTTTTTGTCATCGCTGTTTCTGTTAAAAAAATACCACGCATTTGTATAAAAACTAAATTAATAAAATATATAACTACCATTTGATTGCAAACAAAAGCATAACTATGCAAATTAAAACCACGTTCTACGGTATGAAAACCATGTTTTTCATAGGCCTCCCCGCAATTTCGTACAAACATAACACAATGACCAGAAAGGTAACATACTTCCATAAAAGCAAAACANTGAAAGGTAACATACTCCCATAAAAGCAAAACATTTTTAGAAAAAAATTATGTTCATGTCAGCAGTGGAAATTTAAAACTTAATTCAGATGTCTTTAACAAAAATACCTTACTACCCGCCAGGAACACAGGGTTGGACTAACTTAGTGTGGCTAGGGGTGTATTTAGCCATCTTTACTGCGTGAATGTAGAGTGTAGCTATGTTAAAGAAACCGAATGGGATGTATCTTGTTCATCTGTGGACTTTAAAAAAATACCTAAGTCTTAATGTAAGTTAATTACCAAACGCTACATGATTTTTCCCTCGCCATTTTTCAACAGAGTATCACATTCTATCAGGTTTACCTAAACCAACTAGCCTAAGGGTAGTGGACAAATAAGAGTTGTTACAGTTTAGGCTGACCTCAATAAAAACAAAAAAATTAATTACTGTGGTGTGGTGGTCAGATCATTTGCCACTCACCAAGGCGAACCGCGCTTGATGTCCGGAGGTCTCGCGACCTAACTTCTGCATAGAAGAAACTGACGGTCATCACCGTTGCCTTGCGGGATTCCTCGAAGTTCTACTAACCACCCCCAATCCCCCTTATCATTTTACTTAACTTCTGATACGGCTACTTTTCACCAGCGCTTAAAATTTCGGTTGTTTAGTGTCAGCTAAACTTACTGCCACTCTCAGTGAGCTAACCTATAGGCACCAACATAGGTGCCAACATCTTGTATTTACAAGGGGGAGGAGTTTTAAAATTTCTGTAACAGTACCTATGCTAATTTAAAACTTGTGTTTCTCTCCTTCCCACCCCCTCCTACTGTACAGTGTACTCGTATGATTGTGCATGCGGTTATACACGTATGAACACTTATTTTACGTACTCCAAGGTTTTAAATATTGAAATAAATTATTTCCACTGAAATATGGTTGTGTTTTTGATAATGTGAAAAAATATAAATAAGATAAATATTGAAAATAATCATGCACGCATTCTATAATAAGCTATAAACACTTATTCCGAACTGAAGTGGCAACCAGACATTTTTTATCACCCAGGGTTGGCGACAATCCTGCTGGCTGATAAGTGGATTTTTTTTTAGTAAAAATTACACGACCATGCGAAACACTTTTTTTTGGGAGGGGGTGATTTTACAACTGCATTCCCACAATCTCTCATGCCGTAATGCCCACGATACATAATCCTTCATGTATAGGTTGCTGACGGTTAATTGAACAGTTTCGAAAGCCCTGCTAAGAATCTACTTGCCATATGGTCCTGTACCTTTAGCTTTGCCATGGGCCGTCTCACTTTATTCATGCGTCATGTAAATAAAACCATTGCATTTCTACGAAAGTAAATGTGTGTGTTTAACAATGTGCAAATTCTAGCTCGTACATGTAAAAAATAATTGAAAAATTTATTAAGTAGCAATACATTTCAAAANATGTGTGTTTAACAATGTGCAAATTCTAGCTCGTACATGTAAAAAATAATTGAAAAATTTATTAAGTGGCAATAAATTTAAAAATCACGTTCTCAATCAAATGTCAATCCTTCGAAAAAAAAATTTTAATTCTCTACCAACTTAACCGGGTACCTTCTTGTCGTTACGGGCTGTGATTTTTTTAAATCAAAAGTTGCTTTGGAAATAGCTTAAACCATTCACGGTTACTTCCAACTTTTATGAAGCCCTGCCTAAGTTCTGCTTCCAGAAAATTCCTCCACATCATGCAAAAAAAGAGGGCAGCGTTGGTGTAGTGGTTACACTCGCCACCCATCTAAGCGAACCGGGCTCGATTTCCGGCGGGGTCACTCCCGGATTCCTGCACGTGCGAATCAAGCCGGATGATGCCATTGGTCGGCGGGTTTTCTCGGGAATCTCCTGTTTACCCCACCCTTTTATTCCGGTTCTGCTCCATACTCACCTCACTTCATCCTCATCGGCTTTCAAGACCTCGAAGTAAAGAACCCCTTCCTAAATCTCTCCACAAAGATTAAACGAGTTTAGACGTTTACGCCAAGGCGACAACGCACCAAATGCGTGCACACTCAGCGTAATAATATTTTACCTGAGAACACAAAAATCGTCCGTAATGGTTGTGTGTATAAAAATAAACTGTTTGTGTTCATATTAATTATAAATGAAATAATACAATTTATTGATATAATGTAAAAAAAATTCAATTTAACCAAGACTAAAAGTACATTTATGTTAACACAAGTATAAAATGTTTGTGATACATAACATAATAAGGAAACAACCAAGTACGGGTGGTTTTTAAAAGTTGAAGAAACTCTGAAGAGACTATACCGATAACAGCCTTTACCAGTGTCANTGAAGAAACTCTGAAGAGACTATACCGATAACAGCCTTTACCAGTGTCAAGGTTTATTGTACTCAGGTTAGAAACAAAATGTGATTTCTTATGGGAGAGCTTGGCGTAGGGAAAGTTCCCGTCGCTAGGTTCGCAGTGTTCCAAAAGGTAACTTTTAATAATAATTTTAAGCTACGTGAATAATAAAAGAGAAGAAGTTTACTCAGTTACGAAGTTATTTTATATTTGATTTATGATTATTGCAATTATCCTGTTTTTTAATGTAGAAAATAGATAAAACCCGGTACACATGCGACACTAGCGCTTACCTTGTGGCGAAGATGTTTGGTTGCCAAACTTTTAACATTGATTTTCCCAACCTGTAGTAGAAGTAACCTTAGCAGTGTTATGCCCCTGCCACACTATACAATTTTTGCCTTTAACAGTATTTGACATTAAAATTTGAAGACAATATACGGCCTACAAATGTTTCCTTCCAGCAAATTTTATCACATTATCTTGAATATGTTTGAAAATTTGTCACACTGTCATATTATTTTATTGGGAGAAAATAATTGGAATCATTATTTGAAAATAATTTTCATAGTGTGATATTGCGTTTGTTTTTCCATGCAGTCCATTAAAGGAAGAAAGGTAGGGAATGGCGTAATTTATTTTCGCTTCTTTACAAAATACAAACATAATTTATTAGAGATGTTTCCTGCACAATGAAATTTAATGCNGTAATTTATTTTCGCTTCTTTACAAAATACAAACATAATTTATTAGAGATGTTTCCTGCACAATGAAATTTAATGCCTCTGAGTTCACAATATTATGTAAAATATTCACTTGAAATTGCATATATGCCCAGACAGCTTCGACATGAACTAATTATCTTCCTAACCTACTTCGTTTCCAGCAATTTTTCGTTATTTAAACATTTCTCGGCGTCCATTTTTGTCGTGCACGTTTCTGATTCGCTAAGACCGTCAAATATCAAAGACATTTTAGAACCGTTCCAATCTTTAAACGTATGATGGAAACTGAAACCATCCAAGTTTCTCAGACAAATATGACGGCGTTTACGACGTTTCGATGACGTCATAACCGTCCAGTTTTATTTGACCAAACTTATAGGAAGCAATTTGACGGAAAACATTCGAGAGCGTGACAAAGGCTTTAAAGGCGAAGCCAGCCAGAAATCCACAGCCCTCTCCTTGAACTTGAAAGAACAGAAGTTGCCCCTACAAGAGCCAGGGTTTGACGGCGCAGGCCAGTGGCGGGTTTCAGCAAATGCAGAAATACGCGAATCGATAGCGGCGGGTGAGCGCGGCCGGGCGAAAAGGCAGGAAACCCGACGTGCATAATTCAGGTCGGCGCGATTAAATACGTCGCGGTTGCAACGGTTGATCCTCTGGGTCGTGAGGTCGACGTCCGCGGGTAGGGCTGGCCGTCCTTCCAAACCTGCAACCGAACTGAACATCAGTGGTTCGTAATTACTGCCCGTGTTCTTTACAACGCGGGCACTCAACGGTCCAGTCATTCCTTTATAACGTACAGCCGGGATGAAAACGAGTGTCTCGTTTGTGCCAACATTTTCCTTACAACGCGGGCATTTGACAGTGGAGTCCTTCACAACGTGCAACCTGAATGTAAACAAGTGATTTGTGTATGCTACTGTTTTGCTTATAACGTAGGCATCTAAGGATATTGGTTAACAAAAATNAATGTAAACAAGTGATTTGTGTATGCTACTGTTTTGCTTATAACGTAGGCATCTAAGGATATTGGTTAACAAAAAAAATTAATTATTTTATAGTTGTACGAAACACCATCCATCTTCTGGAAATTACTTATGAATAATCTTTCCTGGCAAAAATAATTTTAGATCGCATTATTTCCGCATCATTCATGGCATGTCAAAATAGCAAATTTTAGTGTTCGTGGGACGTTCAAATAAAATAAAACGAAATAATTTACAGAAAATTAAACAAGGGTGACTAAAAGACCACTATTTAATTCATTTAAGGTAAGTTTAGCATAAATTATTTTACAAAATCTTACGGACTGCTACAAATCTAAAGCGTCTGAAAATGTCCTTGTTCTAAGGAACTTTTCAAAATTGCAAATACATTTTATAGCGTGGTTTTAAAGATTCCTTTATGTAACTCATGTTGTCTTATTTCAAAGTGAATTATTTTAATNCTAAGGAACTTTTCAAAATTGCAAATACATTTTATAGCGTGGTTTTAAAGATTCCTTTATGTAACTCATGTTGTCTTATTTCAAAGTGAATTATTTTAATTCGGTAAGTGAGATAGTTGTAATTTTATTTAAAAGTTTCAAAAACACTAAAACTGCGATTTCGACAGGCCATTGTGTAAGAAATATGGCGTGTATTTTTTTTATGCGAGGAAATAGTATTCTTAAGTAGTGTCTACAATTTCAACAAACATTGTGTACAAATACAAAATAATGCCTTTTTTCGGCAACCAGCGCTCTTAACTGTCCAGTCCATCACAACGCGCAAACTAAATGAAAACGAGTGGCTGTTAAATGCCACCATTTTGGTTATAACGTGAGAAATAAACGAAACATTCCTTTGTGCTTAGCGGTAGATTCAGCTTAGTTGAAGGATTTGGTTAACTGACAACAGTAGATAAACTTGTTTATTCCGTAGGGGAAAATAAGCAGATCTTCCGAGTACCCATGGACAGTACTGGGGTGAGATTCAATCAAACTGAGAGTCGGAATTGTATCACANAATGTAAACAAGTGATTTGTGTATGCTACTGTTTTGCTTATAACGTAGGCATCTAAGGATATTGGTTAACAAAAATATTAATTATTTTATATTTGTACGAAACACCATCCATCTTCTAGAAATTACTTATGAATAATCTTTCCTGGCAAAAATTATTTTAGATCGCATTATTTCCGCATCATTCATGGCATGTCAAAATAGCAAATTTTAGTGTTCGTGGGACGTTCAAATAAAATAAAACGAAGTAATTTACAGAAAATTAAACAAGGGTGACTAAAAGACCACTTTTTAATTCATTTAAGGTAAGTTTAGCATAAATTATTTTACAAAATCTTACGGACTGCTACAAATCTAAAGCGTCTGAAAATGTCCTTGTTTTAAGGAACTTTTCAAAATTGCGAATACATTTTAAAGCGTGGTTTTAAAGATTCCTTTATGTAACTCATGTTGTCTTATTTCAAAGTGAATTATTTTAATTCAGTAAGTGAGATAGTTGTAATTTTATTTAAAAGTTTCAAAAACACTAAAACTGCGATTTCGACAGGCCATTGTGTAAAAAATATGGCGTGCATTTTTTTTTATGCGAGGAAATAGTACTCTTAAGTAGTGTCTACAAATTCAACAACATTGTGTACAAATACAAAATAATGCCTTTTTTAGGCAACCAGCGCTCTTAACCGTCCAGTCCATCACAACGCGCAAACTGAATGAAAACGAGTGGCTGTTAAATGCCACCATTTTGGTTATAACGTGAGAAATAAACGAAACATTCCTTTGTGCTTAGCGGTAGATTCAGCTTAGTTGAAGGATTTGGTTAACAGTAGATAAACTTGTTTATTCCGTAGGGGAAAGTAAGCAGATCTTCCGAGTACCCATGGACAGTACTGGGGTGAGATTCAATCAAACTGAGAGTCGGAATTGTATCACATATTTGTATTTAAAGAGACTTAGGCAACACAGTAATGTAAAAAAATTTCTGAGCATAAATTTTAAATTAAATTAGGCAAGTGGTTTAAAGTTGTCTTGGATTTTACGTAGTAACCCCAAATGACTACAGAGATTTAGCCATAATTATTAGCTTACAGGATAGAAAAAATGTTGCGTATTTACTTACATACTGATAATGATACACATTTATTCGTATGTGTCTGTGTAAGCATGCAATTTTATAAAGACTTAAAAGTAAAAGAAAAAATAATTATATATTTGCGGTTTCTTCACACTTTTATAAATTAAACCATTGAAAAATCACTCCATTTGTGACGTTTTTGGTTTTTTTTTTTTTTTTTAGATATGCCATGTAACACAACCGTTTTATACTTATTTGAACATATTTGTATATAATGTTTAGTTGAACTGAATTGTTACATATATTTTATCAATAAATTATAAAATTTTATTTATGATTAGTTTGAATAGAAAGAAGTGATTATAGGTGTGTTGGTAATGCCTAGAAATTCTTACGCTAAATGTAATTGAACCGAGTGCGTGCGAATGCGGTGCGTTGTCCATTTGGTGTAATTTTCTAGACTTGGTCAAGTTTTGTTTGCATTAGGCGGAGTAACAGCGTGAATGTTGAACTTTAGCAGGACTTAAAAAAAAATGGGAAGTAACAATGGATGGACTGTACCCATTCTGTGCACTGTAATTATTTTCGGTAGGCCTAACTTGCTGAACGGAAATGGAAGTTTTTCCTGTGCGCTGTACAAAAATTTACCATGCGTGACGCTGAAAATACGCATACAAATTTTTCTGTAAATTTTTGGAAAATATACTACGAATTTTAGTCTTTCCTTGAACAAATGTAGGAAACCTACCATGAATGTATGGGAAACAATTACATGCCCATGGTAAACTGAGTAATTTTGAAAGCCTTGCATGAGATCTACTACTAGAAACTTCTTCCACCATGTGTAAAGTTAACACTCCTGTGAGCCGGACTGCTTTATTTATTGCGTCGGTCAAGTGAATCTGCGAAATTATTAGAAAAGTATATGTTTCACAATTTTGCTAATTCTTGCACTCAAATGTATTAAAAAACCAGAAAGAATGGTAAATCACTTAAGCATTCACAAATGCTTGTGCAACACTTTCATTTCAGTACTAAGGCATGGAACTAATTTCTGTCTGTCGTTAACCAACATTGCTTAACGCCGTCAGCCATCGTGCCCGTTGAAATATATGCATGCATGGGCAGTGACATTCTTCAAAGGTTGACTTCAAAAATGTTTAATCACCCGCGAACAGAATATACTATTCATACTTTCTCGGTAGTTATACGATACAATGTAGTATATTTACGAACATTTTTGTTTATAGTAAAAGGGGGTGACGTGCTGCAGCACACATAAACTTCTTCNACAATGTAGTATATTTACGAACATTTTTGTTTATAGTAAAAGGGGGTGACGTGCTGCAGCACACATAAACTTCTTCCTTTCAGTACGAACCGGATTGAAAAATAGCCAGTTACTAATCGAAAACTATTTGCAGTAAGCCTATCGTGAGCGAATTCGGGCGAGTTAATGTTCCGTAAAAGTATGTGATAAGCCCCTGGAGAGACGAGAAGTGAGTAATCCCTTATGTGTGCAGGTNCGAGTTAATGTTCCGTAAAAGTATGTGATAAGCCCCTGGAGAGACGAGAAGTGAGTAATCCCTTATGTGTGCAGGTTTCAGGATGCGCAGCTGATGAAATGCAAGCACCCCATTCGCGAAAACACAAGAGCCCGCAACGTTTCACAAATGGGAAACATTCANATCAGGATGCGCAGCTGATGAAATACAAGCACCCTATTCGCGAAAACACAAGAGCCCGCAACGTTTCACAAATGGGAAACATTGAGGTTCCAACTGCAGCTCTGATTTCAGACACTTACATTCAATTGGGGCAGTTTCAACGCCAGTAAATGAACACACGCCTCAATACATTTGTAACGTAACTGCTTGTTTCCTACGTACGTATATTAAAACAAGTAGTCAAACAGCAGCACAGGAAAAAAAGACACTTTGCATCNCAGGTTCCAACTGCCGCTCTGATTTCAGATACTTACATTCAATTGAGGCAGTTTCAACGCCAGTAAATGAACACACGCCTCAATACATTTGTAACATTTGATTAACTGCTTGTTTCCTACGTACGTATATTAAAACAAGTAGTCAAACAGCAGCACAGGAAAAAAAGACACTTTGCATCTCCAAACAAAACGCTATAAACTAATAAGCGTATAGACATGAAGAAATTTAAAGTGGAAAAGAAAAATTAATGCGAAATCATTACTAGACATACGTGGTATATTTTATTACCTGGAAGAAAACCGGAATAATTCCCTACTAAAATACGTTTAACATTTAGACCCTTGAAAATTACCTACAAGAATTTTACATCAGAAAATATTTCGATATGTAATAATCAATGATAAAATTAAAGAAAAACATATATTTATAACTATGAAGTTCTAAATTTTTTCACCTGATCCTCTTGTATATGTATGCATTATAATACACCTTTATAAGAGACTTGGATTAGTAAAGTGTGCATACTTATATGAAACGGCGTGTGAGTGAATTTATAAAATGCCTATGCCGGTCCTCTCTCTTACAGGGCAATATAAAATACATTCTATAACTACATTCCTCATGATAAGACCTTCCGAATTTTCTGTGAAATGCATTAGCAGTCGACACAACTGAAATATGCACTTATAAAGGTAGTTAAAATGGAGAAAATATTTTTGATTCCTCTCCACAAGTGTTAAATGAAATGTCCAATTCTCAGTAAAGTGAAATTAACGGGAAATTTTAAAGAACCATGCGATTTTCTTTTTATTTCTGCAGTATATAATAATTCTTTAATTTTTTTGAATTTATCACTGTGTGATAACTAAGTGTAGAACTCCGGATTACTGTAGAGAGTTTTCTTCTATGTTCCACGATCATGTGACAGGTCTTCAACCGAGGCATTTATACATGCATAGTCTGGAACTGGACTCTTCTCAACCTAAAAAGTCTCTCTGAAGTAAACGGAAAAATAAGATAGAATAAATAAGTTATGAATCAATTTTGCTGTGTCATTTTTCCATGATGCGTTCTTTAAGCAGGTTATGCAGAAGTAGAAGTAAATATTTTAAAAATATGTTGCAAGTTTTTCCTTCTGAATTTTCTCAAGATGCGAGTTATGTACTAGCGTGGCCAAGTTGAAAATTTCCTACGAAGCGAGTGGCGCTGCTACAAGTGTACGGTAAAAGGGAAGAAGAAGGAGTGCAAAAATTGCTTTAAGAAGCCGTGGACCGACGAAGGGACTGAAGACGTTGAGTGCCCTAAACAGCATCTTCATATCGCCATTGTGCGTTGCTCTACTCTTCGTTCGTGTGAGCGCGCATTTTAAAACAGTTTTCCCCCCAAAACACGTTTCATCTACGTGCAAGTTCTTACAACTCGTCTAAGGACTGCTTATAGCTAACCTTACTGTTCAAAATCATGAAGTTACTAGATATTCTTAAGTTTTAATTGAATCTGCTATACATGTTCAATTTCGCTTATCGTGCTTCCATAAAAAAAATAATTATTACGTTGCATTTTATAGACTAACCTTTTCATTTCCCATTTAGCACTTCACATAACGTTTTGGAACAATTTTAACAATTAGCAGTTGCACTAGTTTTTTATGACAGTTAAGTAATTGGATTACGTTTACAGTTTATTGAAATAGTATTACGGTGACATTTAAAATTGAACTGAACTTTTACTTGTGTTGTCATCAAAACACAACCATTCAAAAATTAATAAAGGTGGGAGGTGTTAATTTCAACGAAATATAAACGACGAGAAAAAGTATTTCTTACTCGATAATACTAAGTAAATAAAGTATTACGAGTAACGCAGTGGTCGAGAGTAAACGCAAATAGATTGCAAAAATATAACAGTAAAAAAAAGTGTTTAACAACAGGAAAACAAAAATTCAAACATTCCCATTGTTACTCTCAGATATATCCGAACTACACAGAAAACCATGCCAACATAAATTAAAAGTTCATCAAAATACAGCATTGACAAAAAAAAGAATAAATACGGGTACTGATGGATGGTATTTGATTCACTACGATTAAAAACGACCCGGAACAAAGAAGACTATGATAATTGAAACAAGAAATACCAACGAATGTCAGAGAGTGCTATGAAACAGGTTTTTCTTAGACACTCCTTTTTTTTAAATTTCATATTTTCTAATCTTCGGTTCTTTCACATGGTTTTGTCAATCATGCATACAGTTCTGTCCGGAAACTAAATTTCTTACATAAACGATGAAAATGTTGCAGATTTTCATTCTTGAGTGGCTAATCAGTGATAAATATTTAACACTATGAGGTGCGGTGAAAGTGCCGGATCTCACAGGACACACAGGGGTTCCAGGTTTTCTGCTGGAGACATGATCAACTCAGTTCGGTGCCCAATATTTACGATCTACAGCTCGTATCCCCCCTCACCACCACCCAAATTTGTAATTTCCGTATTTCATCAGTTATTCTCTATTTCTTCTAAACATTTTTCTGTTTTACACCTTTTAATCTTCGACCAGCTTGCCTTTCTCTATGAATTTCCTTGCAGCTTTTTATCGATAACCGCTTTCCTTATATTGCACAGCCATTTCTAATTTTCTTTTATTTCAAGCATTATTTTTGACTGTTATAGTAGTCCTCTAATTATGTTCTTCTACATTCTCCCTTTCCCTTTACCTGTTTCATTTACTGCCTTAACACCATTTCTCGGTACTTTTCACACCCCTCCTTTATTTTGGAAATCCTTTTAACCTGATGTCACTGTCCATATTTGAGAAATGTAACTTACCAATGATCTTTTGTTTTAGTTAAATAATTAGCTCATTCAAACTTTATCTGTGTACCTTCAACAGTGCCAATAATTCCTGCCACCTACTGCGAATTTTAGTTGTTATTTGTCCTACTATTTAATCTCATTTTGGCGCAAATATTTTCAGAACAATAGCTGAAAAACGTCAAGATCACCAAGAAGGAACCACCATGATCAAGCAAAATTCTATTTGTGGAAAGATGGAGATAAAAGAAGGACGTGGTTTCAATACCGCTACATTGAAACAATTTTTCGCCCAACTACTGCGCAGGAGAAGAGCATGTTTAACAACTTGTCTGACCACATCGTGCCCGAGCACATTCGTCTATATTACCGAGCAAGACATTAAATACCGTATGGTAACCTATAGCATATTTGTCCACATTTTTTTCCCGGACGTTAGCTGATAGTGAAGTCCGAATGGACGAAATTATGTACACTTCGTCCCGTTGTTCACCCTTCCTCTCACAGCCATATTGCCTATCCTAAACTCTATGAGTTGTTCATATTGCTCTCTCGTGCGTCTTCCCTCATGATTATCATCCATACGTCACACCTGACAGCCCTCGTGCGTGTCACGTCACATGCACTATTCTAAGAGCCCTTTACAAATGCCACATGAAGAGCAATGGTAATTGCCTCGTAAAGCACGCATGCATTCGCTGTCACACTAAATCTACTAGGTACTCCATGTACTGTTGTTGATCGCGCATGTCACAACCTACAAATTTATTTTCAAGTTTTACCCTGCAGCATGATGTTGCGTCACTGTTCTTCAAAAAAGGTATCTTGAATAGGAACTATGCTCTTCATTTGCTATCTTGGTAGTCCATCACGCAGTTCTAATTTGTAGTTAGCATCTCACTGATACAGTGTATCTCAACGATACAGTATACGCATGGCTCAATTCACAGGGTAGGAAATGCTTTGACAATACCGCAAGGCCTTGTGGTTACATGAAAATCTCAAGGTTTGAAGTCCAGTCAAAGCTGTTACGCCTGAATGTTCGTGATTGGCTTCGCACTGCGAGGTTTACGTGGCAAGTTATGCAGCCCTGCATACAATGTTGCTGTTCACAGCCAGCCGTTCACATTTACATTAGCCGTCCTGTTACCAATTGTGGCCGCAAACTCAATATAATAGCAGGGCTATTTTCATACTGTCGTGTTGGTTACAATGACGATCAGCAAATGTTTCTGTTTACTTTTGATTCGGTCACAGAGGGTCTTCCTTGAGCACTTAATCAATAAATATGTTTCTAAGTCTATGAACTAGAAACCGCGATGATATTTCTGTCTCTCTCAATCTCTCTCTATCTCTCTCTCTTGCTCTTCCTTCTCCTTTTTTAAAGTTAATATATTGATAGCATTAAAAGTATATAGGCTTCTGAGAATATTTTAAAGGTTTTTTTTTTTCGAAGTCTGTATTTACAGTTAGTTGTAAATAGGTGTCATCTATAAAAGTGATCAGTACAAATGAAACTGTAAAATTCACATTAGTTCTACTAGCCGTATGCCACATTGATCTGGAGATTAATACTGTAGTAAACCAATGAAATATATTCTACAACGATGTAAATATTCCAACATAACTGAAATAGAGCTCTTGAAATGGTAACTACCTGTTAGACCTCAGCTATGCCAAAGTCCTAACGCCTTGAAGTTGCTTAGGTGATGTACTCACTTGAATATTACATAAACTTAGAAAAATAAATTTATTTTCAAAAGAATATGTTTTATAATGAATATAAATGTGCAACTTAAAATTGTTCCACTTAAAAATTAAGGCCTTGAGATGCTAATTAGCAACAGGCCAACCGGCAGTGGATAGCTGTCGGCAAAATGACCAAGTAAAACGTTTCGCAAAATTAAGTTTGTAAAGAAGTGAATAGATGTAATAATTTTATATAATATACCATAAAACAATATACAACAAAAATATCATTATATCTTAATATGTGAAGTTGTTTTATTATTTGAATATAACCACTTTGGAAGCCAGGAAGTTGCATTATAAAATGCCTGTATGCCGGTTCGTAAGAATTAAATGTGCTTTCGTACATGAAAATTGTTGTGGTACTCCTGCACGTTCACAAACTTTGTTATTTTAAAAATATGCACTGAAGAGCAAAAAAAAAACTGGCATAGGCGTGCGTATGCAAATAACAGAGGTATGGAACCAATCAGATTAACGCGATGCGGTCGGCAGCTAGATCGGTTACTGCTGCTACAATGGCAGGTTATCAAGATTTAAGTGAGTTTGAACGTGGTGTTATAGTCGGCGCACGAGAGATGGGACATAGCATCTCCGAGGTAGCGATAACATTTGGATGTTTGCGTACGACAATTTCACAAGTGTACCGTGAATATCGGGAATCCGGTAAAACATCACATCTTCGACATCGCTGTGGCCGGAAAAAGATCGTGAAAGAACGGGACAAACGACCACTGACGAGAATCAATAAACGTGACAGACGGGAAACCCTTTCTCAAATTGGCACAGATTGTATTTGTTGACTGCCCTGCAGGATTCATGGTGTGAATTGCCTCCTGAATACTTTCGGACATTAGTCGAGTTCATGAAACGTCGTCTTGCGGCACTTCTGCGTGCTCGGGGATCCCTACATGATATTAGGCAGTTGTACCAGTTTTTTTGGCTCTTCAGTGTTTATATCATCCAAAACACCTAAGTGTTTGCGATCCATATAAGGCAAACTTGTGACCAAGTCACGAATGCGCGTCTTTATCACACTGTCTGAATACTATGACAAATTTGCATTAAACACTATTATTTAGTAACTGGGTAATTTTATCTCCACATGCATTGCCGTTTATTGAACAATAACTTTTTACATCACTCAACATAATTTTTAGGGTTCTACATATGAGGAGTGTTTCTTTGTATCATTTTCTACAGCCAAACTATGATGCTTTCTAAACGGCAGTGGGAATGACGCTCCATAGAAAACTTGTAGTGACTCCGAAATAGTGCCCTATGACGTACGACACAATATTTCTTCATGTGTTATCTCAGGAAAGGCACATTTGTTTTCAATGCTGCCGTATAAAAATTCCATTCGTTAAGATGCGTTTTATAAATTCTACAAAAAAAAAATATTACTTCAATATATCAAGCCTTTAAAAAACTGCTTTTAACTGGCTTTGATATTCCTAGCAAGTAGGCTATGGTCAAATCATGTTACAATTTTTACAATATTTTTTTAATACGTATGCTTATCGAGGTATTCTTGTCTACACTCATGTATGTCACGATTTCTTTCGTGTATTACTGCATTCCAAGGGTCGTTTCTCACAACTTTGATCAATGCTGAGACATTGTTTTCAGCAACAACGATAGCGATTTTCCATCCGGATGTATGCAGTGAAATTAAAGATGCCCAATACGTATTTACTAAGAAATTTGTAAATCACCCAAAAATGAAGAAAACTTATACATATGGCTATTATAATTTCCTACTCTGGAATTAACTATAAAATATAAACCTCACGAAATTACAGATAGTTTACGATACCTGGATATTAACGCGAAATGATCTTTGTTTTTGCTTTAAAAAATGTATCCGAAACTTAGTTTCAATTTTTATAATACTAAACCTTTTGCTTACATTTTTAGTTCCTGTATTATTTCATATGTGTGACTAATAAACTGTATCACTTTACAAACCATGATGCAAAATTTTAGGTTTTTTTTATCCGTCTGAGTCATTAATTACCTTATGCACGCATATGTGTTTTCATCGGCTTGCAGGCATGGAACGAAATTACATTAGATATATGTGGCGTGAAAATAAATTAAAGTTCCCGTGTTATTACGAAAAAATAAAAAAAACATTTTCGGTATAAATTTCTTTTCAGAGTTATGACTTTTCAAACTTGCGGCGTAAAATATTCCCTAACTTTAAATTTTTCCAGCGACGCTTGTGATTGCTGTCTCCGAACAGAAATTCCCCGCAGATTGCAAAGGGAAATTTATCTCTGCTCCGGCCGAACTTTTTCTGATCCTTATCGCGAACAGCTCTGTGGAAGCACAGACCGGCGGGCACTGATTGCGTGCAAAGTGTCCAATACTTTCATTTTTCACCGTAATTAAAGCGACGTTCGTAAATACGATATGGTGTCTGAGTAGATTTTATAACGAGTTGATATATCGCATGACTACGTAACATTTTTTCGTATAACCGTTATACTCTAAAACATTATTGTCTATTAAAATTATTACACAAAATGTATTTCAACAAACTGGAATATGCATGAAACACAACAATATATAAATACAATGCTAATATTACTTGTCTTAAAAAAGTTAACATTAACACTTATCTGTCAGTCAGAAGTTTACGTTAACATTTTCGATCCTAGTACTTGTAAAAATAAGTAATACGCAAAATACTGGGACATATGGTTTATGCTGGCCTCGAACTATTACCACGCATTAAAAATCACATGTATCAACTCCTTTACGCTGTATGCTTACATTTACTTCGCCATTTTATAAATTATGCCTAGATACTCACAAATAAAAGAGTAACTGTGGTATTTCTTCTAAAAGAAAACTGACATTGAGGAAAAGTTTAAACACTTCCCGATTAACTTGGTTCAAAAATTTGTAGATTCGTATAGCGAGCAGAATCTTAATATTTCACATTTGCGAATTTGGCATTGTTGTTTGCGGGGATTATACGCATAAAATAAATTTTCATATTAATTTTAAGGAATTTATTTGGTTTAAGACAATATGGACGAAAATTATTCTGTTTGTTTGAATTATGTTGGAATTTGCAAGAGGAAAATATTAATAGTAACAGCAAAACTGCATCTTAAAAATGTGCAACATTTTCACTTTACTCTTAAAACCTAACTTTAAATAAATAATTCAAAACTCAATACCTTCAGAGCTTGAACTCGGCCTTAAAAATATACAACCACCTCCAGCAAGTTGTGGAATTCCGGAAAGTCACAGAAGGCTAAAATTAAATTTTGTATTATCATCTTATTTAAAAAGCTTACGGTTATTCACTTGTCATGCGGTAACGCAATGCGGATAAGTAAACGAAATTGTGCAAATCTGGCGAAATTTGCCACTGTGTGGATGTAGTTTGAACACTAATAGCTGGTTTACTCCGCCAGCGACAACATGCCTTGTCTTATACTTACGCTGTCTTCCGATTGGCTATTTAACTTTCTAAATTATGACGGGATCTAAATAGCTTACTAAAACTGTGACGTACATGTATCTAGTTATTTAGTTTTTAGTATGTTAAGAAACTTACGTAATAATTTACGAAATCTCACATCGCCGCCGTATTTGTTTTGAACTTTGTACGACAAATCAAACATAAGAGATGACTCATGAAACGTTTTGGAATGTCATACATTTTATTTTAAGATTAGCCAAAAAATATAGCTTCGTGGTTTTTTTTCCGTAAAGATTGGTACATTTAATTTTGTTAACCGATCTCGGTAATGGCAAAGTAAGATATGTAGACTGCGTCATTTCAGGCCAGATAGTTTCACAATCGGTTAACACGTGATATCAACAGATATCAACAGTGCTTTTAATGAACCGTTGCTGGTTACTTAATTTCTAAATTGCCATTTGAAACTGTATTCCAAAATGAAAGCATGATATCAGCAAGACTTTCTGTAAGTGCAGTGAAACAACTATTACAATTCCGTGGTTGTTCTTGCAATACGATTGCAACGCAGCCGGGGAGTAGAGGTGTTAGCAATAAACTTGGATGCGAGTGGTTGTGTAGTGCTAAATAAAATGTATTATTGTGTAAAGACGACCACGTGGAAGTAACAAGCGTCTGTATTTGGCACACGTAAACAAACATTCCTGAATATGTGACCTAAAGGGCCATGGGAAAGATTCGCAGTGCGGAAATTTCCAGAATATAAACATAAGAACTGAAATGGAACTACGTAATATATTACGAGGTAATTGGTTTTATTGGCCATATACTTAAATTCACAAAATCATCATATACAGTGTTAGTTTTGACACAACGTATAGCTTCCTAATAAAATACTTTTGACAATTGAAAAAAAAATATATATATAAATATTGCTTATAAACGACAAAATCAGTACATATGCAAAAATAATCGTTTTAAAATTTGTGAATACTTATAATTAATAAATACACATTATTAAAATTAAAACAAAACCTTTTTGTTAATTTTAACCGAATTTCGTTTTGTTGAAAGCGCTTGCAAGGATATTTTGTTTAAATTTATTATTCTTCGGGGCATATAAATTTGAACATCATATAGATGAAAATAATATTTCTTTGCAACGACCAAAAATATTTTTTTGGCAATATGTTGGCAGTTCTTTAACAAAACGGTACTGAATATGTCAAATATTGCTGTAGGCTATGGTTACAAGCGTTCAAGTATACTGTCAACAAATCTAACCCCCTCAAATTATAAGTATTTTCCAGATCAGTTCTCGATTCTATATTTCGAGAATTAGGAGAATGCGAAGGAGAAGTGCCGAACGATTACGTTTATGAGGAGAAAATTGTAATAATCCAAAAAATTCCAATTATCATGAGCTACGTTAGTTCGAAAGATAAATTGACTCGTTGCACTGACGTTAGCAACAAAATACGCACAGTACTATAGTCCATTCACGGTTACTTCCAACTTTTCTGAAGTCCAGTTTAAGTTCTACTTCCAGGATATTCGTCTGCATCATGCAAACTAAGCTTAAACTAGTCTACAATATTTCACCAAAGGCTCAGCGTACTTCATTCGTGTAGTAATATTTCACGTAAGAATTATTTCTTTCTAGGCATTACCAACATAAATATTTTTTCTCTCTGCTTTTATTCATATTATATTACAAGTTGTAAGTGGAAATTCAGAGTAACCAAAAATAGCGTATTTTTACGTTAATAGAGGTATAAAACGCATGTGATACGTGATATATTTAGGAAACAACTAAACACGAAATACGTGGGGTGATTTTTGAAATGTTTGCTTCAAAACTTGTGACGAAACAGCGAATAGACTATGGAAAGGTTGCGTGTGTTTCACAGCAGTATTAACCACGAGAACGAGCTAATTGACGTCGGTAAGTCTTCTGGCTGTCTCGTATCGCCACTGTAAGGCGATTCTGGCGTGATGGTGACCATTACGAGGTTCTCTTGCTTAAGCGCTGCAGTGCGTGCGTGGCCCCGCTTGACAAATTTCTCTCGAGAACCGCTCTGTGTTTCGGTTCCAATTTTTCAAACTTATCGCAGCTAAGCTCCACTATACGTTTTCATCTGCACGACGTGTATATATTGGCGGGTTTATAAACAACCAGTATTACAGGACCATTCATTTCTCGTTACGTAATTTCATTACGAGTGACTGAAAGTCACGAACACGCCTGCACAGCAAAATAGGGAATGAGAGTTGAGAGATTTCGGCGGCTCTCAAAAGCGAGGTCTAGAGAGCCGATGATGTTGGAGCGAGGCGAGTATGGAGCGGCGCCGGAATGCAAGGGCGGGGAAAACGGGAGATCCCAGATAAAACCCGCCTACCAGCGCCATCGCCCGGCACGATTTCCACATGCAAAATTCCGGAAGAGACCCTACCGGGAATCGAACCTGGGTCGTCAAAGCGGGAGGCGAGTAGTCTAACCACTACACCACCGCGGCTAGAACTGTATAAGAGAAAATTAAGCTAAATCCACAAATGTCAAACTTCATCTGGTAAAATTTGAGTCAGTGAAGTTATTGAAACATATTTAGACATAAAATTTGTGATATTCCACATTATTTCCGATAATAAAAATTAATTTAGACATATGCATATCACTTATTCTTAAATTTTTTTAACATAATACTCGTATGACGTGCAGGCAACGATTTATAAATAAGCTTCAAGTTTTTAAAACAATTCACCTACCTCTTCAATTTAGTTATTACATTGGTATGCAAAAAAGTATAAAATAAAATCTTGTGTTGAAAAAAATATATTCCGGCTGGATAAAACTGTTTAAGTGTAAAATACGTTCCTGAATACGCTGAAATAAACACTTTTAAGACCCATTTTAATTTACTGTTTTAGGTGTTGCAAAAAAATGTATAACGTGTACTGTACTTAAGTCGACACAGCACTTGTTCCGTTGTCACAGCCAATGAGCTGTAAGCTGTATGTTCGACTACAGTTATATGAACCAATTATGGCCTAGACAAGTAAGCCGGTTTGCGAATCATTTACTCACAGATAGGGTCACTATAATTGAGCTTCGCAGTGCGCTTTTTTGAGCAAAAAATACTTACACTTGCGTAATGTTCTCAATAATGTACACTAAGGTCTGAATGGGTTAAAATCCCCAGATGCAAGTACGACTAGCGTTACATGTGCACGTGAAGTTGGCTACGCCTTCCAACACAACGAACCAATAACAGGCGTACGTCGGTTATATTCGCGCAAAGCCTGTTGGAAACAATGATTGGCAGGAAATAATTTGGCTCAGTGTCAAAAGTTTTAATGGATTTCATTAACTAATTCACCGAAACAGTCAACTTTCAAAAATTTCTCCAAACCAAAACAAACTATTTGTGAAATTTGGAATTTGTTTACAGAAATTTTCAGTTTATATACCGTAAGATTCGACAACTTTGGGCCAGCGACCCAACAATGGGCCACATCTGCTTTCAGAACGAGAGAGCTATCTAGCTATCTAGCGTTTAAATAACATATTATTTTTCAATTGACATTTTTACTTATATGACAAAAAACATGAAAAACACACATTAAACATTGAGGGAAAATGTAAAAAAACCAAAATGTATACAGTTTCGATTCGTGAATAATTGTAGCGTGACCATTGGGCCAGGGCACGTTTGACACGTATTTTAATGGGACAAGAAGACGTGGCCCATAGTTGAATTACTTCTGTATACAACAATGGGTAACACAAAAACTATTCCCCCTCCCTTCCCTTGCTACCTGGATTTGTTTTGGCCACAGGATTATATTTTTGGGACGTGTAGTTAGACTGGATAAAATTCCCAGCCCGTTATCTTAATAAAAAAGGGTTATTATGCTTTAAAATATCAAAAAGGTGCACAACGTTGTCGAGTTTTACGGTACGTTAACTGTGTTTCTTAGTGACAAAGAACGGATCTGTTTTCCGTAATTATTAAAAACATCAAATGTAATTTTTTTTATGTTGCTTCGAGTGTCGGTGACGAACGATCACGAGACTACACGAAGCATTCTTCGGTAATGTAAACAAAAAGTGTCATTCGCCGTATACTTTTCAAGATTCCGTACGCGTTTACCTTTACCTTCAGTGTTAAAAGTTGTTAACACCTACCGCTTGTAAGACTCGGCAACACTTTAAACCAAATTGACTCAGGAAATTGAAAATA
Source organism: Clitarchus hookeri (assembly GCA_002778355.1). Lineage (NCBI taxonomy): Eukaryota > Metazoa > Arthropoda > Insecta > Phasmatodea > Phasmatidae > Clitarchus > Clitarchus hookeri. The sequence goes on from NQII01001570.1 coordinate 349,467, forward strand.
TGCATTCAACAATTCACTTCACGTAGACCCTATCAATTTGTCAGTATGGTAAAAATATAAATAGGATAGGTGAACGGATAATATCTTAGTTTAGTAAAAATTTGGTTCGTATTCAAATACTGCTTCATATACAAGGATAGTTTTACTTATCACGCTGTCGAATACCAAATTATATTAAATGTCCGTTATACCACCACAGTAACTACGAGCCCAGTAAAAGAGAACAAGCAAATTCAAAGAAAGTTTTGTAATTTCTCTGAAAGTAAGGTAAAATTCACTCTACAGTCATTACTGAGGCAAAGAAAGTTTCCGTAATATTACAAAGATTCTTGTATATATATTCACTAATTATTTAACATATTTTAATTTTTTTTTATAAAAATTACTTTTCGTCTATTATTACGATTTAAAACGTAGAGTTTTACCTTCTCGGTTCCTTTTACATCATATGAATTGAAGCCATTGTTTATACATTTCAGCAAAAAGTCATTTTTAACTTGTCTCTTCTGCCAAGGTGCAGCTCGCCCCACGTTACATCTAGTACAGAGTTAAAACTTATAATTTCTCATCACTCAGACAGTCTCTTACGTAAGGTGGCTTCTAAGTGTGGTTGGATATGTGAAAATGTGATATACTGGAATATTACAATGCGTACGCCGCAGCCGCATCTATTAACGGTTTGCCGGAGAACTTTGGTTTTTCGTCAATTAACAATTTTTTTATCAAAATATACCGTAAATTTATAAATATATAAGAATAGATTAACGTAGTGAAACTCAGAAATATTCTGAATTAACAGAAAATGTAGTGGAAAGGCGAAGTTTGGCGGCTATTCAGTTCGAGATCTTAAAAGCCTATGACGGCGAAGCGTGGTGAGTGTGGAGGATCGCCGGAATGCAAGGGGCGGAAGAAACGAAATATCCCCGAGTAAACCCACTGACCAGCGGCATCGTCCAGCCACGATTCCCACGCGCGAAAATGCGGGGGTTGCCCCGCCGGGAACCGGACATGGTTCGCCTTGGTAGGAGGCGAGCACTCATGCCGCCGTGCCTCCGCGGCCCCAGAAAATGTAGTGCCTTCTCCGTTAGCCGAGATTTCTGCTGACAAAATGAAAACCGCTGATCGCAATTACAGCGAGAAACTGTTGTTCCTGCGAGAGTCAGGGCTCTCAAACCACTTAAACATACAAGTCTAAAATAAAATATATGAAAACAGCCAATAACGGAGAGCAAAACTTCAAAATTGACAAGCCGTGAAAGTGAAATATAATTTTTCTTCGTTATGAGTGCCTAGATAAAATTTTAACAAAATACCAATACGTGTTAGCTTGGAGCTCATGCATGATGCGTTACCTCGTATCTTTTTTGCTCATATTAAAACATAGCTAAGGATTAAAATTATAATTTTTAAAATTAATTACCTACGATCAATGTAACAGCTTCATTAATAAATTATAAAATATTTTAAAGCGACGTTTAAAATAAACAAAAATATAATAATTCAATTTTATACTGTAAAATAATGGAAAATTTAGTACATTTACGGAATTCTATTTCTGAGAAAGGGTAGGTCACAAAAATTTGTTTCTGATATTTTTTTTGTACTTTTACGGGATTACTGTTACATCCGTAAATTAAAAGTCTGTAATATTGCCAATGAATTCTGAAAAAAAATGGTTGTCTTTATTTATGGGTTCATTAGAGATTTCTTTTCAAACCCTATAATTATTTTCTTACTATAGGCTCGATCCAGGGTCCAAAAGAAATGGGGTATACTAATAAAACTTTACTATGTTGAATTTAGATTAATCAATTTTATTTACAAATTTAGAGTTCTAAGTAAAATATGGAACAAGTAATATTAGTATTTTATGACGTCAGAGAGAACTTTGTGTATACACAGAGTTCATCATTTTTTATGCCAGGACTGTTATCTGAAATTTTCCTGACGTAGCTTATTTGTGTATTCCTGTTAATGTTATTTTATAAATTACTGCAATTAATCACTTCTATTTAATTAGTAAATAAAAATATTTTGTTCCCGGTTTTTAACGTTTACCCATGTATGTAGTTTAATAGATCCCACGTTTGTTTCAGGGTACACACATACTATATAATAATATTTTTAAGTAACGCAATTATTAAATAGCAAATAATGTAATAATTTCTGTAAAACGTTTTTAATAGTGTCACTATCTACTGAATTTATGTAAACACTTTTTGAATCTCTGATCAAATCTCCGAACAACCACAAAATAATATTTAAGTCAACCTTGAGTCATGTGTAGATCTTATACAATGCAATAGAGGCATTTGTCGAACACTTACTTTACTATACGTTATCAAGAAACGGTAAATGAACTTCAATGGTGCCGGTAGGTATCAAAGAGTTATAACATAGTCTTTCTTGGAGTTGTATGGAGCTGAATGTTAAAGAAAAATCCTTTTTCCTCTGAGCACAGCAGTGCGACAAAAAAAAGGAATGCAAAAGTGGCCCATGGTCTAGTGACTATGAAACGCGTACAAGAGAGAAGGTAAAAACANGCGACCCAACAATGGGCCACATCTGCTTTCAGAACGAGAGAGCTATCTAGCTATCTAGCGTTTAAATAACATATTATTTTTCAATTGACATTTTTACTTATATGACAAAAAACATGAAAAACACACATTAAACATTGAGGGAAAATGTAAAAAAACCAAAATGTATACAGTTTCGATTCGTGAATAATTGTAGCGTGACCATTGGGCCAGGGCACGTTTGACACGTATTTTAATGGGACAAGAAGACGTGGCCCATAGTTGAATTACTTCTGTATACAACAATGGGTAACACAAAAACTATTCCCCCTCCCTTCCCTTGCTACCTGGATTTGTTTTGGCCACAGGATTATATTTTTGGGACGTGTAGTTAGACTGGATAAAATTCCCAGCCCGTTATCTTAATAAAAAAGGGTTATTATGCTTTAAAATATCAAAAAGGTGCACAACGTTGTCGAGTTTTACGGTACGTTAACTGTGTTTCTTAGTGACAAAGAACGGATCTGTTTTCCGTAATTATTAAAAACATCAAATGTAATTTTTTTTATGTTGCTTCGAGTGTCGGTGACGAACGATCACGAGACTACACGAAGCATTCTTCGGTAATGTAAACAAAAAGTGTCATTCGCCGTATACTTTTCAAGATTCCGTACGCGTTTACCTTTACCTTCAGTGTTAAAAGTTGTNAACAAAAAGTGTCATTCGCCGTATACTTTTCAAGATTCCGTACGCGTTTACCTTTACCTTCAGTGTTAAAAGTTGCTAACACCTACCACTTGTAAGACTCGGCAACACTTTAAACCAAATTGACTCAGGAAATTGAAAATATGCATTCAACAATTCACTTCACGTAGACCTATCAATTTGTCAGTATGGTAAAAATATAAATAGGATAGGTGAACGGATAATATCTTAGTTTAGTAAAAATTTGNCCTATCAATTTGTCAGTATGGTAAAAATATAAATAGGATAGGTGAACGGATAATATCTTAGTTTAGTAAAAATTTGGTTCGTATTCAAATACTGCTTCATATACAAGGATAGTTTTACTTATCACGCTGTCGAATACCAAATTATATTAAATGTCCGTTATACCACCACAGTAACTACGAGCCCAGTAAAAGAGAACAAGCAAATTCAAAGAAAGTTTTGTAATTTCTCTGAAAGTAAGGTAAAATTCACTCTACAGTCATTACTGAGGCAAAGAAAGTTTCCGTAATATTACAAAGATTCTTGTATATATATTCACTAATTATTTAACATATTTTAATTTTTTTTTATAAAAATTACTTTTCGTCTATTATTACGATTTAAAACGTAGAGTTTTACCTTCTCGGTTCCTTTTACATCATATGAATTGAAGCCATTGTTTATACATTTCAGCAAAAAGTCATTTTTAACTTGTCTCTTCTGCCAAGGTGCAGCTCGCCCCACGTTACATCTAGTACAGAGTTAAAACTTATAATTTCTCATCACTCAGACAGTCTCTTACGTAAGGTGGCTTCTAAGTGTGGTTGGATATGTGAAAATGTGATATACTGGAATCNCATCACTCAGACAGTCTCTTACGTAAGGTGGCTTCTAAGTGTGGTTGGATATGTGAAAATGTGATATACTGGAATCTTACAATGCGTACGCCGCAGCCGCATCTATTAACGGTTTGCCGGAGAACTTTGGTTTTTCGTAAATTAACAATTTTTTTATCAAAATATACCGTAAATTTATAAATATATAAGAATAGATTAACGTAGTGAAACTCAGAAATATTCTGAATTAACAGAAAATGTAGTGGAAAGGCGAAGTTTGGCGGCTATTCAGTTCGAGATCTTAAAAGCCTATGACGTTGAAGCGTGGTGAGTGTGGAGGATCGCCGGAATGCAAGGGGCGGAAGAAACGAAATATCCCCGAGTAAACCCACTGACCAGCGGCATCGTCCAGCCACGATTCCCACGCGCGAAAATGCGGGGGTTGCCCCGCCGGGAACCGGACATGGTTCGCCTTGGTAGGAGGCGAGCACTCATGCCGCCGTGCCTCCGCGGCCCCAGAAAATGTAGTGCCTTCTCCGTTAGCCGAGATTTCTGCTGACGAAATGAAAACCGCTGATCGCAATTACAGCAAGAAACTGTTGTTCCTGCGAGAGTCAGGGCTCTCAAACCACTTAAACATACAAGTCTAAAATAAAATATATGAAAANAGAAACTGTTGTTCCTGCGAGAGTCAGGGCTCTCAAACCACTTAAACATACAAGTCTAAAATAAAATATATGAAAACAGCCAATAACGGAGAGCAAAACTTCAAAATTGACAAGCCGTGAAAGTGAAATATAATTTTTCTTCGTTATGAGTGCCTAGATAAAATTTTAACAAAATACCAATACGTGTTAGCTTGGAGCTCATGCNTATAATTTTTCTTCGTTATGAGTGCCTAGATAAAATTTTAACAAAATACCAATACGTGTTAGCTTGGAGCTCATGCATGATGCGTTACCTCGTATCTTTTTTGCTCATATTAAAACATAGCTGAGGATGAAAATTATAATTTTTAAAATTAATTACCTACGATCAATGTAACAGCTTCATTAATAAATTATAAAATATTTTAAAGCGACGTTTAAAATAAACAAAAATATAATAATTCAATTTTATACTGTAAAATAATGGGAAATTTAGTACATTTACGGAATTCTATTTCTGAGAAAGGGTAGGTCGCAAAAATTTGTTTCTGATATTTTTTTTGTACTTTTACGGGATTACTGTTACATCCGTAAATTAAAAGTCTGTAATATTGCCAATGAATTCTGAAAAAAAATGGTTGTCTTTATTTATGGGTTCATTAGAGATTTCTTTTCAAACCCNAAATTCTGAAAAAAAATGATTGTCTTTATTTATGGGTTCATTAGAGATTTCTTTTCAAACCCTATAATTATTTTCTTACTATAGGCTCGATCCAGGGTCCACAAGAAATGGGGTATACTAACAAAACTTTACTATGTTGAATTTAGATTAATCAATTTTATTTACAAATTTAGAGTTCTAAGTAAAATATGGAACAAGTAATATTAGTATTTTATGACGTCAGAGAGAACTTTGTGTATACACAGAGTTCATAATTTTTTATGCCAGGACTGTTATCTGAAATTTTCCTGACGTAGCTTATTTGTGTATTCCTGTTAATGTTATTTTATAAATTACTGCAATTAATCACTTCTATTTAATTAGTAAATAAAAATATTTTGTTCCCGGTTTTTAACGTTTACCCATGTATGTAGTTTAATAGATCCCACGTTTGTTTCAGGGTACACACATACTATATAATAATATTTTTAAGTAACGCAATTATTAAATAGCAAATAATGTAATAATTTCTGTAAAACGTTTTTAATAGTGTCACTATCTACTGAATTTATGTAAACACTTTTTGAATCTCTGATCAAATCTCCGAACAACCACAAAATAATATTTAAGTCAACCTTGAGTCATGTGTAGATCTTATACAATGCAATAGAGGCATTTGTCGAACACTTACTTTACTATACGTTATCAAGAAACGGTAAATGAACTTCAATGGTGCCGGTAGGTATCAAAGAGTTATAACATAGTCTTTCTTCGAGTCGTATGGAGCCGAATGTTAAACAAAAATCCTTTTTCCTCTGACCACAGCAGTACGACAAAAAAAAGGAATGCAAAAGTGGCCCATGGTCTAGTGACTATGAAACGCGTACAAGAGAGAAGGTAAAAACACTACATAACGTCTATCTGTCCCCCTGCTCCTTCAAAAACTGACAGCCGCCTGGCAACAACCGTGTTGTGATCTTTATATTAAACTTCGCTACTTTGCTTGTCATATNTTCAAAAACTGACAGCCGCCTGGCAACAACCGTGTTGTGATCTTTATATTAAACTTCGCTACTTTGCTTGTCATATAGCGGAAACTTTCTGTGGGCACTGGCCTGGCTTTGTGCTTCCGAAGCACGGGCAGGGAAATGAAAACATAAACCGCNAGCGGAAACTTTCTGTGGGCACTGGCCTGGCTTTGTGCTTCCGAAGCACGGGCAGGGAAATGAAAACATAAACCGCGTTCAAAACTCTCGTAAAAGCTTCACGCAGACGTTCGGACATGTGTAACTGCCATGTGCATCAGGCGTGCGGCAAAAGAACCAAACTTCGTGTTATTTCAAATAATCTCTTTTTTTTTGTGTGCGTACGTTCGCGCGTGTGTGGAGACATGTAGACATTAACTTGGATGTATCATTCCGCACTCCCGGTGCTTGTATGCGTAGAAAACACACAATAAAAGCAGGAATGGACAGCACCATCAAAGAATACAAGCGTCGGCCTTACATCAACAGACATGACAGGGGTATATAATTTTTGTGTAAAGCTTTTGCTTATTCAGATTTTCACAATACAAATATTTCATACGTTTATATTTAAAAATAAAAAAAATCTAATATTGCCCTGAATTATATTCTATTTTTGCGTTTTAATTTGGCTGCTTTATTATCTTGGTCTTTGTGCATGGTTTAGATTGTAGGCTTCTATTTATATGTTAATAACTTTTTTCTAAATTTTATTTTACTTTAACATGTATCTTGCCGAATTTCTAAAGNGGCTTCTATTTATATGTTAATAACTTTTTTCTAAATTTTATTTTACTTTAACATGTATCTTGCCGAATTTCTAAAGACCAGAATACTTATGGTTCTTCCTTCGCAGTGATTTAAATTTGCAATGTTAGAAACTGNTAGGCTTCTATTTATATGTTAATAACTTTTTTCTAAATTTTATTTTACTTTAACATGTATCTTGCCGAATTTCTAAAGGCCAGAATACGTATGGTTCTTCCTTCGCAGTGATTTAAATTTGCAATGTAAGAAACGGTACAGTGATCTGGAGTACTAACTTACTCCGTATAATAGTCTTTATTATTTAATTTTGTATGTAAGTTTTCATATTTGTACGTTTTCAAGCGCAGGCTAAGGGAATGTGCAAAATAAAAGATGATTTGTTTATTTATTCTACAGATGCTGTCGAAACAAAATAATTTGTGAAAGAAGATGTTGTGAACATGCTTATGAAATAGTAAAATTTTATTATCATATTTTTTTGTTAACGCTATGGGCCAAACTGACACACACATCATACCACGCATGGCCTCTACGAGTAACGAACTCATTCGCAACACATTAATCGCGCCAGTCAGGGTGTCACAATGCTATGCGCAAGTCACGCGATACGGTCAACCATAGTTACACTACTGGCCATTAAAATTGCAAAACCAAGAAGGACGCGAGCTATTAAAACAAGGTTCATTGGACAGAATTCAAATCAAACACGGGTATTATCAATATTTCCGCAACTCGGTGTGACGTGCAGAACATCGGGAAATCATAACTGTGTGGCTTCACCACGGGTGGCAATAACCACATCTATACCACGCGGAATTGAGAGGAATAGATTTTGTGTGTGCGTCTGGGGTATCTCCACTCACGCTGCTTCGATGTGTTTGTCTATTTTGGCTGCGGGTATTCTGTAGCCAGCCAGTCGTCGTCCGACCATGGACCACACGTTTTCGATGAGAGGGGATCAGGTGAACGCACAGGCCATGGAAGCAGAGTTACGTGGTGGTCATCCAGGAACCACCGGACGATGTGTGCCACATGCGGTCGCGCATTGTCCTGTTGGTACAGAGTCTCAGCCTTTCCTTGAAAATATGGGGGGGGGCAGGCTTAAACACCTCCGCGATGAAACTATTGTTGGTCATCATACAACCTTTGTGGTCAAGGCGTGAGCGTAACTGTAATCCAATGACTTGCCATACCATAATTCCAGGTACTGGACCGGTATGACAGTGTATAATGCAGAACTCGGCCAGGTGTTCGCCATGGTGCTGTCATACACGGGTGCGACCGTCGTGATGCTGCAAGCAGAAGGGAGATTCGTCGGAGAAGACGATGATATGACATTCGTCCCTCCAAAACCGACGTTCCAGGCGCCTGTGGCGAGCAGTCAGTGGCAGCCACAGTAACGGGCGTTAGAAGTGACGCCATGGTGCTGCAGACGGCGATGAACCGTGCGTGCAGACACAGATGGATATGCCAAATGCCTGAACTCCTGATCGAGGGTGTTCGATGTGGCTGTATGATCCGTCATCGCCAAGCGTACCAGATGTTTGTCCTCGCACTCATCAGGCCGATGGAGCAGTTAACTTTCAGCGCGTAGCTCTGCCTGTATCTCCTCGATCCACTGATCCCTTATATGATTCACTGTTGTTGCATTTCTTCCAGAGCTAGAACCAACTTAGGGGTAGGATAACACACAATTCCGATAGGCCACGATTCTCAAGCGGCAGAAGGCAGAAACCTGCTAGAATGGTTGTCGTGTTCTTCTATGCGGCGTTCTCACTCCGTCTTTGCACACGAACGGCAGCGAAACACAACGCAATTACCTCTCAGTGGTTCCCCGGCCTCCAATTATCAGTATATCTAATGGCGCATATGCTGTGCCTCTTAGCTAAACAACTCATCACATTATTTTCCTACCCTTCGCTATGCACTGCCCCAGTACGGAGTCCTTCAGGTGCTTCCTTCTTGGTGTTGAAATTTTAATGTCCAGAAGTTTGATATTCTGCCCATCAGTATTGGGCGAAATTTTCTATTTAACTCAGTTATCTGGGAGATTATGAGTAGCGACACCCAACTTTCACGGAGGAAGTTCCAGTCTAGTTTTATTTCAAAACACTTCAGCTCACATCCATTTTCGCTATAGAATGGCTTGAACTGCTGCGTAGCTCAGGTGCCTACCCGATAATCACAGCTGTCAAGTACTGGGATAAGAAATTCTGATTTACCATTAAAATAACAGAACATCTTCTTACAATTGACACTTCCATACTGCAAAGGAAGCCTGCTAGTGTGCTTATGGGATATAATCTTAGCTGCCTGTAACTCTTTTCGCGAAAATCATATGTCTCTGTACGTGGAACTGGAAATATTCGCGAGATCGTTGACCTGGCTATTTGTTTGTAAACGCAAGCAGATATCAACTGTTCATTTGCTGCCTGGTATCACAGTGAGATGCCGTGATGCCATGACAGAGACTGAAATAGTTTTATTTTATTTCATTCATTGCAGATTGTACTTAAAAATAGTTTCGCGAATATTATTATAGGCATTTTTTTCAAGACAGTTTCCTGAGAAAGAAGGCATTATGTTTTTTTTTTGCCTCGATCAGCACGATGCTGCGGTAATTTGTGCAGTTGACTTAAGCGTTCTGCGAAGTCATAAATATTACAAAGTCCTTTAAGAGTCTTAGTTCACAGGAAGTTATTTTACTGAACTACAAAGCAAATTCNAAGTCATAAATATTACAAAGTCCTTTAAGAGTCTTAGTTCACAGGAAGTTATTTTACTGAACTACAAAGCAAATTCAAGTGCTTTCCAAAACGCAAATTAGGAATGAATCTGATCTCTACAATACAGATCATGTGTACAGTACAGAAAATGTCTCAGGTTCCTTCCAACAGGAAACCGCACGCTTTTATTTNTCTACAATACAGATCATGTGTACAGTACAGAAAATGTCTCAGGTTCCTTCCAACAGGAAACCGCACGCTTTTATTTGTCTTTTTCCCGTGTCCGTCTTCTTTGTGGGTGACCTGCATTAGTTTGAGTGGTTGGGGTACAGCTAAGTAAAAAATTGCTGCAAACATCTCACAGAAAATTAGATTATCGTTGCTCTCCTCTGTGCGAGGTGGTGCTGTAGTAAAATACCGGATTCGCTTTTGGTAAATGTTGTTCATAATAAACTAGTAAACTGAGCATTTTTGCCAGCCCTGCTTAAAATCTACTTGTACTGACATACTGTATTCTTCCGCCATATGTAAAATCAACATTGACATAGGCCTGATCACTTTATTCACAAGTCGGTCAACTGAAACTGTTAAATTATTAGAAAAGCAAATACTTTTTTTTTTTTTTTTTACACGTGTATGCATTAAAAAACAGTAAGCAGATGGAATAGTTTCGGCATTCACAAACGTTTTCCTAACGCTATTAATTCAACTTTAAAACATGAAACTTGTTTCACTCCGTAGTTACAAACTTACTGGACGCATGCCAGTCAGTGTACCCGTTGAAATATATGCTGGTAAGGGCAGTGAAATTTTTAAAAGTTTCGTTTCAGAAATTCTTATTTAACCATGAGCAGCCTATAAGACTTTGCTTCAATACCTGGTCCGGTTATTCTGATTTCGGTTTTCCAGGGTTTTCCGAAACCACTATAATCGCTGAAAAGGTTTCTTATTTCAGAATCTGGACGATTATATCTCTATTCTTGAATGTTTAGTGTTCCCCTACCAAGGACATGTCACTATTCGGGGAACTCAAAACACTAAATTAACGATATCCTAAATTATTTATTTTTTATGCCGATAAGCTTGTGTCAGCAAAGTGAAATGTTAAGAAGTGACTCTGAGTAGTCTATCTCCAGAATTCATCCGGCACGAAACGTGGAGTGGCCTTTAGCGACGACAGCAGAATATAAGGGTTTCGTATGTTGCTCATGACAAGGTCCATAAGCCGGATGTGTCATTTCGCGGGACCCAGACGTCCGGAAAGAGGAAGCGATCTTCTCCGGAGTCACATCAAGGGAAGAATCGATCTCGCCCGTAAGAAGCTTAGTTAGCAACAGCTCTGAATGGTTCGGCTTAAAACCTACGAGACTTTTTTGATTGCTCCTGCCACGCGTCTGTCTCAGCTTGTTATGAAAATGTTTTCTTAGATTATTTGTCATCGTAAGAAATGCCGCTTCGAACGTTCGAGAGTCTTTTTTGAATTTTTAGGCTCACCGTTTAGTGATACAGATTCTAAATAATTGCATCACACAAAAAGAAAAACATTATTACTAAAAAAAATGCTTTTTTTAAAGTAAGAAGATCTGTAAAAGTAGCGTGAAGAATCAAGTAATTTCCTAGAGATTCTAAAACCCCAGGATTAAAACCCTACATTGAGTGTGTGTATAAATCTATATATATATATATATATATATATATATATATATATATATAATATTTTTTTAGAATGGCGTCTGTACACAAAGTGTTTTTAAAATACACTTAGNGCTGCAAGCAGAAGGGAGATTCGTCGGAGAAGACGATGATATGACATTCGTCCCTCCAAAACCGACGTTCCAGGCACCTGTGGCGAGCAGTCAGTGGCAGCCACAGTAACGGGCGTTAGAAGTGACGCCATGGTGCTGCAGACGGCGATGAACCGTGCGTGCAGACACAGATTGATATGCCAAATGCCTGAACTCCTGATCGAGGGTGTTCGATGTGGCTGTATGATCCGTCATCGCCAAGCGTACCAGATGTTTGTCCTCGCGCTCATCAGGCCGATGGAGCAGTTAACTTTCAGCGCGTAGCTCTGCCTGTATCTCCTCGATCCACTGATCCCTTATATGATTCACTGTTGTTGCATTTCTTCCAGAGCTAGAACCAACTTAGGGGTAGGATAACACACAATTCCGATAGGCCACGATTCTCAAGCGGCAGAAGGCAGAAACCTACTAGAATGGTTGTCGTGTTCTTCTATGCGGCGTTCTCACTCCGTCTTTGCAAACGAAAGGCAGCGAAACACAACGCAATTACCTCTCAGTGGTTCCCTGGCCTCCAATTATCAGTATATCTAATGGCGCACATGCGGTGCCACTGAGCTAAACAACTCATCACATTATTTTCGTACCCTTCGCTATGCACTGCCCCAGTACGGAGTCCTTCAGGTGCTTCCTTCTTGGTGTTGCAATGGCCATCAGTATTGGGCGAAATTTTCGATTTAACACAGTTATCTGGGAGACTATGAGTAGCGACACCCACCTTTAGTGGGGAAAGTTCCGGTCTAGTTGTATTTCAAAACACTTCAGCTCACATCCATTTTCGCTATAGAATGGCTTGAACTGCTGCGTAGATCATGTGCCTACCCGATAATCACAGATGTCAAGTACCGGTATAAGAAATTCTGATTTACCATTAAAATAACAGAACATCTTCTTACAATTGACACTTCCACACTGCAAAGGAAGCCTGCTAGTGTGCTTATGGGATATAATCTTAGCTGCCTGTAACTCTTTTCGCGAAAATCATATNTTTAGAATGGCGTCTGTACACAAAGTGTTTTTAAAATACACTTAGAATTTCAAACCGCGACATCTGTGGACTAATATAAACAAGAAAGAATAGTAGAAAATTGTCCGGAAAAATCATCTAGTATTTTAAAATTTAAATTGAAGTTAGAAATGTAACACCTGTAGTCAGCAACTTTACACACCAGCATGCACAACAAGTTGCATATCACGAAGGCGAACGGAACTGGCGCGTCACACGGTGGCTGCCTGTAGTCCCATATAGGCCACCATGGAAATACATGCAGAGACCACCTCTCCGTTACTGCTGTTTGGGTGTTTCTGGAAATGAAATGCTGTCAATTTTGGCAGCCTTTGCTTCCGCAATTGTTTATCTCCCATTGTTCATGCAGTTTGACACACTTGCACTGACAATCATCCACTAGCGGCGCCCACGTACCTCGAGTTTATGGTGTCCTATGTGCAGGGGCTCTCCGCATGGCGCGCCAGTTCCGTTCGCCTTTCGTGCACGCAGTTTCGTGAAGTTAATGCATCCCAGCGCTCTTTTTATAACTTCAATTTTAATGTTAAAATACACGATAAATTCCACGAACATTTTGCTACAAGGATGTATTGCTTATATTAGCCCATAGATATCATGGGTTGAATTTCGGCATGCTGTTTAAAATATTTTCTAAATATATTTTTGTATACGTTTGTGTGGCCGTGTCCGCCGAACCATTTGGCCAATTTCATCCCATATTTGTATACTGGCAGTAACCTATTCCAAGAGATACAACAACACACAACATCTATAAAAATAATCATATTTCAGCTATTTTGCGAGATAGCGTCCCTTAAAAAGTAAACCTCTTATATCATATCTCGCGAACAACGTAATCGATTCTCACTAAATTTGGCATACAAGAAGAACTATTAGTCTACCTTATACCTACAATATTGAAAAATATCGTATAGTTATTTATAAACTCGGGACCATATAAACATTTTAATTTAGAATACCATATCTACCGAAAAATAAGACCTGTATCATCTGAACCTTGTATGCCGGTATTATCTATGAAACCATAAAATTATTTTTACGTAGACTTTTGTTCGCCATACAGTAATAATGAGTTAGTACGATATTTCAGAAACTACCGAAGTTAATCTAAAGTAATTAAAATGCAAATAGTATTCCGATAAACAAAACGACATTTGTAAATTGAAATCAGTTAGCTGCCTATTTTCTAAAGTGCTGATTGATTAAAATTCATGTTATTTATTTTAGATACGGAACAATCAGATATATCTTAATCCAAACCAGTTAAGGTGGCAGTTCTTCGCATGCGCATTAAAACACAAATTGATAACCTGTTAATTTAAAATAATAATATACCATTTAAGTATTTAAATTAAATCCTTCATTTTAGTAACTTTCTAAAGAATTTTCACCACGTTCTCCATGCAAAAAATATAATGTATGACCACGTATTTTTTTTATAAAGCAGACTTACTTCAACACACCAAGATTGAGTTATACATATATTATTTAAATACATTTGAGAGAAAATCAGTCAAATTAATTACATCAGTTACAATTGTTTGGCCTAGTCGAAAATGGTGTCCTCTCGCAATTGTTGCTTATCACTGTTACGTGATGAATTGATCATCAGTTGGCGAGTGCTTACGGCTGTGCTATAGATCAAAAGAAGCATAAAACATACAGCCATACCAAACTACGGTTTCAAAGTACCAGTCTGGTAAAACACGCCTCAGTTTTATCGTTCCACCATATGTAACATCCATAGTGCTATGGGCCTAATTACTTCCTACATAGCACTCATACATCCAAAGAATATCTAACGGATGTCACTCTCTGACTCTCAGAATATCCAGGGACATCCTGGAATAGCAAAGTTACATCCAAATGACTGCCAACAGATATCCAAATGTCCGCCCAATATCCAAAAAATATATAGATATTTTGGATATCGTACAGACATATTTATATGCAGTCACTTACCATAACTAATGGCCATTGGAGGTTTTGTAAAATCTAATGGATATCCAGTAAATGGTACAAACTAATTTCTACTACTTGATATCTAAAGGATATTCAGAAGAGATTCACTTCAGGACTTACAGGATTTTAAGATATTGGGGATGTAATTAGGATATCCGGTGGATATCCTGTGCTATGTGGGCACGTGCCAATCAAATGAAAACACGAAATGCTGAGAAAGCTGCTTATATACCACTTCTTGCTGTAATGAGTAAAGCGGGGAAAAAATATATTTGCCAAAAACTTAAACACTGCACTCGCAATAAGTTATTAAGACTTAAGAGGATTCCACGGTGACACATGTCCTGTGAAATCGGTGTTTTTTGCGCGTATTCGCGTATCTCGGTAAATAAATGTTCTGGAAATACAACTTTTTGCTATAAAATATAAAAATACCATTATCTATGCCTTTATGTGTTTACTTTTATCATATGACGTATATTCACGGAAAAAAATGTTTGTGAAAATGGTTTAATATCGCATTTTTAAAAGGGCGCCTATGCAGTGTTTCCTTAAGCAGCAAGAGAAAAGTACTAACATACGGGAGTAGTTTATTGTGTGGGCTTCCATCGCGTGTAATAAAGTCCCTCTGTTGCAGATCTAATTTGCACAGTACAGGACCACGACGGTTAGAAACACTGCACGCCTTGCCCGTAGGAGCGACGAGGCACTAGGCGTGCGTGTTAGTGTCGCCCGTATCGTTCTTTCGCTTCTCGACCTCGGACGCACAGCCTTGGATTTCTCTTCGAACTACCTTTAAAAATTTGCTGCCAACCTAGCNTCTCTTCGAACTACCTTTAAAAATTTGCTGCCAACCTAGCTGGGAGACTGCACGTATGTGCACACATATAACAGGTAGTGCTTTCTTTTAAATTTTTAAATTTCTTTTTTTTTTTAATTTTACTATACTGTGAACAGCTTGTTGCTCATTGGTCTCTTCTTTATAACGTGTACGAACGTCAGACCGAGCCAAGTGACTTACTACAGCCATCGGTTCTTCTCTTCCCTTCTCCAAATTGGACGTCTCATAAATGTTTGACTGCCTTACATATATGTACTCATGATTATACCTTTGTAAACGAATCTAAGCAAAAGGAAATCTTAAAATCAAATTAAATTCAGGGTCAATATTTTATAGTACGGTTTACTGTATACATCTGCTTTAAAAAAAACAGATTTTTAGACCGAATGAGCTGCGATGATCAACGAAACTGATTGCAGAAAACAATGATAATATGGAACACACTACATTAAATACAACAGGATACGATTTCACAACTTTCTGTATTTTATTGCAAATATTCTTCCTTCATTGTACAATCGCCAAAGAATGACGATCATTAACTGCTGCTTGCGTCATAACGCCCACTGAATGTTCCCAGGACAGTAAGGCATCATCCGCAGCCACGAAAGTTTAGGTGAATAATAAACGCAAACAGTGTGAAACATTCGACCGGTCCAGAGTTGATGGCATGGATAGCCACCTCTAAAATATCTTTAACGAAAATTTTACCTAAGTGAGGTTAATGTACTTCCGGCAAGAAGAGGACATGTCCTCATTTAAGGCATTTATTTTTTGCAACCTGTCGGATTTTTCGTGATGCTCTGAAATGTCCAGATTTTTAAACTGATAAAGGATAACAGAAAATGTTTAATTCCATCTTGTTGTTTATACATAACTATATACTGCACTTATCTGTGAACTGTTGTGTTTGAACCACCAGATGTATCATCGTGTACATAAGGGCTTATTTCAAGTCACCACAGGTACACGTGTAGATAGTAGCAAAAGCTTTAAATAAAAAATCAATAAATAAACAACACGCTGCCCGAACTTTACTAAACGAACACAAGTATGTGTTCCTAGTATTCAGCTTTTAGTTTAAATTTTAAGTGATAATATGAGCGCTTTTATTAATTGTGTAAGATGGAAATTCTTATGAATCGATGGAATTTTTTTCACAACAGAACGAGGACAATTTAGCGTATGGTTTTACAATGCCATTAATTTGCTGCTCAAATGAATATGGGCTGTCCTCTTTTTATTAAAAATAATGCCATTGTTCAAAGTCATTGTTCTGCTCTTTTATCCCGAGTTTCTGGCAACCGTAAAATTCTGGCATAGTTCTCGACAGGCATTAAGGGTTCCGTCTGCCTGCATGGCGCATGAACTGCGTTGCAGAGTGCTAGAAATCCGGCTTTTTTTTGTCGATACTATTAAATGTGACCCCAGTATAATAACATACGAAAATACACCATACTCCAGATGAGAAAGGAATGATAATTTTAAGTTAGCACGCATTCTGTTAACATTATTGTGGAGCCCTCCAATATAGTTAAAAAAAGGCTTTTTTAGACTGTCGTACCTAAAAACGTACTATCATAGCAAGAGTCAAACTACAACAGGAGCCAGAATTGAACTTTTCTACGTACTTTTCATCGAGAAAACCATAGGGTCAGAGCTGAAAGTCCCATAGTTACGCGCAGCACTACGAGAACACTGCACGCCAGTTCAGAGCCCTGCGCGTAGCGGCGATGGCGCTCTTGTATCGCGTGCCAGTGTAACCCTTATATCTCCTTAACTTCTCCGCCAGAAAAATGAGACAAACGATGCAGGCAGGTGGACCCCTTTAGGGCGAGGTTAGCACTCCGGCCCGACTCTCAGAACAATGCGAGAGCGTACAGAAGGTACATCACTGTATCAGACTGCCAGTTCGCTGTCGGGGTCGTCCGGCGTGTTATCAGGACACGTGCCACTCTGAGCGAGCGTATCTCAGTCCTTTTACTACGGGGTCAAGTCTTGCTTAAGCCCCTGGGGAGAACAATTACCGGGCACGTGGGATCTTGCGCGTCTTAGCAAAGGCAATAAACCTGCCTGTGTGTCCGTTTATTGCTTGGCTAAGGCGTCAGGGGCTTCGGAGTACCTCGAACACGTTTACGGGTGTTTCCCGTACAGTCGTGGGATTTTAAAACTAGGCGCGAGATGCTGTAACGAAGAGAACCATAAAATATTTTAAACCAATACTGACATCTGTGAATTCATTAACACCCATATATAAACATAGATATATATATATGTGGCTAAAGCAGCGGTTTATAACTTTTGACAAAGCCAGAATGAGAGGTAAATCTCTGAGTTTATGAATAATGCATTATTGGACAACGATGTGCAAGGCATAAAAAATTGTGTGCGGATGTCAACACCATTCCATAAAAACGGACATTTGTGCATTTAAAAATGTAACTGTCCGACATCTTTTGTTTCTTCCTCTGGCTTAGTAATCTACCGTACAATGAACTAAAGACCCATCTTGTGTTTTTACACTGAACATAGCCGTTTTTGACAAATTAATGCGTTGTTATCGAACACTACAAAAGTTTCAATGCTCTACGCATTATTTCCTCAATAAATATTGCATGTAGGGTAAAAACTGAAAGCGGAATTTTTAACATGTATAGTAGNCTCTACGCATTATTTCCTCAATAAATATTGCATGTAGGGTAAAAACTGAAAGCGGAATTTTTAACATGTATAGTAGATTATTAATACGCGGGGAAATACCCAAAAATGCCCCCACATTTACATTTGTAAATGCAGATATGGGGTTCCAGCACATCCTTTTCTATCAAAGCGAGTTGATATCCGCAACTAACATTTAATGGCTTGCACTTTGTCGTCCAGTAATACATTATCCAGAAATGCAGACATTTATGCCTCATTCAGGCTGTGTTACCAGCAATAAAATTGTGCTCCACAATTTCAAGGACGATTGCACCCTTCCGGAATAGACTATAAATTTATATGTCATAAATATATTCTACCTACTTTTCGATAAGGATTCATCTGCCGAAATATGCTGATAGAGTTGATTTCCACACTGTGTGTATAAATAAATATATATATTATTATATATCTTCTTATAAAAATTGTACATTAACACAACTAGCTACTTAATTTTCTAAGGACAGGTAAATATTGTAATTCAAACTGATTAATGAAATATAAAAATTGATCTAAGCACTTTATTGCCCACGAAAAGCTGCTACTAATCGCTGGTGAATCTCGCTGCTGGAAACTCTACTTTTGCGGAGGATCTCTGATAAGTTGCGAAGAAGAAAGCTAAGATAATTGTAACATAATATTTCTACGCGTGATAGATATATCGCAATTTTTAAAGGATATATATTACAGCATTCGCTAATATGTGTATATGTATGCTTATTTATAATAACAAAATTTTGCTTAAACTTTAACTTAAATATTTTAAGATAGTTTTTTATTTATTTTCATACCTGCAAAAAATTACTGTTAAGGTACCATGTTTCTCCTTATCTGCTAGATAATCAGCAAGTCTATTAGACAAATGCCCAATATGCGCTTTTGACGGCCGAATAGCTTCGTCTTAAACCGCTGCGTTAAGGAAGTTGGATTTAAAAATCAATTGCAGAACCGTAGTTTCTCAGTAACCACTTATTATAATCAGAATTTTGCTGTTTTTGTTTTACCAGAAGTTATGAAGAAAAAAAAAANAGTTTCTCAGTAACCACTTATTATAATCAGAATTTTGCTGTTTTTGTTTTACCAGAAGTTATGAAGAAAAAAAAAGAATATCAGAAACTGTATTGTATCCTAATACCTTATATGGCCTGTAAAAAGTACTTTAATGATATTCNAGTTTCTCAGTAACCACTTATTATAATCAGAATTTTGCTGTTTTTGTTTTACCAGAAGTTATGAAGAAAAAAAAAAGAATATCAGAAACTGTATTGTATCCTAATACCTTATATGGCCTGTAAAAAGTACTTTAATGATATTCNAAAAAAAAAGAATATCAGAAACTGTATTGTATCCTAATACCTTATATGGCCTGTAAAAAGTACTTTAATGATATTCAAAAATTTCCAGGGACAGAACGTATGCTCTGCTGACATTATATTTGGCAATTATATTTAATTAATTATAAGTTTCATTATGTACGCTTTGATTAATAACAGTACCCATTTTTTTTCTTTCACGTGCAGGATTTACACTGTAACCTGTTTTGTACCTGTACAAAGAATTATTTGGAAAATAGTTGCCAAAGATAATTTCGTATGACTGTAATAAATTCCAGTAAATATTACTAAATCTTATACACTAAGAAAGGTTTTTTTTTGTATCAGACAAAGTTTGTTTGGCGCAAACAAACTAATTGTTCCTATAGGTGAAAATTAAGCATTTTGCTGTCGAAGTCGAATTATTTTGTTGTCTTTATTTGGTTGCCCCAAACCAATATTTGTTTGGTGAAACTAAGTTTTCTTTGGCTTTACGCAAACTAAACCATTTCTAATAATATAAATTAAATTGGAAGTCCTACAAAAATTTGAATCTAATTCTTTTGGTCCACCCTTGCAACCTCAGCTAAAGTGACTATTGGGTGAATACGGATGTTTTAAATATGTATACATACATTTAGAATACTGAGAAACGTGTGAAAATAATTATTTCAATTTTTACAGCTTTACTTTTTAGTTCTCTGTTGATCTTGTTTTAATTGGATGCTTATGACATCATTAGGCACAAATAGATTCACTGACAAACACTGTTACTTTCCTAGTCGTCAAAACAATGCAAACAAACTCTTGAGCTGTATTTCCGAACGAAGGAAATCAAACGAGTGGCCAAACAAATATGTAGAGTCTATTCAACTAAATATTTTGATGACATTCTAATTTATTTTCGCTCAGCACAGATGTTTGTTAATGCAATCGAGTATTTTGTTAGATTAACAAAATTAATTTTGTTGCTTTTCGAATTTTGTTTACTAAACAAAACGGTTTGTTGGGGCAACTAAATATATTTTTCGCCCTATTCAACAACATGTTTTGTTGGTTGAAAAAAAACATTTTTCTCAGTGTAGTGTAGAATGTGTAAAAAATAATGTTGAATTTTATCAAGCAAGGGTTACACACTTCAAATTTATTATAAATAGTGAGCTACATCAAAATGTATGTATGTTTTCTATAAAAAATGTGTTTTCAATATAAAATATTTCAACTTTAGAGTTACGAGATTATTTTTGGCAAATACTTAGTTTCCAAAAAAAAAAAGTGTGTACCTAGTAAAGACATTATTTATTCTTTATAGTTAGGATATGAGAGGTGACTGTCGCTGGGGTAATTAAAGTGCTCGCTACGTTTTGTACGCGNCAGCTTATAACTAGCCAGAATTCTAAGAATTTTTTCTTCCAAAAAAAAAGGGGAAAGGGGGGGGGGAGTTGGCAGTTTCACCAGTCAAGAAGGAGAGGGCGAAGTTTCATTGCTGCCCCTCGGCAGCGGACGTAACTCATAAATCTGAGATGTTTGTGGAAAGGGGGTTGCTTCAGCCGGCGGCATCTCCATCCTCTGTCCCTTCTGAACAAAGCACTGCACGATTACCCGAGGGTTGGTGATGAGTGTAAAGGGTTTATGAGGGGTGCAATGGAGTCTGTCCTCAAGTAGGAGCTAGCTGCACGGAGTTAGATATCTCGTTAGCGAGCCAAACCTCAACAATTGTGTCTGATACCGGCCCTCACAACCACGAGGGAGTTACGCCGTATCCAGTTTCCTAATGGTAAATCAATAATCACGCTGATTTTCCAACACATTTCGCATTTCCATCCTGGGCCCAACGGTAAGGATATTTGCAACGTGGTACTACGTCAGTGGCGCTCAAAGTGTAAGTCGCTCAAATGAACAGGATGGATTTTATTTTATTCCAGGTAGGAAAGCACATTTGATTGTATCACTTTCAACTCGGCGTTGTATTGGCAGAGAATCGGCCGGTAATGAACGCTGTTCAGTACAGTAAGCGGCGCGTGAATGAAAAGAACGGCTGTAAATGTGAACGCAGAGATCAACAAAGATTACAATCATTCAGTCCTTAATATAGGCGAGTCAACTCTAGCTTGTCTTAATTGTTAGTAAATCCGTATCGCACTCAAAGTGTTGAAATAATATTCTGGTTGATATTATCTAACATTTTCATGGTCTTATACAGCGTTCATTTTTACTTTCTTTACCTTAGGAGTAAGGCAGTACTTTTCCACTGCTCGCAAATATAAATCAATTATGGCGTACGGTATTTGATGTATTTCTCCCCTTGATGTCTTTTTTTTTAACTAATTTGGGAACTAAAATACACAATCGTATAAATGTGTTATTACCGCAACTGGAACGCAAATAAATGATTCAAATATGGAGTAAAGGTACTTTTCAGAAGTTTTAGCATTTTACTGCAGTTTGCCGAAAACTAAACATTTTACACAATATTTATATTTAATGCTTCCGTATATACATATAAGTATGTCGGTGATTTTTAGGAGTTATAATTCAACGAAGTAACTCGAAACACCAACATGACTTATTTTAGACATTGTTTCTCATTTATTTTCCAGGGAAGAGGTTATATTGATGAAACAAAGACAATCATATCCTCAGATAAAAATAATTTTGTATTTTTAAATGAAGTAATGCAACCTAGCACAATGCTGTTGATCTCCTCCGCGTTGCTTCCATCAAGGCATCGCAATCTTTAGTTGCCGTCCATTGACTGTTACTTCCATTTTTTCTGAAGCCCTGCTAAAGTAATACTTCCAGGATATTACTCCACGGCATGCAAACAAAGCTAAACCGAGGAGTCTACAAAATTACACCAAAGGGTCAATGCACCGCATTCGTGCGCATTTAGNCATGCAAACAAAGCTAAACCGAGGAGTCTACAAAATTACACCAAAGGGTCAATGCACCGCATTCGTGCGCATTTAGTGAAATACTATTTCTCATAAGAACTATTTATTACTAGGCATTACCAAAACACGCTAATTTTCTCTGTTTTTATTCGCATTAATTATAATTGAGATATGATAATTTATAGATAAAATATATGTGGAATTTCATTTTAACCAAAAATAAGGTACGTTGGTGATAACTCGAGTATAAAACGCTTGAAGTTCATGAGATATTTAGGAATCAACAAAACACGTCATATATGAGGCGATTATCCATAGGCTTGATTCAAAAAGTGTCCAGGAAAAAAGCGATTTAGACTATAGGAACACAATTATTGTATATTATATATTACAATATTCACTCCCCTCTGCGCCAACCTTTGTAGTACATTGCACAAGGAGTTCCGTTCACTATACCTAGTGGTCTCTAACTCTAGTCCTACAAAATGTAACAAACTATAATTATTCAGCACTATTAACAAAGGTACCACTCAACTGATAGCCTATTTGGCAGTCATACTTCGAGTGCTTGGTGGCAATGGTGGTTGTAATGGCAACATGAGCGTCGAATGCTTTAGATATACTCAGCAGTAATCGGGTGTTTCCGCAGAAAGCTGATCGTAAACATTCAGTTGTTCGGGTGTTTCCGCCAGTCTCATGTTGAAGTGTGTCTGTTCGCGTTCGTCCCGGTCAATTATCGTGCTCGGCAAGCGATAGAACTCAAGAGTTCGGGCTTATGGCCGAAACCTCCCAGACTTCCCTTCTCAAATTTTAGTTCCCGCATTTCATCGCTATTCCAACACCTATGTTACCAACTTCAGGAACTTTTTTTTCCCATCCCGCTTCGTGAAACTTCTTTATTTTGTGACGTTCAGATATCGATTTTTCTTTTATTTTTTTTCCGCCCTAGTTTTTCTAATGACCGTAAAACAAAAAGGAACCGAAAGGAATACATTTCTTTGGCCACTATTCAATAAATTACACTTTTAGGTAGATGGTAAGATACAGTACTACATTCAGTATTATTTTGTAATATTTACCCCAGACATTCAATTTACTGATTACCGTTACTAATGCGTAGTTTTGGGGAATGTATATTTTTACCCAAAACATGACCCCAAATGCTTTCAAATCATGAACTAACAGTAGTGACTGGATAATCCTTGATTTGGAAAAATTTCAAAGGAATACAGGGAAAAACCTCTGAAATTATTGTCTTAACGCTGAAATTTGGCACAATTATAGAATCAGGCTTGCTTGACAATATATAAAACGTTACCGTTACAGAGATTGCGTTTTGCCTCGCAAACGTTGCAAGAAAGCATTTACGACATGTTCGAGCGGAGTTTCATAAAACTTCTCCCATGCACAACTCTCCACCGTAGAGTCCCGATCAAAAGTCTGAAATAATATTCCAGGAATTTCAGTTTACGATATTACAATAATAGCGCGAAACATAATGCTGAGCAATAAATGGTGTTTTGAAATATTTTTGATCATACGCGTATGAAGTTCAGATGTGTAGTGAAACAAGGGCTCCAACATCAAAACCGTATTATATAAACGAACTTCCTAAAAACACTTCTTTACAGTAACATAGTATCCAAGTTTTATTGTAAACTATGTGAATATTTAAAAATTATATCACCAAGTTATCCCGAAAATAAAGTTTCATGCACTTTTGTTAGAATTACTTCCCCAACACTTGAAACTACAAATAAACGCCGTAAGAAAGGGAGGCATGATAATTTACCGCGCATAAAGAGATAGTAGAATTTTTCTTAACAATCGTCATTCATAATTTTTCCTTCACTTTTTCTTTTATGAGCGTGTAGAATACATTGCATGAACTTTGTGCACATTTAAATATCATACATAGAGGTAAATTATATATCGTGGAGAAGATTGTTTTGATGGGTTTAATCGTACCGTGAAAACGCCTGAATGTTTTAATTTTGCTTTGGCTGTGTTTTATATGTGAAATTATTTCCCCATATTATTCGGCCATTGATAATTCTTTTTAATTGCTGAAGGACTTTGATTTGTTTCATATTTTGATTCATCTTTAATTTTTTTTANGGCCATTGATAATTCTTTTTAATTGCTGAAGGACTTTGATTTGTTTCATATTTTGATTCATCTTTAATTTTTTTTATAAATTTATTATAGTAAACAACTTTCTAATGTTAATAAGGGGCGAGATAATAAGAACATTCAAGAGANTTTTTTTTATAAATTTATTATAGTAAACAACTTTCTAATGTTAATAAGGGGCGAGATAATAAGAACATTCAAGAGATTCAAGGGGGTTCGAATAAAGAGAAACGTTGTTGTGGCGTATCAGCTCAGAACCCAACCGCCACAACTCCCATCTCAACCTCCGCTGCTCCTATTCTAGGTGCAAGAGGATGAGGAAGGGATGGGAAGCTAACATTCCAATCGTTCACAAAAAAATCAACAGAATAAGCACTTGTGTCCAGGGCGTGTGATATGCTACTAAACAAACAAACAATAAAATTTAAGTTCTGAGAACTGATTGTGGCCATTTTAAACTCTCTCTCATCACTACCAAAAATGATTTACAATTGAAAAAAAAACAATAAAACAAATTACAATACAATGCCCATAAAAAGGTTATATTCTTCGTACAATCGCTTCACAAAACTTTACCTTTGACCTCTAAAAAAAGCACCACAAAACGTATTACACAAAACGCTTTAAACTTTAACGAGAGGCTCCCCGAGAAGTAACTGCCATAAGATATGACTCAATCCACAGTACGTGTCCTCCTCATGCCCACACCATCTCACACACACAGCCACCGCCAACTGGCACCAAAGAGCCGAGGGTACTTCCCTCACCAAAACACCCGCAAGTGTTGGAAGTACTGATGAGATGTTCACTCCACTCAATAACTCCAGAGTTACTCCTTACCATACTTCCTGGGTACTAGGTAGAACTTCTCCTTCATATCACTCGTGTCCAGAGCAGAGCCGGGGATATTATCCCCGATCACCTTTCGATGCCGGCAGTGCTTTGTCTTATCTCACTCACACTCACAGTTCTCAACTCAACTCTCACGGAGACATCATTTACAGCTTCCAGAATCCCAGTTGCCGTACTACTCCTCCGGACACCGATCGCCTCAACTCGGGCCCCTGAGTTCCTTCTGTTACATAAGCATATGTATAATTCTTAATTAGGCAAACTCCCATGTAGAACAGCTGCCTCAAAGAAAGACACAAAGTCCCAACGTCACACCAAGAAAAACAAAGTTCCGACACGTACTTGAACCTTTGCAGTCCTCAAGAAGAGTATAGCGACTGCTATAAAGCATAGCCTTCTCCTCTGGTCATCAAAGACTCATTCCTCTTGTTGTCTTCCATCAACGTCCCTCAGGCGCTGTACATCCGACGCATGCTGGCGCTTTCACCGGAGACGAGCCTCCATAAGGTATTTTTAAACTAACTTACTCTAAAAATAAGTTATATGTACGCATCCACCGTAGGGACGAGAGCTAAGTGAGTCTCAGGACTAGAACCTGACGCGTGGCGTGCACATAGGATAGGAATTGCGCTGTATTCACACCCTGAGAATTAACCCCCGGGGAAGTCCCGATATATGAAAATACGCGGGGAAGAACCGAATTCCTGAAAAACAGGGAGAGTCCCGAAAATTAGCTGATATAAGCCCTCTACGAAGGAAACAGGGTTACCCACGCTGAGATTTGTGCCGACACAACTGCCGGGAACCCTCAAAAGGGAAACCCCGAGACGCTTGCTGCACCCCTCCCTCCACCACTAGTTGGAGCGCACGAGCCGCTGAGAAGGCACTAAATCCTATACAACAAACGTGCGAGTTACATGAGGGAAGTCCCTGTTTCTCTCGACACAATGTGCTGACATCCAATTTGAATATATCGAGAGATGGGTTAAATTCGGGAACAGCCAAGGTTCGTGGTCATTCAGTCGCGAGCGGTCATTTCAGTCGCGGGCAGTCAGTCAGTGATCATCGGGCAGTTGTCATCAGCAGTCGTGAACGAGACAGAGAAGGCAGTTAGGTGAGAGGCAGTCGCATCAACGGGCCGGAGTTCGGGACCGGCCCAGGCAGTCAGTTATAATGTACAATCAGTTGTTCAACCGAGACGAGAATTGTTCGGCGGTAGAGCCGCGAGACGAGATAGATGAAGCCGAAACGGGAGTAAACAGTCGTGTGACGAGAACAGTGCCGAGAATATGAGTAAATTTCCGGAAACGAGTGGTAGCCCCGGTCAGAGTGGCGCCCGAAACTTCATGTGTAAATTCCCGAGACAAACCCAGTAAAAGTACAGAGAACTTATGAGCTCATTTCCGAAACGTAGTGGCAGTTTCCGCGGTTAGGAATGCAGACAGAAACGCGATAGCCAGAAGAAGGACGATGAGGAAGCACTCTCCAAAACCAGGAACGCCAGCCTGGATTGCAGGGAAAGTAGAATTCACGGGAGAACCCTAATCCCGGACTTCAGAAAGAGACCGTCAAAACCGCAGGAAAAAGCCAAATTAGTACAGCACGTCAATGAGAGCCAGTCCGAGGGCCTGAACGAGGGCCACCTAACTCACCATGCCTCAGCTACCGACGAAGACAACTCACCAAAAGCCGCATTCACATATAAGAAGAGAAAGTCTCCCTTCAACAACCTTCCCCGACGCATAGTATTCAAGCCCACCAGCCCTTCAGGCAAACGACTAGAGGAGGGCTAAGTCTGGCCAGTGTGTGTAATAACTATGTGACCTTCTGATCAATAAAATACTGGTGTGTTAAATAACGGAGAATAATAGTATTTGTTCACCCCTAAAGCAACAACCTCAGGTGTCATTAGTCTGCACCTAACTAATTTAACTATATGAACTACTGGCCACCAACCTGTATAACTACGGTGGCCAAGTAGCGACAACCCTATACGCCTACAATAGAGGGAAATCATGCAAGGAGACAACCATCGCGACAGCGAGGGGTTGGGCTCTCATGGCTTCATTTTGGCCATGACAACCTGACTGAGTGTAGTTATAACTAAACTACTATAACTAAGAAGAGAAGGGGAAAAACCGGTGTAGACACCGAAAAAAACCCTTTCGACAGGACAGAATTCAAAATGGTTACATGCATTAATAGAAAAAGCTACAGGAGTCAGATAGGTACAGGCTATTCATGGTAAAGTGAGCACTTTTGAAAGACCTCTCGTTTGGAATAATAGTAAATCAAGATATTTTATTTTAGACTTAGACGTGAACTTCAGAGTGCGGTGGAATAAACACACTGTTTTTATTACTTCTATGGCAATATTTATATAAA
Organism: Clitarchus hookeri; assembly: GCA_002778355.1. Classification (NCBI taxonomy): domain Eukaryota; kingdom Metazoa; phylum Arthropoda; class Insecta; order Phasmatodea; family Phasmatidae; genus Clitarchus; species Clitarchus hookeri. The sequence goes on from NQII01001570.1 coordinate 377,269, forward strand.
TAAGTGGTTAAAGAAACAAAATGGCTGAAAGGAAAAAAAGTAACAAGGACTTCAAAGTGCTCACTTTACCGCGAACAGCCTTTGAGAACCATGCTCTTTATTATTGGATATTCACCGAAGCGCCAAAAAAAAACTGGTATAGGCGTGCATATGCAAATAACAGAGGTATGGGACCAATCAGAGTAACGTGATGCGGACGACAGCTAGATCGGTTACTGCTGCTACAATGGCAGGTTATCAAGATTTAAGTGCGTTTGAACGTAGTGTTACAGTCGGCGCACGAGAGATGGAACATAGCATTTCCGAGGTAGCGATAACATATGGATGCTCGCGTACAACCATTTCACGAGTGTACCGTGAATATCGGGAATCCGGTAAAACATCACATCTTCGACATCGCTGCGGCCAGAAAAATATCGTGAAAGAACGGGACGAACGACGACTGACGAGAATCATTAAACGTGACAGACGTGCAACCCTTTCTCAAATTGGTGAAAATTGGATTTGTGGACTGCCCTGCAGGTTTTACGGTGTGAATAGCTTCCTGCATACCTTCAGACATTAGTCGAGTCCATACCACGTCGCCGTGCGGCACTTCTGCGTGCTCGAAGGGGGGTGGGAGGGGGGTGGCCTGCACGATATAAGGTAGGTGTACCAGTTTTCTTTGCTCTTCAGTGTAGAATTACTATTAGAAATGGGCGGGATATCAAGAGGGGCGGTTGGGAAATAACATCACGGCAGTTGCCCGTAGTACTAGGGCCACTGCCTTGGGGCTGGGGAAAAGCCAATAAACAAAAACCAATAGATAAATTATTTAACAATCAATTGATTTCATCAGAACAAAGTTTATTCATGTGTATGCAGAATATACAATTTGTATTGGACCAAGTACACGCAAGTCACCTGTCGTACCAACAAGCTTTCTATACAACCATATTTCATATCCCAGTTGAAGTTTAGTTTGTTTACGGAAATGCAATACAGTGCTAGAATACAGACTTATAACAGCAGTTTGATTAAGAATAGCTTCATGTGCAGAAACAGTCTTCCGACATATAATATCGCGAGGATTCAAAGCAGACAAGTCAGTAAATGATGGATTAGGCATATCATGATTTTTACGGAAGAATAAAAACTCCAAAACTCTACTACCAGGTTAAGCGGTCATACCTTGAAGGCCAAAACTAAATTTGGACGATAACAGTATATAACTCTCTTCACCACTTACAGCTTTCCGACAGAAAGTATCATCGTCTTTAGCTATATCGTAATTGGCACTAACAATATGAGGATACACCCTTGCAGGAATATGACTACTTGTTGTAAGTTTATGATTATACATTTTGGTTTACAGATTCTTCTAACTTAACATAACCACTTCGCGTTCGCCCAAACACTCGTCGTCGTCGTCGCTCCCCGCTGCCCCCGCGACAATCGTCTCGCCCTGTCGGGGAGCCTCGATAATACTCTACATACAATGACACCGCATTTCTTCATCCAGCGCGAATCACAATCAAGTACCGCTATGACGTAAGGAACAGCCAATAACATTGAAATAACCAAGGACGCCTCTTAGTACCGAAACATAAACCCCTAACTTTCATGAACAAGCAATACGCACAACTGCTACGTTGTGCAAGTAGAAGCAAAAGCAGGCGGAAAACCAGGTTGTCGGGTGTCACCGTTCTTCAATACAGGAACAAGGGCAACATATCAGCTCCTTGCTTGTCCAGCCGCAGGCTGGAACGTAAGAGACATGCAAACAACATTTGTACGTTACAGAAATAATATCACCCGAACACCTGGGGTACTGACGTACAGAAACAAAAAGAAACGTAAACACATGTGGCGAAGGACATTCCACCACAATGTTAACAAGGTTAGTATGTATAAATATAATCATCTGTTACAGTCAGTATTATTGTCTTATGCGGGCGAGAGTATGACTTAAATAATGCAACCTAACTTTATAATACTCACTCCAGTGGCGTACACATGTTGATTTTTTTGAAGGCGCGATCGATAGTGAAGCGGTTTATAGGTGAAGGAGGGGGTGGGGGGAGGGTTTTTATAAAAATGATACTTCCTGATGGCTACCTTTAAAGTGGAGATCCGGTGGTTTAACGATTTCTCTCCCAGGAACTTTTTGAATTTCANGTATGACTTAAATAATGCAACCTAACCTTATAATACTCACTCCAGTGGCGTACACATGTTGATTTTTTTGAAGGCGCGATCGATAGTGAAGCGGTTTATAGATGAAGGAGGGGGGGGGGAGGGTTTTTATAAAAATGATACTTCCTGATGGCTACCTTTAAAGTGGAGATCCGGTGGTTTAACGGTTTCTCTCCCAGGAACATTTTGAATTTTANGGTGGTTTAACGATTTCTCTCCCAGGAACTTTTTGAATTTCAAGGTTAAATTTTGCACTAATTAAGATTATTTTCTGACAAAATCATATATGATCTTCTGACACTAACATATTTTGAGCCAAAATTTGTTAATAACTTAATAAATTCATTCGACAAAAATTTACATTTTATTTATGTTTGGCAAAACATTTAAATTATAAGAAATATATTTCAGCTTTACAGATTTTCCTCGTACAAGACCAGCGTGGTACGGATGTTACTTCCCTACCCGTCAATATTATTCTCTAATAACTATGGGCTCTTCGCGGTTTCTTCCCTTTTTTAATCAACCTTTGAAAAGTCACCCCATGTATGACGTGTTTAGTTATTTTCTAAATATGTCATTTATCACAAGTGTTTTACACGTCTGTTCACATAAAATTATCTTATTCTCCGTTAAATTGAAGATTAATTATATTTTATTTCAAGATTATAATATTTATTTTAGAGTAAAAATTAATTTAAAACACTGAGAAAATATGTGTGTGGTTAACGCTTAGTAATAAATAGTTTACCGTGGAATATATTATTACTACTGAGTGCGCATGAACTCGGTGCGTTGTCCTTTGGTGTTATTTTCTAGACTTAGTTAAGCTTAGTTTGCACGAGACGGAGGAATATCCTGGAAGTAGAAATTTAGCAGTGTTTCAGAAAAGTGTGAAGCAACTGTGAATGGATTATATCCGTAAATTTGGATTCTTGGGGGAGGCCATCTACACGTTTCGCCTCCCTCCCCTACAGCATCCAACCCTTGCGGACGCCACTGACATTCCAGATGTTAATGAAGAACAGTTTGATCGTTGCCACATTACTCTTCATAGCAGTTCCTTGGTCCATATTTCTCAGCCGCCATCATTAAGAGAAAATATCCTGTTTAACGTGTTATTTTGACTTATGTTGCATCTGTACCACGCGCAATATTACCCTTGTTTAAAGTTCTGTGGAGGGGATTCTTGCCGTTTCAATCAGCTTGCTTGGACATAAGCGCCCCAGAATTTGCTGCCCGCTGGCCTGGTTGCACTTCTATGTGAGATGGCGCGTTCAAGCAGGCCGTCGAATCAAGGCTTGACGACGCCATCATAACAGTCTGCAAGAAAGTTAGTCTATCGACATTTTGTTAGATACATATAAAAAAAATGTTACATACTCTCTAATACTACGATGGCGCAAACGATTTTCGCTACATACTTCATTAACCTGATCGACTCGGTCGCACAGATTTGAGCCACTCGAGTGATATGTGTACTCTTTTGGCTCAGAGGCATGCCGGGCGTATCGAATGAACGAAGAGTCAATAATATCCAAGAAACAAACCAAAATTTTTATGGTGCCTAGCTTGGAACTGAAGTATTACGTGAAATGGTAGGGTATTTTAAATTATAAGTATTAATGTAATTTTTACATTACGTAGAACTAATGTTTTGTGAGTTCCAATAATGCCGTAACGATGTCACGTTCAAAAACTTAAATACTCTCTGATGATGCTGAAAATTCAGTCAAACGACCCATAACAACATAAACTATCAACTATTCCTCGTATTTAATGTTCTCAAATAACTGTGCAAGTAACGTTAAAATTCTTAACTTAATTTTGAAAAATGTATTTATTTTAGTTCATTGTAACCAATTGTAGCTCAGTTTAGACAAGCTTAAATAGCATAAGGCAATTTAAGGTTCTTATTCTTTAATAAGATTGTTTGTATTCTGAACTGTAATGTATCTTTGTGTGTTTCTTTTTTTTTTATTGACACGAATTATTGTAAACCGGNATTGTTTGTATTCTGAACTGTAATGTATCTTTGTGTGTTTCTTTTTTTTTTATTGACACGAATTATTGTAAACCGGCTATGTGCCGAACAGTTCATGTATAAATAAAAGTAAATAATAGTAATAAAGGTAAGCCAATAGCAGAAGACTTACCCACGTGGGTTGGTATATCCCGCGAATAAAGTAAGAGTGAAAACTAATACAGGGCACTGGTGCAGAATGCACGCGGCCGCGGTCGACATACGTGGACAGTTTTCACAGCAGTGGAGACCTGAGCCATAATCCGTAACCGGAAAGAAGTGGAAAAAAACCACAAAAAAAAAACAACACAAAATGCAGTGGGCGGCATTGATCGCCGACCGGTTCCCCTCTTCGCCGTTTGCACTGTGGCGCAGCGGCTGGCGGCAACATGAAGAATTCATTCCCCACATTTCCCCCTCCCCTTCCAGGTTCTATGCATCAGGGATTAGTTGGGGCTTTAAAAGGCGAGAAGGGATTATCTCCCCAGCCAAGATGTTCCCCTCCCTCCGCTGCCTCCCTTTACCAAACGACCCACGGGAACATGGAAGCGGAGGCATATGAAATGAGAAATGTTGGCTTCCATCGCGAGCTGTCATGGAACAACCGAGGCTTCGCAGACTTCAAAAGGCGAGGGCGGTACATCGCTGCTCTTGCACGAAATTTCTCCATCCAGGTCTAAGTTTTGGCTTGTGCCTTGCCGCCCGTTGCGGTGGTGGAATTACACTGCTGGCCGTTAATATCGCAACACCGAGAATGACGCACCTGAATNCCTTGCCGCCCGTTGCGGTGGTGGAATTACACTGCTGGCCGTTAATATCGCAACACCGAGAATGACGCACCTGAATGACTCCGCATTTGATGTTGTTCAGTAGAGTGGCGAAGCATGTGCACCAATGGTGACACTGATAAGCGATGTATAAAAAGAGGTCGGGAATCCGTCGAGATGCAGTGTCATTGTTTTTCCCACCGTTCGCGTGCGTTGACTGAGTATGCCGTTTCCAAGAACACTGCAACCGTTATAAACTGTTTCCGCCTTTGACCGAGGTATGATCGTGACTTATCGGGATTGTAGATTATCTTACCGCGAAATCGGTCCTCGCGTTGAAATAAATGCAACTACAAGGAAACGGATGCAGGATCTGTGGGTCGAGGAGGGACGGTCAGAGCTACATGCCTAAGGTCAACAACCCCGTCGCACCAACGAGAGCGAGAACAGACATTTGGTGCGCATGGCGATTACGGACTGTACAGCCATAACAGACACCCTCGCCCAGGAGTTGAGGCATGTGACACATCAGTCTGTGAACGCACGCACGATTCGTCGCCATCTCCAGCATCAGGGCATCTTGTCCAGGCGCCCATTACTGTGGCTTCCACTGACTGCTCACCACAGGCGCTTGCGGCTGCAATGTTGTGTGGAACGTCAGGACTGAAGGAACGAATGGAATACCATGGTCTTCTCCGACGAAGCCCGCTTCTGCTTGCAAGACCACGAAGACAGCATCAATGTCTGGCGGCACACTGGCGCACACCTGGCCGAGTCGTATATTATGCACAATCATACTGGCCCAGCACCTGGAGTTGATAGTTGAATTGAAAGATTTCGGTTGCTCTTAACAACGAGGTATTGAGAGACGATGAGGGTGAAATGAGGCGTAAACGAAGCAGCGCCGGAATGCAGCGACGGGGGAACGGGAGATCCCCAAGAAAACCCCCTGATCAGCGGCATCGTCCGGCACGATTATCACTTGCAAAAATACGGAATGACCTTGCCGGGGGTTGAACCCGGTTCGCATTGGTGGGAGGAGAACAGTCTAACCACTCAGCCATCGCGGCTGCCCAGCACCCGCACCGGGAGTTATGTTATGGGGTACCATCGGATTATAGTTCCGCTTACACCTTCTCCGCATCGTTGGCATGCTGACCAGCAACCGTTACATCGGAAAGGTTTTGGAGCCTGCTCTTATCTCCTATCTACAGTATCAGCTTGGGTNATGCTGACCAGCAACCGTTACATCGGAAAGGTTTTGGAGCCTGCTCTTATCTCCTATCTACAGTATCAGCTTGGGGCCCGGCACAAACAAGACACTGTCCAACCGCAAGTGGCACACATCGTCAGACGGTTCTTGGACGACCACCACGTCCCACTGCTTTCTTGGCCTGAACTTTCACCGGATCTCCCGCCCCTCATAAAAGTGTTTCCATGTTTGGACGACAAGTGGCCTGCTACAAGGCATTCGCGGGCACAAGGGATGGAGTTTGGGCACGTATTGAAGCATCGTTGGTGGAGAGACCCCTGACGGACATCCAAAGTCTCTTCTTCTCTCTGTCACTTCGTGTAGCAGCGGTTATTGCAGCGTGAGGGTGGAATCACACTTTACTTATTTCCCCATACTCTGTGCGCCATACTAAGCTGCACGTGTGACCATGTGACTTGTGTATGACGGATAATCTGTCCAGTAAATGTGGTTGCAATTGCTCACGTTCTTCTTGGTGATGTAATTTAAATGGCCAGCATTGTATTTCCCTTAGTTCTGAATATGTTGGTTTTCACACAGCAAAACTGCCCCTAACTGGTTCGTGCCACTTTAGTAAAAAATATATTTATTTAAAAGTGAATGCTTTACTGTAAAAGTATTTAGTAAAATTCCTAAACTGTAGAGGAAAATTTAAACTCGCGCACATACACACATTCATATATAATGGAAATTGTACCGTATATCAGGCTGCAAATATATAAATTATGCTATACACACCTGGAAACTTCACAACGCATTCGACGCTTACGTTAACAAATTTATGAAGCTACCATAGAATTGTGAGGAAAATATATTTACCAATGGTGCGCNATGCTGACCAGCAACCGTTACATCGGAAAGGTTTTGGAGCCTGCTCTTATCTCCTATCTACAGTATCAGCTTGGGTCCCGGCACAAACAAGACACTGTCCAACCGCAAGTGGCACACATCGTCAGACGGTTCTTGGACGACCATCACGTCCCACTGCTTTCTTGGCCTGAACTTTCACCGGATCTCCCGCCCCTCATAAAAGTGTTTCCATGTTTGGACGACAAGTGGCCTGCTACAAGGCACTCGCGGGCACAAGGGATGGAGTTTGGGCACGTATTGAAGCATCGTTGGTGGAGAGACCCCTGACGGACATCCAAAGTCTCTTCTTCTCTCTGTCACTTCGTGTAGCAGCGGTTATTGCAGCGTGAGGGTGGAATCACACTTTACTTATTTCCCCATACTCTGTACGCCATACTAAGCTGCACGTGTGACCATGTGACTTGTGTATGACGGATAATCTGTCCAGTAAATGTGGTTGCAATTGCTCACGTTCTTCTTGGTGATGTAATTTAAATGGCCAGCATTGTATTTCCCTTAGTTCTGAATATGTTGGTTTTCACACAGCAAAACTGCCCCTAACTGGTTCGTGCCACTTTAGTAAAAAAGATATTTATTTAAAAGTGAATGCTTTACTGTAAAAGTATTTAGTAAAATTCTTAAACTGTAGAGGAAAATTTAAACTCGCGCACATACACACATTCATATATAATGGAAATTGTACCGTATATCAGGCTGCAAATATATAAATTATGCTATACACACCTGGAAACTTCACAAAGCATTCGACGCTTACGTTAACAAATTTATGAAGCTACCATAGAATTGTGAGGAAAATATATTTACCAATGGTGCGCNGCATTCGACGCTTACGTTAACAAATTTATGAAGCTACCATAGAATTGTGAGGAAAATATATTTACCAATGGTGCGCTCTTTCTACGCGTGTACGATGATTTAGAAAATTTTCGAAATATTTCGTAGCGTGTATGTGAAACGACATTCAGTCTAAACGGCGTTCATTCCAAGAGAATTTCAGGCCCAATGAGTACCTGCACTAAATATATAGCACACATGATTTTCAAAAATTGATGCTTTACCTTGCTAAATGACTAAAATTTAATTGTAATCGTCCTTGTATTCTTCAATACATTATTGGAGGTTTGACGGGCTCTGTTTTGCTGGTCCATTCTCCTTACATAAATTACGAGATGTGAATTAAGTAATTAAATAACAGCAGTCTGATTTAAAACACTTTCATGAACTGCAAAAGTTTTCTAACATATATCATTAGGTACATCTGATTCATTATTATAAACATATGAAGGAGCCGGACTATTATGGGCACGGTGAAAAAAAACACATTTCTAACAATCCACTGTCAGGATTACTAGTAAAACCCTGCAAAACAAATCTATACAATAAATAAAGCAAAACAGAACTTTCTTGACACTCAGTAACTTGCTTAAAAAATTTATTGTCCTCTTTAGCAACGTCATCACTAAATCCTCCGATATTTCTAAACATTTTCCTTGGATAGTATCTCGTCCTTTGTAGTGTCCTCGTGGCATGTTGAATCACTGTTTCTGGTCAATAGCGAAATCATAAAAACTACTTTGGTTGTATGCAAGAAAATATTGCTACTAATATTACAACTATTTTTATTGATTGTTTTTATATGCACTCCTTTCAGTTGTAATATTGATAACTTTCGTTGCTGAAACAGATATGTTTAAAATAAAATATAAAAAGGTTCGTAAACAATTATTATTAATATCACAANAACTTTCGTTGCTGAAACAGATATGTTTAAAATAAAATATAAAAAGGTTCGTAAACAATTATTATTAATATCACAACATAAAATAAGAAAATTTTTTATAATAGCCATGCTTGATGAAAAAAAGGGGGTGGGCGGGGTTGCTGCAAAATGTGTTTTCCGAGGTATCCGAAATAAAAACACTCTTAAATTTTAATTGAAAGTAGACGCCTATTTTTAATGTTTCGAACATTTGAATACGTAACTCGTAGCANAACTTTCGTTGCTGAAACAGATATGTTTAAAATAAAATATAAAAAGGTTCGTAAACAATTATTATTAATATCACATCATAAAATAAGAAAATTTTTTATAATAGCCATGCTTGATGAAAAAAAGGGGGTGGGCGGGGTTGCTGCAAAATGTGTTTTCCGAGGTATCCGAAATATANGCTGCAAAATGTGTTTTCCGAGGTATCCGAAATATAAACACTCTTAAATTTTAATTGAAAGTAGACGCCTATTTTTAATGTTTCGAACATTTGAATACGTAACTCGTAGCAAAACATTTGATACTTTTCCAAAACATATGCATTATTCTTTCGTGTTTAATATAAAACGTACTTTTCTCATAATTTTGCTAGTGTGTACTACTTGTTAATGAATCCCGCGTGTTTTACAGTCGGGTGCAAAGTTCCATTACAAGTCACTCAACACCTACCTTAAAGACATTGAAAAGCGTTGTTTTGTTCAACTCGTTATTAACGAAATGGCTTTTATAACACAGAGTAAGTCTAATTTTGATTCCATACTTTTAACATAAGTGACTAGGTATATTTTTTTATAAATATTTAAAATAAGGGTTAACTCATCAACAGGGTTATGATGGTTTAAATAATATATAATTTCACTTATCATGGTTTCGAAATTTATAATCGCAAAATATAATGACATTAATGCATATGTTTGGTTTGTAATTATTTTCGAATTTAATTAAAGTAATTTTTTCTGTCCATGTATGTTATCAGAATAGATTTCAATTTCACTATTTTTTTCCTTCGTTATTACTTTTCTTACTTTGTACGCTTGCAAAAAAAAAACAATTGTAAAATCATGAGTATAACATGTGATTAAGGAGAAAATTAAAAATATATTAGTTTCTCAATCTGCAACAAGCAGTGGACGTGTTTTTTACATGATACACCCTCATGACCCTGGGTACCAAGTACCGAACATTTGTTTTTTTTTCAGAATCATAGTGGTTGAAGTACTCGCAATGAACATGCACAAAGGGCATTAATATCCAAAGACTGATATTTGAAGTAGACTTTGACAAGATTGACGATCACCGAGTACAAACCAGCGGGGCTCCGTGTATTGAACTTCCGCTTTTATGGGTCAGAATAGTAAAGTGGAGCGACGGGAAAAATGCCCAAAATTCATCAAAGCCACTGGTAAATGAATTAAGCCACCCGCTGTTAGCTACAGCACGTGCGCGCAGGGAAATTACTCTCGTCATGACACAAATACATCGACTTCTTTACAAAAAAATTGACCTTTGTTCGAGGTTCGTTGCACAATTTGTACGGACCAAATGCTTCTTTTTTTCTAGTACCACCTGGTAACCTGAAGATAAAATGTTCCCAGCTGACAAAAAGGTAATTTTCTACGCAGCTCTAAAAATTCTGTCGTGGAACTTGAAACACCTCTCAGCTTTATTGAAGAGAAGACGAATTTGTATAGGCTACTCACAGTAAAGTGAGCACTTCTGAAAGCCCTCTCATTTGAAATATTATTCGATAAATATATTTCATTATAAACTTAGACGTTAACTTCCGAGTGCGGTGTAATATATATTGAATTGGGACCAACGAAAAGTTCTCAGATAAAAACCTGTGGTAGCTTAATGATTAAAACGGAATCGCCAATTCACTGATTTAATTTGAGTTTTCGCTGAACTACGACTTAAAGGTTTTACTTTTATCACAACTATTAAAGAAACTGCATTATAAAGAATACTGCAAGAACGCGAGGCCATTACAAGAATTCTCTTGAGTTTTCTGAGCTAGATTTACGGTGCTGCACATGGTTGCTGTGCCATCGTTTTCGCAAGGTTCTAATGCCTTTATTTGGCGCAGAAAAGTAACTAAAGTTAGACGTAACCCCGGTATTTTCTGATAGATTCAAACAGAGCCCCCGCTCCTCCCTGTTACAGCCGTTGATAAGCAACATTTACTTTCCAAAATTTGGCATTTTATGAACGCTAATTTCTAAACACCATTAAATCATTGGAAAAATCGTTTCCATCGCAGTGTTTAGGTAACTATAGAAATTAAAACACAAAAACTTGATTTATTAATATTTTTTAAATAATTTTATCGTCTAGTCTTGTAATAGAAGTGTGTCCTTTGGAATGCAGCAATTCGTTCACTTACGGTTTGCCTTTAACTACTGGCTATTTTGACATTAACTCTGACCTCAAAAGTTAAAATTTAAAATACAGGAGAAGCACGTAACAAAATTCTGACTTAATTTCCTTTATGTCATTTGGATGACATGAAAGAAATTTATTTGGTAAAAATTTTTAGATTTATATAAATTATGTGGATTTAAAATATAGTATAGTTTATTTTATTAGTTTATGAAAAGTAATACCTTGGTATCAATATACGTTGTTAAATTAATTTTTCACCTAACAGGGGAAAATGTTGTAATATGATAAAAGAATAGAAGATCAGTGTTCATTCTTGAGCACCCTTAAGATAATTAGAAGCATTTAGCTCTCTCAGAATAAATTATTTGTGGTGGCGGCCGAGTGCATCCGTGGGATCTCAGAGGAAGACCTCGAGGGCACCCGCAGCCACCTCCACTGAAGGTGCATAGGGCATATTCTTGCTTATCAACCCAAAAATCAAAATATGGTACTTTTATGAAAATGTTACCCTCCAAATCTGTTAGAGCATACAATAGAAGAGAAAAGACAAAAAAATTTCAAACCGTTCAAACAACAATGTCTTTTGTTTTTCAATACGTTATATTATCTTTCTTTTGCACAATTACAGTGACTTAGAATTATCCTTTTATAACCATGCAATTATAAAATGTATCAAGATAATTAGTGTCATTCGAAAGTAAACCACAAATTAAAATACTTTTCCAATATAAACTATTTTTTTTTTTTTAGTCTCAGGACTAGGCCATAACCAACTCTCTCCTCGATGCACCCTGTCCACTGTAGAATACACACCACCATCACAAGTCTTCGATAACACTCCAACACCGGGAGAATAGTAACATATTTTCCTTTCAGTACGAATAAAAATCGAACGTCTCCCGATGCGGCAGGCCGAGGGGAATCACGACGTCACGCAAGGAAGGGTGGGACCGCCGACGTCACAAGGACGGGTGTGAGGCCGTAGCCGTTGCTGCGCGCCTGTACCATACAACCCGGAAAACCATCAACGCCAGTCACTCAGTCGAAGGAGACCGCTCAACTCTTCCAACCAGGTAGGCACGAGGCCGGTGTTCGTCCAACCCGGGGCAGAATTGGGACATTTATATTCGTTTGCGTAAACGTGGTGCGAAAATAAAGACGTTGCGCAATCACGTGTTTCGAGTCACCGCAGTTAAGAGAACAGCTCGCCGCAATAAAATTCGTTGCCGTCGATAATACTCTTGCCATAGAATATGTACGTATAAAAGACAAAGTTTACATTTGTGTTTCTTCGCTACATACTTCTACGCCTTTTAATGGATTTAAATTAAATTTGGCGGGCTACCCTTCAGTATCCTACTTGAAGTACTATGTATATCAAAATATGCTCTGGTCTCTCATCGGGCCCAAAACTCCGAAAAATACTAAAACGGAGTCGTGTATCAGAATTACACACCGTTAGATATACCTGGACTAAATTTGGCAGGGGTGCCCTTCAAAACAGAACTTAAAATATTGTGTAAGTCCAAGTGGACTCCGTGCCACCCCCCCCCCTCCTACCTTCTCAAAAACAGTTGTGACCTGATACACCTTAACCGGGGTCACGTAATTCTCATTGCCGTCTTATAACCAGGTAACGCCTGGTAGTACAGCTTGTCTCCCATAAAGATCTATTTGCTGTTTAAGATATCTATCGAAGCGTTACATTCACATGAAGTGTGGGGGATGCAATGGCCACTCAATGTGCATTTTTGGTCCTCGGATAACGAAGAATTGATTTATTTGGTTGGCAAACGTGGTGGATGCCAATGGAGAATGGGTTTTCTCTGAGTGTCCACGTTTCTCACCAGAATCACAATTTTTGAATGCTCCAACATGGAGTTATATTTCATGTTCTTTTTCACGATCAACGAAACCTACGATTCCACCTCAATAGCATATTAACTTTGTAAGTATATCATCCACTCTAGGGCACAATCTNCCTACCTTCTCAATAACAGTTGTGACCTGATACACCTTAACCGGGGTCACGTAATTCTCATTGCCGTCTTATAACCAGGTAACGCCTGGTAGTACAGCTTGTCTCCCATAAAGATCTATTTGCTGTTTAAGATATCTATCGAAGCGTGACATTCACATGAAGTGTGGGGGATGCAATGGCCACTCAATGTGCATTTTTGGTCCTCGGATAACGAAGAATTGATTTATTTGGTTGGCAAACGTGGTGGATGCCAATGGAGAATGGGTTTTCTCTGAGTGTCCACGTTTCTCACCAGAATCACAATTTTTCAATGCTCCAACATGGAGTTATATATATTTCATGTTCTTTTTCATGATCAACGAAACCTACGATTCCACCTCAATAGCATATTAACTTTGTAAGTATATCATCCACTCTAGGGCACAATCTGTAAACACTATTCAAATTAATTCCTAAAATTTTTAGGCATTAATAAATAAACAAATTTATGCTCGTGAGATATCATAGACTAGAATTCAAAATATTAAAATTAATGTCTCATAATTAATTAAATTTAATAATTTATACACAAAATTATTAAAAAGTTAACATTTTGATTTGTTCTATGATTTACAGTTACGCAAACTAATTCTTAGAGAACTATTCATTTTCTGTGGAAAATAGTGAATATTTTCATTCTGAATGCGCAGATATTTTATTAATTTTTTTAATTTATAATTTTTTATTTATGAAGTATAGATAAACAAACCAAAACTGACACCCTTATAAAGCACTCTCTACTAAATATTGAGTAGATTTCGCAAAGTTATCCATTGTGTGTATTCCTAATAAAAATGGATAACATTTGTGAACACAGGGAAGAGGCGTGTAAATTGAAAATACATATATTTTGCTGAAGACAAAAAAAAATATTTCATCGTTATCAATTAACAATCACTCAATTGCCAAGTAAATACTATTAATGAGAATGTTAAAATTAACACTCGTAAAAGAAAATAGCGCACTAACTACTGGCATATATTTGATATAAATTATCTTCGAACGTCATATCAACTCCGTGTATGAAAACAGTACGTCCCGCGTCTGCTTGAAAACCAATGAAATAAGAGCTCGCGTTAATCCCATTAAAGGTGAATTAATCTAACACCACGAAGATGCATTCGTTTCGCGCATGGAAATATGGAACCACGAAAGCGAGGCTAGGGTATGCAGGGTTACTCGTAAGCTTCTGCGAACTCTGAAGAAAAGTAATGAAGACAGACGCGGAAGAGAGGAGCATGCTGACAGAATCGAGAAAGTTTCAATGAAAGGTTTTGGTTGTCACCTGACAGCAAGTTCTCGAGCGCCGGTGACAGACAGAGAAATTATCCCAAATTGGTCTTCAAGGTTTTCAATGCGGCTCTTTTTCGTAAAGGCTGTTCACGGCAAAGTGAGCTCTTTTGAAATCAATCTTTGGAAAAAAAAACCCAATACTCATAAGTACATACATGCTACTGCACGCACACGTGTACAGGCTCCCACTTAAGTTGGCAGAAAGTAAAGAGAAATAGTTCTAAGATTTGACATTGTATTGCGAGTGACATTTTTTAAATATGTGACCAACGAAGTTGCTGTTACTTTCCTGCATTATATTACGAATTTGAACATTAGTAACACCTTTACATGCTTAATAACTAAACCGTTTCACTTGGAATGGTGCATGAATAAAGTGGTGAGACCCGTGGCCAAATTGATTTTATACATAGCGGAAGGTTAAGAAATTAATGGAAAAGTAGTTCCTAAGCAATTCTTTCAAAAGTGCTCAGCTTACCACGAAAAGCCTGTTTGTGTGTGTTCGGAAGGGAGGGGGGAGAGGTTTTGCTATCAGGGAGAAATAATGATTATGTAACTTAAGCAGGGGATAAGAAATCAATCAGTGTTTGTAATCATTCCTAATAAATATAATGGCTCTTCATGCGCGCATGGGAATTAAATAAACGATAAACATTTTTAANGTTTGTAATCATTCCTAATAAATATAATGGCTCTTCATGCGCGCATGGGAATTAAATAAACGATAAACATTTTTAATCGATAAACGTAGGTTCTGGAAGCATGCATGAATACATTTAAAGGTACTGCAGAACAAGATAAGGTATATAGTCAAATTTGTGAGTAAATATTTTACCTTAATTAATCTGTCGAACTATTTCTAAAGCCATCAATTTAACCGTTGACCAAAATGTTACGCTTAAGAAATATGTAGGAAAAAAAGATCTGTCCTACAAAATTGTGGTTAATCGTTCTCTTCAACATTCCATGGAACTAAAATACCCATAAAGAATTTCAGTAGATAGGTTATCTTCGTTCTCGGACAACGGGATCCGTGGTAGGAGGCAGGAGTTGTCCGCGATGACGTCACAAGTGCGGCCGACCCGGCGACCTCGTTCTTTTACCCCCTCGGAGCACCCAAACATAGGTCGTCAATGCCTGCGACCTGTAACCCTACAAATAATTTTAATTAAAAAATCTTATAAATAAAAATTATTGAAAAAAATATTATTTTATAAAAAACGAATTTAACAAACATTTCCTAAAAACATCGATTTATGATAAGTATGAGAATTTATTAGAAAAAAACTCCGCTTGCATAGAAACCCCCCCTTGCACGACCCCTCCTAGAGTGTGTGAATCGCCATTGTGTATATTTATTAAAAATTTNCTTGCATAGAAACCCCCCCTTGCACGACCCCTCCTAGAGTGTGTGAATCGCCATTGTGTATATTTATTAAAAATTTAAAAAATGTAATTTTTAATACACGAGAAAGTATATGAAAACTTTGGATTCTACCGATATATATAATTTATCACGAAATTAAAAGTACGATGGGTCAGATTCCAAACAAACTTTCAACACATCAAATCGATTTTTCATTCAAAATTAGTTGACTGTACATTCCAACTAGAACCCTATAAAAATATTCTATTTTTAACACTTTGTTTTTTTTTAATCAATTAAGTCGATTTTTATACTTACTTTTTATATTTGTTCTTACTGTTTTACACAAAAAAAAAGAACTCAATTGAAAAGAAAATAAAGCTGTCTAGGCTTGTAGCCACGCACGCACCGACAGGCACGCGAGACATACAAATATGTTAGAACAAGCATGTGCGGCAGGCGACGCCCAGAGCAGTGTTAGATTTATTTATCACAGAGCTAGCTATCTCCAATCTTGCAATATTTGCATATAAAGACAGGTAACAATAAAATTAATGTAAAATAAGGTAAAACATGTTTTTATTAAAAAATAATACTTCTACATAACATTACTTTAAAATACTCGTAGCTCCTATTTCAGAATATCTTGTTGTCGACCCAGGAATCGTCACGCTTCTAGTGTCCGAGGCACCTAACGTACACACATCCATTACGTCGTTTCAGCACCTTTTCCACCAAATATAAATCGGGAAACTACGTTCACTGAATCTCACCTGCCCAAAATCCTCCGATGATGGTATCGCCACGTAGGTCCTAGAGGCAATACATGCGGGGGTACCAATTTCGTATGCGAACCACCTTGTACAATTCCGCGAACCAGTTGTGGTGATTTGCCCTTGTGGAAAATGCCTCACTGTTTGGAGATGCCCACCAGGTCACCGATCTTGGTTTTAGGCTTGCGCAGGTCCCTCGTCGGAATAGCATACACGGTTCGAAGCAGGGAGTTGTCCTTGACATATTCGGTCTTCATGCGAGTGGTAGAATGAACCGTATAAATATACTCGCGGACGAGTTTTAGCAGTAGCTCAAGCCACCTATAGTTCCCATTCAGTGAGAAATGTCTCCACAACTTGTCTTTCAGTGTCCAGTGAAAACGCTCGACGAGTACCAAGGAATAGTGATTTATGCCGTACCTTTANTCCACAACTTGTCTTTCAGTGTCCAGTGAAAACGCTCGACGAGTACCAAGGAATAGTGATTTATGCCGTACCTTTACATCAGTGCACGGAAAGTAGCATTAAAATATTCTTTACCGTCGTCGGTGTAGAGATTTTTCGGTAGGCGTCCTTCTCTCAACATATCCACCATGGTCTCAGCGACGTCACGTGCATTCTCCGACTTGAGCAGTCTGGCCCAGNCTTGCATAGAAACCCCCCCTTGCACGACCCCTCCTAGAGTGTGTGAATCGCCATTGTGTATATTTATTAAAAATTAAAAAAATGTAATTTTCAATACACGAGAAAGTATATGAAAACTTTGGATTCTACCGATATATATAATTTCTCACGAAATTAAAAGTACGATGGGTCAGATTCCAAACAAACTTTCAACACATCAAATCGATTTTTCATTCAAAATTAGTTGACTGTACATTCCAACTAGAACCCTATAAAAATATTCTATTTTTAACACTTTGTTTTTTTTAAATCAATTAAGTCGATTTTTATACTTACTTTTTATATTTGTTCTTACAGTTTTACACAAAAAAAAAGAACTCAATTGAAAAGAAAATAAAGCTGTCTAGGCTTGTAGCCACGCACGCACCGACAGGCACGCGAGACATACAAATATGTTAGAACAAGCATGTGCGGAGGCGACGCCCAGAGCAGTGTTAGATTTATTTATCACAGAGCTAGCTATCTCCAATCTTGCAATATTTGCATATAAAGACAGGTAACAATAAAATTAATGTCAAATAAGGTAAAACATGTTTTTATTTAAAAATAATACTTGTACATAACATTACTTTAAAATACTCGTAGCTCCTATTTCAGAATATCTTGTTGTCGACCCAGGAATCGTCACGCTTCTAGTGTCCGAGGCACCTAACGTACACACATCCATTACGTCGTTTCAGCACCTTTTCCACCAAATATAAATCGGGAAACTACGTTCACTGAATCTCACCTGCCCAAAATCCTCCGATGATGGTATCGCCACGTAGGTCCTAGAGGCAATACATGCGGGGGTACCAATTTCGTATGCGAACCACCTTGTACAATTCCGCGAACCAGTTGTGGTGATTTGCCCTTGTGGAAAATGCCTCACTGTTTGGAGATGCCCACCAGGTCACCGATCTTGGTTTTAGGCTTGCGCAGGTCCCTCGTCGGAATAGCATACACGGTTCGAAGCAGGGAGTTGTCCTTGACATATTCGGTCTTCATGCGAGTGGTAGAATGAACCGTATAAATATACTCGCGGACGAGTTTTAGCAGTAGCTCAAGCCACCTATAGTTCCCATTCAGTGAGAAATGTCTCCACAACTTGTCTTTCAGTGTCCAGTGAAAACGCTCGACGAGTACCAAGGAATAGTGATTTATGCCGTACCTTTTCATCAGTGCACGGAAAGTAGCATTAAAATATTCTTTACCGTCGTCGGTGTAGAGATTTTTCGGTACGCGTCCTTCTCTCAACATATCCACCATGGTCTCAGCGACGTCACGTGCATTCTCCGACTTGAGCAGTCTGGCCCAGGCATACTTGGAAAACGTGTCTAATATGGCCAAACTGAAGCGGTGGCCTTTATCCGCACGAGCAAAGTCTTGCGTTTAGATCAGATCGTATTGGGAAATATCGTCCAGCCCTTTTATGACGTACTTTCTCCGAGGATAATTCCTTCTGGTCGACCTGCGGAATTCCCCAGAAACAGCATATTTCGTCATCTCAAGACGTAGCCAGCTTCGAATAATTCTTCTTCGATAATGGTGATAATCTCGTTTGTGTACGACCGGTTGCCTGCAGACTGCGAAGCGACCATTACCCATAGTCTATCGACGAGTTCATTCGGATCGTCCCAAAAAACATAGCCTGTCTTGCATTTGGTGTCGATATTCTGCAGCAGTCGACTCGATCCAACAGCTACGACCTATCGTGGAAACAGTCCCGCGATAATGCCGAATTTCGCATGGGTCATGTCCTAAAATCACCGTGTTGAGGTGTTATCGTTGGCGTAATGAGCATGGCTGGACTGTAGCAGGCGTCGTTACTTGTGCAAATCCGATTCAATGTAGTATCCGGGACGCCTACGAAACAAAAGTTCGCACAGGCCATGCGTCAGTTTCACCTTGTGCTTGCCGATCTGTATCACATATTCTGGAAAAAATACATCACTTCCTTGTTTCCGAGAAACCGTTTTTCATAGTGGTATCGCAATCCTTACATCGTGTCGCTCTTCCGATCGGAGTAGGAAGCACTGTAGTGACCGACCAGGGTGCACACCTCTGGCCCACGCTCTCGTGTTCGTTTCCGTGTTCGCGCACACAGCAAATCGATCAAGGAGCAATTCGTCTTCGTCGCTAGTGATTTCCCCTTCTTAATCGTGTAGTCCCGGATTTCTTTTCCGTTTACGAGTCGTGGTCGGTCCTTCCACCTTCATTTCGTGTTTTATATTTTGCCATTGCAAAGCTTCTTGTTTACAAAGTTTGTCGAGATGGCTGGTTATCGGCTTGTAAGCATCTTCCCTTTGATTCTTGAGAGCCAGTCTGTAAATTTATGCTAGTAGATATTTCTCACAACCAGCTTCGATGGCCCGCTGCAGCTCAGCTGTCAGTTCGGTTCGGTCTACCAACACTCATATAATGGAATAAACATGCAACCACACAGGTTTATACACATGCTCACTCTCGAGTTGAGGAAGGTGAATTTTCGATCCTTTCCAGTCGGTTGATGCACGCATCCATCATATTCTTGCTATGCCCCGCAACATTAGTTTTCGTAGCCAATTTGGACATTAACATATTATGAAGAGCCTTCAATTGGTCCCATCTCTGCGCATTTGACACGTTGATCAGGTCTATTGTCTGTGCCTCCACAGTTCCTATTTGCCGGTCGATGGGCACTACTTCATTGTTGACGCTCTAGATCTTTTGCCCAAGAAGCGACAGCCCCCTNAATTTTCGATCCTTTCCAGTCGGTTGATGCACGCATCCATCATATTCTTGCTATGCCCCGCAACATTAGTTTTCGCAGCCAATTTGGACATTAACATATTATGAAGAGCCTTCAATTGGTCCCATCTCTGCGCATTTGACACGTTGATCAGGTCTATTGTCTGTGCCTCCACACTTCCTATTTGCCGGTCGATGGGCACTACTTCATTGTTGACGCTCTAGATCTTTTGCCCAAGAAGCGACAGCCCCCTGTGAAAATCGGAGAGGTGAGTTACCGAGAATCCATTCCCATTATCATCATCATCATCATCATCATCATCATCATCATCATCGGAACGTAGAGAATGTCTGAATTTGTAAATGGCGTTGTGATTAATGATCGGCGTATTACTTTAAACTGATCGAAGCCATGCCTGTACCTTCCCTTATGTCGATCACCAATGTGATGTACTCCTCGTTCCAGCACAAAGAACACATATCCCTAAACTCTGCGAATATCATGTCCGTATTGACGTGGTCATCGTACGCATATGGCAAGTTCGTTTCTTCCATGCGAAAAAACACGAGGAAATTCCACATTATCGGGTAGTAACTATTTTGGCACACGCGAATAAGTTTGGCTCAAGTACACACAGCCCACGTTCGCATGTCGCCCCATTCTAAAGTTCTCCTGGATGCAAGTCCGTTTCTCACATGCCACATCGTCGAAAATAAACACGGAGTTTGGCAATGCTCGTTATCGCTGCAAGGGAGAGAGCGTAGTCCGTCCACAACATGTAGTACTTGTGCTGGATGCTGGTGTTTTCTGGTTGCTGGAGCGATTTGGAGTACAGGTACACGTTCTCGAACCTAAGACCATTTGGTTCCTCCACCAAACTCAACAGCACGCACGTCTTGCTGCAATCCCACGGTCCGCAAATCAATCCCCTCGTGATACTGGGCAACAGCGCGCCATGACGTGCATCATGTGAGCTTTCTACATCTTCCTCGGTGATGCGGACGGGAAGACTAACATCTCGCTTGATTATCTCCGTGATATTGAAACGGAATCTTATAAAGGTCGGGTACATATAATTTCGTGGCGCAGTAGCGTGTGATGACTAGTGGANGTGATATTGAAACGGAATCTTATAAAGGTCGGGTACATATAATTTCGTGGCGCAGTAGCGTGTGATGACTAGTGGAAAAATTATAACATCTGGAAGAGGGGTCGTCGATACGCTGATCAACAATCTACATTTCGAGCTGCACATTCCCGGATACAAGTTCTACGGGCCGGGGGCCAAGCTAGCTAAAATAAGGCTGGCACGCGGCGATACGGTCTTCAACGTGTTGGATGAGGCGTGCAAGTGGCACGATATCTCCTATTCCCAGCATAAGGATCTGCAAGCCNTACGGTCTTCAACGTGTTGGATGAGGCGTGCAAGTGGCACGATATCTCCTATTCCCAGCATAAGGATCTGCAAGCCAGGCACCAGTCAGACAAGATACTCGCGCATAGGGTGGACGAAATAGATCGCACACATTGGACACCGGACTCGGTGANAGGCACCAGTCAGACAAGATACTCGCGCATAGGGTGGACGAAATAGATCGCACACATTGGACACCGGACTCGGTGAAAAATAGCCGCGTGGGGCGTTTCCAACGCGACGAAAGTCAAGGTGAAGATGGGCATGTGGGCGAAGAAAGCGAAGCGAAGCGTAGTTCCTGGAGGAGAGGGAAGAAAAAGACGGGAGGGTTCCTTCCCACCTTGATACCTACCATATTGCTCTGGGTGGTATCGCCGGGGCTGTAGCGAATATCGATATCACTGTGAAAGGAGCCTCGAACAAACGTAATCAATTGGAGCAAAACAGCCACCACAATCGTTAACTGGAAGCTATGGCCATTGGTAAAAAAATTGCCAAGGACCAAACATACGACGACTCTACCAAGGAAGAGGAGATGCGAGAAATTAAAACCGTAGTAAAATTAACATTATTTATGCGTCAGTCAAGTTATGATAACAGTAAATATGTTATAAATGTGCGAACTCTTACGCTTGTACGTATTAAAAAAAATAAACCGAAATAAATTATTTCAATAGTCACAATATCTTTACTTAATACTTTTAATTCAACGTTAAGTAAGGGAACTA
The DNA here is from genome assembly GCA_002778355.1 of Clitarchus hookeri. Taxonomy (NCBI): domain Eukaryota; kingdom Metazoa; phylum Arthropoda; class Insecta; order Phasmatodea; family Phasmatidae; genus Clitarchus; species Clitarchus hookeri. The sequence continues at coordinate 399,494 of NQII01001570.1, forward strand.
CATTCGTTCCCTCGTTACAAACTTTATTTGTGCGTATGCCGGTCAGAGTGACTGTTAAGTGACTCTTTTCAAATGTTTATTTCAAAAGTACTGAGTTAATCATGCACACGTATTTATTTATATGTACACATGTATGCATAGCCCTTATGTATTTTATATAGAAAGAGAGAATGTGTATGTGTGNACGTATTTATTTATATGTACACATGTATGCATAGCCCTTATGTATTTTATATAGAAAGAGAGAATGTGTATGTGTATATGTACTCTGAGATGACTAGATTACTTCCAAGGGCTCCTAGAGAGGAATAGGCTTTTAATGAAAAGTTGTATTTCGATAAAGATGCGACGTTTCAAGTGTACCGTCATGAACCGTCTGAAGTTAAGTCATTTTGCGTACAGCTATCAGCTGTGCGTACGCTCCGCTAAATTGTTTTGTATTTAAATCAATTGCAGGAAGCAGGAATATAGCGAATTATTCATTTGGCCTATTTCTCTAACTGGAAGTTTGGATGTTTGGACGCAAGTCAAATGATGAAGAGCGTATTTTTCCCTGGCCTCTGCGGTGATCTGAACTAACGAAATGTAATTTAACGCATGTCTGCTATGGCACAATGTTTACAGCATATACGACGCATAATCGCGTTAAGAAACGGAAGGAGTTTTTTGCTCCCATCAAGGACATGTTGCCAACATGTGCGGCACGCACTGAAATTCACAACTGAAGTATGTCACGTCAACTAAAAAAAAAGACGTATCGAGTGCCTCAACAAATGTTTCTACATCTGTTAAAGTTATTCTTTTTTCTCTGTATGGCTTGGCCTATAGAAAACGCTTGTGGCTAATCCTATTTATTCTTCACTTGCATAAACTCGAATACGTTTCAACTCCATCCCCATACCGATCAGAAATGAACCAGGTGTAGATANACGTATTTATTTATATGTACACATGTATGCATAGCCCTTATGTATTTTATATAGAAAGAGAGAATGTGTATGTGTGTATGTACTCTGAGATGACTAGATTACTTCCAAGGGCTGCTAGAGAGGAATAGGCTTTTAATGAAAAGTTGTATTTCGATAAAGATGCGACGTTTCAAGTGTACCGTCATGAACCGTCTGAAGTTAAGTCATTTTGCGTACAGCTATCAGCTGTGCGTACGCTCCGCTAAATTGTTTTGTATTTAAATCAATTGCAGGAAGCAGGAATATAGCGAATTATTCATTTGGCCTATTTCTCTAACTGGAAGTTTGGATGTTTGGACGCAAGTCAAATGATGAAGAGCGTATTTTTCCCTGGCCTCTGCGGTGATCTGAACTAACGAAATGTAATTTAACGCATGTCTGCTATGGCACAATGTTTACAGCATATACGACGCATAATCGCGTTAAGAAACGGAAGGAGTTTTTTGCTCCCATCAAGGACATGTTGCCAACATGTGCGGCACGCACTGAAATTCACGACTGAAGTGTGTCACGCCAACTGAAGTAGACGTATCGTGTACCTAACCAAACGTTTCTACATCTGTTAAAGTTATTCTTTTTGCTGTGTATGGCTTGGCCTCTATAAAACGCTTGTGGCTAATACAATGTATTCTTCACTTGCATAAACTCGAATACGTTTCAACTCCATCCCCATACCGATCAGAAATGAACCAGGTGTAGATATCGAAGACACGATCACAAAACGTTTTCACGTGTGTGTGAACGCCGCTTATTCGTTACGGTTCGCCTTGCTAAGTTTGTAGAAAAAAAAAAATTTCAGACCCGTCTTTAGTTCATCTGTGTTTGATACCTAATACCAGTATAATAAGGAAAGGGTCTAAAGGAACAGATTTGAAATTTTAATTCTATCGCTCGTAAATGTGTCCTCCTTAAGTGAAAGTCCTGCAGATATTGCAGGACGTGCGTCCATTTCCTTTCCGCACGTAACTTCGAGCCACATTAGGCAATAAAGAGCTACACAAAGTATCTTTTATAGAACGATTTGAAAACAAAAATTCGCTCATTATCTGCAGGAAACGTGACATGACAGTTCCAGAAGTTGTCCGAGTTTTGCCAAACAGGGTTACATAAAACAGCTGTTTTGGTTCCCAAGAGGCTGTTCTCGAGTCTATTAGAGATGACTTCGTCTTCTCCTCCAGATGGCACACTAATCCTTTTCGCGCCAACTAGTCAAAACTTCAGTGCAACATCCGACCAACCACCATTCCTGCTCCCCGAGATTCTCCGGTCGGGCAGTGGGATTTCACATGACTTCATTTATTTCTAAACACCAAGAAGTAAGAAAAGATATGAAGAATAAAAGCAACTAAAATTAACAGTAAACAATTTCTTCCCAGTCCACCATCATAAGTGAAAATTCACTATTCAGAAAATGCAATTATCCCAAATGTAAGCATTTCCTTTCGAATCTTAGTTAATTGGAAAACACTTTAGATATAGACTTGCGACAAAAGACAGGCAAGATGAAATGGCATGAACTTTATTTCTAGACATGTTGATATGAATTTTAATTTCTGGGAGTATATCGAGACATTTCGCTGCTTCTTTTTTCCAAGCGATCTTCCCGTAAATTTACATTTCGATAAGCTGGTTATAGCTATGAATTGTGCAAAGGTACCGTTACAGGACTTGCAGCAAGGTCTTCAGNTTTACATTTCGATAAGCTGGTTATAGCTATGAATTGTGCAAAGGTACCGTTACAGGACTTGCAGCAAGGTCTTCAGTTTGCGCAGTTATCTAATTTACGTTCTTCAACGTTATCCGCTCTTATTTTTTATTTCTTGTTGTCATTAAATTCTTNTTTGCGCAGTTATCTAATTTACGTTCTTCAACGTTATCCGCTCTTATTTTTTATTTCTTGTTGTCATTAAATTCTTTAAGATGAACATGGGGTTTAAACATATATTTTTAGTGTGTACTGGTTCTATAAGATAACTTTTTGCTACACTCATGTTACTGGTTTATTTTCTATTGTTAAGAAAGGCTTTTTATTTTTTTTCTGTTCGTTACTCAGAGGATGTTTTCTCCTAACAAAACACTGTCCCTAACATAATCTAAAGAAATCCCAAGATAATGGGTTTTAGCACAATGTAGTAGACAGACAAAAGTTTCATAATAATTAGTTCACATATAAAACTATTTCACTTAGATTCTAAAAAAAAATCGGCAAAAAGTGTAAAAAAAATATGTTAAAATAAACATTTATTTAAAAAAATTATATATTTCTCTACAAAATTATTTACAATTTATGTAATTTTTAGAACGTCATTGATTTATATGTTTTACTTCAAATAAGCGCAGTGCGAGTTGAGTCACAATGTTAAAAGTGCCCTCAGAGAAAAAACGTATGATTTGCAATATAATGGAAACACGTCTCACTAGTATTATTTAAAAATTAACGAAAATGTAATAACTTTTCAGTAACTGAAAGGAATAGNAATGGAAACACGTCTCACTAGTATTATTTAAAAATTAACGAAAATGTAATAACTTTTCAGTAACTGAAAGGAATAGAATATAACTATAAGAGAGTTTAATATTGTATATGTTTCTTAGCGATCAAGTTTAAATCACGACTTAACATTTTTCGTGAATCCAGTTAAAAATTAACTAAAGACTTTAGTAGAAGTCTAGCATTGCCTAAACATGCTTATCAGTAGCGCTATTTTAAGTCTCCATGCATCGTCCTGAATCACTATAAAATAAAACTCATATTAATTTCAATAGTATTGTAATACGGAAAAATGGAATTTAAGTTTGGTTAGCAGCTCGTAAACTTCAAACATCGAGACTTCTTCATATATTATTTTTGTGGGGATAGCAAGAAAGATACCTCTACCTAAAATGTTTCTTCATTTGAAAGATTAAACAGGTTGGAGGCCTGTATTAATAACATACATATTTCAACGCTACTACAACATGGCTTTTATTTCAAATTACAAAGAAGTAGCGTAAATACCAAACAAGAGAAACTTTATTGGTGATACACATATTAAGGGTATCAGTTACTGATTTACAAAACTTATACATGAATGTTCAACACAAATCTTTGTAAGTTGTTTCATTTAGAAGCAGCACCCTTTCTTTCTTATTTATTATCCGTTGGAAATTTGTTCATTTGTCCTACTTGTTTTTTGTATTTTGAAAGATATTATATTCTTAGATTGCACTAGTAGTGGACACGCGCTAAAAGTAGACCAAACTAATAAAATGTCACGACTGTTTTTTTTTTGCCAATATATTTTTACATTTACCGTCGAAGTTATTATTTAAATTTCATTGTCCTGAAAATAATATTAATATTAAATAAATTCTAGTTTACATTTTTATTTTAATAGCAAATAAGTTATCGCTTTAATTTAATTTTAATAAAAATAAATTGTAATTCTTTTTTTTATAATTAATTTTACATTTTTTATTTTACTAATTAACTATATTTTTATTTTAAGTTTTAGATACATATTTTANTTTTTATAATTAATTTTACATTTTTTATTTTACTAATTAACTATATTTTTATTTTAAGTTTTAGATACATATTTTAATTACGTTAAAAATGGCCCATACGTAGCCTGAAACTTCGAGCAATTTATGCTCGACAACTTCATTAAAGGCAAAATAACATCCTAGTGTGTACTGTATTCACGACTGCTCGCATGTGAACTTTGCACTTGGCGTTTAAAGTCTGCGCATATTTACTTCCAACTTTCCTGAAGCACTGCCAAAGTTGTGCTTTCAGGATGTTCCTCTGCCTCAAGCAAATAAAGCTTAACCAAGTTCAGTAAATTCACCAAAGGGACAACTCACCGCATTGTAGGGAACTCAGTTTAATAATATTTCGCGTACGCTCTTCACTGGAGGGAGGGAAAACACGTTACACTGCTGGATGTACNGGGAACTCAGTTTAATAATATTTCGCGTACGCTCTTCACTGGAGGGAGGGAAAACACGTTACACTGCTGGATGTATACAGACTAAACTGATAGCATCGCTATCTCGCTGTTACGTATCGCGCTGCGCGACTTGACGTTTTCTCAACAGGTAGTACGCACACACGTAGCAGCTCTCGCTCAACCGCTCACAGCCGCTGTCGCTACTGAAGTAAACTATCTCACCCTTTCGTGTAGCGGAAATGGACTCTCTCGAAACACCTGTTTATTTTCAACATTTCAATATGGAAGCATCAGTTATTACTGCAGTGTATATTTCTGTCGTATTTACCTTAGGGCCGATATCTTGTTGCGCAGTTGGTTGGTGCGCCGCCGATCTACGGTGCGGGAGGTTATGGGTTCGCATCCTAGGTAATGCGTGGGTGTTAGTTTAAGTTCAGTCATAGGTTAGTTTGTAAGCCATCCACTGATAAGCCTGCAAGTATAACACCGGGAGACGTTAATAAGCCATTTCCAATCCAATCGAATTTACCCTAAGAGAGTTTTTTCTGAAACGTATCGCAGGTCGACGAGTCACTACGGACTGTGCGCTTTCAGTTAGCACGGTAACTTCTAACTNTAACCGTGGCGGTAAAAGGCGATTAGTCAGAATGGATGATTTTCCCAGAAAATGAACAGCGTTTTATGACGGAATTTACCAAGGAAAATGAATAATAAAATACGAACTCCACATTCCAGTCTCAAATATTGGCTCTTCTGTCGAGAATAACGATATGCANCTCAAATATTGGCTCTTCTGTCGAGAATAACGATATGCATACCCCTAGATCGCTGGGAGATTTAGTTAGAACAAAATAAGTGAACTATTAATGACAAAAAGGAAAAAAAAAACAGTAAAACACCAAACTTGTAATCCGGTAACGGGAGCACAGAAAAAAAACACACACCGTAGACGCAGTTGAGGAATGAATGACATGACAATGCGGTTATAACACAGACGTGACGTAGGGGTTGTTTTGAGCATGAATAGGATCACCTATTATCAAAGTGTTAAAACACACTAATATTCTCGTCTTTGTCTTATAATCTGAAAACGCGCGACATGCACAATGAGAATCACGATATTTTAGTTTTATTTAATGTGATTCGCAGATATACCTGTGCTGGCCGTAATACACGTTAAATGAGATCGTTGGCTCTTGGTCCTTAGAATGGGACTAGTANCGCAGATATACCTGTGCTGGCCGTAATACACGTTAAATGAGATCGTTGGCTCTTGGTCCTTAGAATGGGACTAGTAGATACCAGAATACTCGCAGACTCTAGCCACGCGTTCGGAGTAACCATACCCAATAGAACTGCATAGATAGTTGACACAAAAAGTGACGAATCTCAACACAGAGCAGCCAGTGGTGGAACTGGACAGCCGTCCGCAGGAGGTTCAGTCCAGCAAGTACGCGCATTAGATAGACGTTTCTGTGGTAATTTGCCATTGCCTTACGCAGNTCCGCAGGAGGTTCAGTCCAGCAAGTACGCGCATTAGATAGACGTTTCTGTGGTAATTTGCCATTGCCTTACGCACCAGGATTTGAACCATGGATCTCAGGTAACAATGCCGCCAATCACGCCGTGAAGGCTGACCATAGGCTGATCTCAGAGAGAGGTTTCTTCCAGCCAGCAAAATACTTGTTTGTATATGGCCAAACATATATCCAGCATTCTCAGAAAACTATCGTTTTGAGTAAACGAAACTTGGAAAGCACTCAAATTGATTTCGATCGGGTAACAAAATGCACTCTTTAATAAACAAAATCTCTGTGTTGTGCCAAAAAAAAAAATTATACTGTCAACAAAATAGTTTGTTGAATCAATTGTAAATATTGGTTTCGCTACTCATTTGACTATCTTCGTTCGAAAATACAGCTCACTAATTAGTTTGTAGTTTTTGCGCAATAAGACAGTAACCGGGTTTCTTAGTGCGTTTATTGATACTTAACAATGGTATAAAAGTCACAATAACGCAAGTTCAAGAGGAAACTTAAATGTGAAGCTATGAAACTTTAAAAATTCGTTTACTTTTCGTTATCCAGTATTTAAAAAATATGCAGGTATTTAAAAACATTCTGATTTCGTCACCCACTTCACCTGAGGTTGCTAGGGCGAGGCGCTTGTGTGCAAATGATCCGGGTTCGAGTTTTCGATCGTGCTCTTAATGTTATTTTTTAAAGCTACAGAAAATGTTTAATGTACGTACCGTAAAAAAAACCTATAGTTGCACCAACAATGGGGACCGCAGTGGTGTAGTGGTCAGACCACTCGCCTCTCACCTTGGGTTCGATTCGCAGCAGAGTCGATCCCAGATTTTTGCATGTGGGAATCGTGCCAGACGATGTCGCTGGCGGACGGATTTTCTCGGGTATCTCCCGTTTCCCCTGCCCTCACATTTCTGCGCTGCTCCATACCCACCTCGCTTCAACCTCATCCGCTCTCAAAACCTCGATGTTAAAAACCCTCTAACTCTCTCCACTAGTTGCACCAACCAGAATCTTACAGTTCGGTACAACCAAATAAGAACAAAATACAATTTGGTTTCAACAACATAATGTTTCACATTTAGCTGCACCAAACCAACTTTGTTTTATTCAATACAACCTTTTATCAATGAGTGACAAATTTACTGTGCGTTTTTTTTTCCAGGAAACAAGTTGAACTCGTATAATTGGAAGTAAAATTTCAATTTATGTTTTAGTTTTTGCGTGCGAACTGAAACAACCTAAACTTGCTTCTAAAAGGTGTACACTTATAGACAATTTTGAAAGGATCTGAGCATCTAAAAGATTGTAAGAACTTAGTGACTTCAGCCAAAAATGTCGCCAATACTAGTATTTAATTTATTTTATTTTGTTGCCATATTTACCTCCTTAGCTTTAGGTCAGTATACGTATCACCAATTACTTGACACTAAAAATTAATTTAAAATTATTTTTAAAAGCCGTATATACATTTACACATCGTTTAGAATTCTATCCCAGAACTCCTTGTACCGTTTGCTAGCGTTTCGCCCAGCTAAATCACTACCGTTGGTATTCGGTTCATAAATTTCGTTACTGTCCTAAAGTTGTTTAACGATTATACACCTACGAACCTATAGTACAGTTCAGAGTATGACATTGAAACAACAGCAAATACCATATTATCGAAGTTATGTTCTTCTGTATTATGTTATATAATAAGTTCCTACTTCATCAGATAGAATTTTAGTAATAGATTTTAAATAACTGTTGATGTAGCAGTCAAAACTTCCGCTTGTAATTCTCTGGTTACTTTGTAGTAACACGGTGGTACTCCGTTTTAAGAAAAGTCATTTCTATACAGGATATTTACACAGGAGTAGAAAGTTTTGCTTCTTAAAAAGAAGTACCAAAAGTACCATAACGTTTCTTGCTGACTCACAGTTGTTGATATTCCTGAAAATAATAATATGTAGGGGAAAAAATACTACTGTGACATGAGCATCGCGGAAATTGAATACAACTATAGTGTGGAATTTAAATACACAAATACATCATTAGCATCTAAGTTAGTAGGCCTTGTATTCATAAATTTCATCAATACGTTTAATACCAAAGGAACAGCTTCTCCCTTGATGTTACGAGCCGCCCAAATTTTTTCCACCTCTCTCTCCAGTTTCTTCTATTATGTAATGAAAGAACAAATGAAAACTTTAATATCTAGACATTTATTAATAGTATGAATATTTTATTAAACAGTTTCAAATTTTGTTTGAAGAATCAAGATAACGATATTTCGTAATGCGCACAGACTTTTCTAAAACCATTGAAGAAAGAAAACGTTAAGTTTATACACACAACACCAGGTTTTGTTTCTTCTCTCTGTATTTATTCTTTCTTCCCCCTTCTTACGTCCCTTGGAATAGTTTTAAAGTATTTCCTTAACATGAATAAATAATTACCCCGGAAACCTGAATGTTACTGTGTAATTATAATCGTAACCCATTTAAATAATATTACTATGTCAGATGCTTTTTTATTACTATTGTTTGCCGTATGATGTTATAACCACGTACATAGAGTCCTGATTTTATACATTTCGTTATTTTTCTATTCCACGCTTCTTTTACGAGAATGCAGGGAATATTTGCTTACACAGAGGATGCGCTAAGCCTGTCCTTGTTTATTTCTACGCATATTTCATTACATGGTAGTTGGTCTAAACTTTTAAAGATCTATTTTTAAGGCTTATGACCATTTATTTAATTTACACTAGGCTTACGCTCATTACGAAGGCATAGGATATAAATTACTGCTGAACACGTTAAATAAACCAAACAAACTGAAAAATGGGACAAAGCTAGAGCGCTTAAGAACAGATTTTGCCATCTATGTAAGCAAATATTTTGCCAGAGTGATGTATTTCTCTCTTATAGTGTAAATTTGTACAGTTGTTCAGACAAAGGTAAGTATATCGTTATTTTCCCCCCTTTCCTGCTGTGAAGATATTTTTAATGTGTTTCAGTTTGTTACAGTTAACATGAACGGGCTGAGATTAAAAACGTCCCATGGCCTATTAAACAACAGTTTCCTTAATTATAATGATGGAAATATTTAAATATAGTCATTTTGCTGCTCTTTATTCAGTACGAATATCAACACTTTATTCAGTATGAAATTAAAATTGTTATACATGAACATGACGAAAATTAACTTCCTATATCATACTTAGTAATTAGCATATACATGTCAGGCAGAAAGTGTATTTGGTAAAATGTAAATTACGCAAAAGAACGCATGCAGTAACGGTTCAAATGAAGCTTCAGATATGACTAATGCCTTTTGGATTGTTAAACATGTCTAGCANGATATGACTAATGCCTTTTGGATTGTTAAACATGTATAGTAATATCAGATTTTATCGGCGAGAGGGAATTAGCATGGAACAGAAAATAATAAAACTCACTGCATTTCCCAACCATCTCTGTTAAGCAAAACAGAACATCAAATTTTTAAGAACGTTACGTACATTGGATTTATGTATTTTGGTGAGGAATTAAAGACAGAAAAATAATTTTTCTGGTATTGGTGTAGGCCTATCAAACTGTTACATTTTCGCGTAAGTTTCCTGCAAAGGATGTAGTTCGCCTGCTGAGAAAATCCCTTAAATGTTTTAAGTTCAGCGAATTACCTGTTCTAAATCCACGCTCAAATTGTTGGTACTGCATTTGGTTAGGGAGCCAATATTAAATTACGTATACACGATTTGGCAGTTACACCATTGATTTTAGCTGTTTACCTTGCAAAAATATTGTTATGCTAAAAATTGGTAGACATGTTCCATTAAGTGTACTGGACAACATATTAAAAGTCTTACAGTCTCCTATGTGGGTCACCTAGTGTTTTGCATGCAACAAGGGCGTAAGTAACTTTTCTGCATAAGATCACATTCCGTCTTCTCTACGGGTACAATTATTGCCATTTCTTGACTCCACGGTCTCAGACATGAGAGCAGCAATGTATTCTGATGCAGATGTCCACATCGACAAGTAAATCCTGAGCCTCTTTTTGCCCGATTTAAGGTGTTTACCATGTAGGAAGGGCATAAGTCCAAATACCATCTGGCTACTGCAATAAGACTTTATTTTTCTAAGCTTAGTTTTTGAGGCAGTAAGGAACAATTTGCCGTACATTAAACAAAGGTTTCCTAAACATAAAAAAAATACTCTTGCAAATAAGAATATTAAAGTATATTTAAGGAGTCCACGTAAACTTCTCACTAAACCGTCTAAGTCAATCCCTGCGTACTCACTAAGGTCGTTGTGTACCTCGACCTTTACAGATTACGCACATAATATAATATAAAGCAAGAACCACCTGTCAATCTCAATCTTCACTGTAGCATATGTTGGAACGCCGTCGGCAAATCAGCTCCTTGTAACATACTTGCTAGCTTGCAGTCCAGTCTATAAGCCTTTAAGCAACACACAATAGCCAATAAGACGCAATGCCCGTTCCCAGACAGATTACATATGTGTAAATAGTGAGTGTAAGTTAAGTGACTGTAACAAACACATAGAGACATTTATAAGGAATTTAATTAGAATTTAGGTATATATTAAATACTGCGCTCACTGAGAATAACAAGAGCATTAGGCGCGATAAAATGTTAATGTTGGAAGTAATAGCTTTGTGAATAAATTAAAAAGGATATCAAAAAAAATTTTTTTTTATAAGACCTCCATTCCTGACGGACTCGGATACGCCACTCTGGCGTCTTGTAGCAGTATTTAGCCATTGTGTAGGCTACGGCTGGCGTTCCCGGTACGAGTGACTGTTCCTCTTCTGGATTCTAGTGTTTTCTGTGGCGCTATCGTGTGGTAAGCCGGTTACTTACACTAGTAATCATTCTTTTCTTTCTCCTTCCCGTAGCTCACCTCATTGTGCCACCTGTGTGACCTTTGGTAGATCGTGCTTCAGTAGACACAGCCGTAACCCTATACCAAGAACGGTACGAGATTTAACACCTCATAAACAATGGTGCTAGCTACAATCTCGCATAACCAAAGCCGTAACCACAGCCATTTCATAGTGGCACGACAAGCTTTTAACTTTCTTGTGCGAAAGCCTTGCGTAGCCAATCACGGTTCACCTCTTACACTGCATGCAAGTCAACTTCATATTCCACTTACGAGTTATTTTTATGTGTAAAAGAAAAATAATAAAATTTAAAGAAAACATAATTGAAAACGAGAATGATTGCAAAACAAAAGTTTTGAGAAAAATANAAGAAAAATAATAAAATTTAAAGAAAACATAATTGAAAACGAGAATGATTGCAAAACAAAAGTTTTGAGAAAAATCATTTACGTGACAAGTTAGGCCAACTCAAATAAAAAAAAAATTACACTTCAAAAAATTATCGTTTGGATGTGAAATANATTTACGTGACAAGTTAGGCCAACTCAAATAAAAAAAAAATTACACTTCAAAAAATTATCGTTTGGATGTGAAATAGTTTTAGACGATAAACAATAACTACAAGCTTTTTATGTCCATTGGGGCAAAGAATTCTATTATGACAGAGTTAATTTCTACGGGCATGGTTATGGTTAATTAAAGGGGTTTGCACTTCTACAGTATGCATTGTTTTACTGAATGCAGTGATTGGCATGCTCTCATTACAGTTGGCAGCGGTGTATGAGAAGTAGTTCCGTGACTAAATGCATTGTTAAGGAAGCANATTGGCATGCTCTCATTACAGTTGGCAGCGGTGTATGAGAAGTAGTTCCGTGACTAAATGCATTGTTAAGGAAGCGACGTTTTATTATTGTGGGCACATTTTTTTGGGTTATTTTGTTTCACGAACATAACATTAAAAAATGGCTTTTTTGACAATGCTAATAGTTTCACATTTTATTTTTATCGACGTATGAATAGTGATTGGGAACGTAACAACGTTTATTTTACATACGACGGAGGGATANCACATTTTATTTTTATCGACGTATGAATAGTGATTGGGAACGTAACAACGTTTATTTTACATACGACGGAGGGATACAAACTGTACAGACACGTTTACCTAAAGCAGTGGTGCCAAACAATCAACCGGAAATAGCCTACATCATGTTTAATCGCCCGCGAGGAACGTTCTAGCAGGAAGTACGTGGTTTCGCTTTCGAACTGTTCCCGAACGTGTTCCGAAATCAACAGCAAACACGCGGCCAAGTTCCTCGCAGCAGTAAGACAGGTCACGGGTCAAGGCTGATCACGAGCACAGGAGGCGTGGAGGAGGAGGAAGAAGAAGAGGCAGAGAGAAAAGCGAAGGCAGATAAGCATCGCTCTGCTACGGGAGCTCTGTGTTTATCTGTAAATCCAGCCCGGAGCTGTTCGGGCAGCGAAACCAACCTGCGGCCTCGCGGAGTCGGACACGCAGCGCGGAGGGTTACACATTCCCTGCATGGAGGCGACGTTTCAAGAGACAACCTCTCTACGTCAACCCCTTTCAAAACCCACCATTTTTCGCACTTCACTGTAAAAATCATGCCATATCAGAGCTTTTAATTTAATCGTTAATTTTGATTATTTACAGGATGAAGTACAAACAGTGACAGAAATGACAACACAATAGGGGCAGCGGTGGCGTAGTGGCCAGGGCGCTCACCTCCCACCACGGCGATCCGGGTTCGATCCCCGGCGGGTTCANCGGTGGCGTAGTGGCCAGGGCGCTCACCTCCCACCACGGCGATCCGGGTTCGATCCCCGGCGGGTTCACTCCCGGGTTTTCGCATGTGGGAATTGTGCTGGACGATGCCGCTTGCCGGCGGGTTTTCTCGGGGTACTCCCGTTTCCCTAGCCCTTGCATTCCAGCGCCGCTCCATTCTACAGTTTCATTTCTGTCATGCTCGGGGATGACGGTCACCTACGGGTCCCAGCTGGAAAGACCGTCACTCGGAGGGTGTTGCCTTGCCCTGGGTGAACTCCCCACGCGCCATTATTATTACAACACAATACTAGAGGTAACAATTATTCAACACTTTAGCCACAAATAAAAGGCTCTTCTGTTTAACACGAAATGGCAAAGGCGAAGAAGGAAACTACTTGGGCATTGGCTGCCACAAAAGGTAACATAGTAAATATATGATGAAAAATGTCAGAGCTTAACTTACCCATTTTATAAAAAATTTTACCGTATAGGCTGAGAATATTTGAACACCTTGCATAAGATACACTTTTATTTTCATTTTGCATCCTTTCCCATTATATAAATTTTACATTTGCATGTGACTGATCACTTTATTCATGCACCATGTAAGTGAAAACTAGGAATCAATATGAATACAAATCCATTCTTAATACGTAAATAGGTAACGTTAAATGTGTACAAAAACAAGGAAAATTTATTCCAGTGATCACAAATTTTAAAATCGCACTCGTAATACAGTGCAAATTCTCTGAATTATTTCTGTGTTTTCGCTGCCATCGTTACTTGGATTCTGCAAGCCATTTTGTACAGAAGCATACATTTTATGAGCACAAAAATTTTTTTTCAAGCGTTGATTTCAAAAGAGGCCGCGGTGGTGTAGTGGTAAGACTACTCGTCTCCCACCAAGGTGAANTTTTTTTTCAAGCGTTGATTTCAAAAGAGGCCGCGGTGGTGTAGTGGTAAGACTACTCGTCTCCCACCAAGGTGAACCAGGTTCGATTCCCGGCGGGATCACTCCCGGATTTTCGCACGTGAGAATCGTGTTAGACGATGCCGCTGGTCGGCGGGTTTCCTCGGGGGTCTCCCGTCTCGCCCGCCCTTGCATTCCGGTGCTGCTCCTTACTCACCTCGTTTCGTCCTCATCGGCTCCAAAGACCACGATATTAAGAGCTACCCAAATCTCTCCACTCCACTCGATTTCAAAAGTGCTCACTTTACCTTGAACAGCCCATTCTGCAAGTCCACAACTTTTGAGAACGTTAATCACAGGAAATTGGTAACTTCATTGTTTTTTGGAAACTATGCAAAATAAGTGCCATTAATACATGAGTAAATCATTTTATCGAGTTACAGCTATATTTGTATGTCTATAGTCTGACATTTATAATAATAATGCGAAAATACACTATGGCGTTATGGTACCTATCGAAGTGTATGTGTAACCCAAGGTCTGCTGTTGTACGTTAGGCAACGGTGTGCACTGTTAAGGAACGGTAATATCCAAGAATATTCATCGGCAAAGTCAGTTACCATTCCGCACAGGAGAAAATCTAATCGTTCCTCCAATGACACACCAAAACTCAATGTTGACTCTGAACGCAAACGCGTGGATCTCATGTAACGAAGGAGTCTTATCGGTAATGTTTCGAGATGAACCCTAAACATGGCTCAATATTTTACGATCACTGAGTCGACATTTGAGTATTTCAGAATCGAATTTCGCTATTCTCTACGTCTCTCTGTACATAACCGAATTGTGTGACTCTTACAAATATTACATTTGCTGCTAAAAACCATAATAGTTTCGGAATTATCAAAGTTCGCATTATAATTTCGTGACTGTCTAATCNATTACATTTGCTGCTAAAAACCATAATAGTTTCGGAATTATCAAAGTTCGCATTATAATTTCGTGACTGTCTAATCTTCGAGCAGCTGCACGTTTGAGGTATGTATTACTCTAATAGCTGCAGCAAACATTATTTGACACGCGTTGTAGTGTGCCAACGAAACCATTTAATTTTTGTGTCAGCTTATTCACTGAAGACGGGCCCAGTAATCCGGATAATCAGGATCAGAAAATAAATCGTCCGTGATCTACCACAATAAACCATCATGGCATCACCCTGGACTTATTTCGAGAAACTGAAAACCAAAATATGGATGGCTGGGCGGAGGAATGGAATGCTAATTCAGTGTGTTACCCGCTACGCCACCTCGCTCGTTGAGAACATTTGATAACAGAGTAATAAATTACGACCAACGTAGTCAAAACATAACATTTTTTCTCTTAATATGACCATGGAAATCTCACACCCATAGGAGGTTATTAAAGACTTTTGGATTCATGTCATCTGCAACTAGTAACTGTTAATTGATAACTAAACAATAAAACTTATTCTCTTCCACAAATTTACGTATTTTCCGTAAAAACTGAGTGACACGCCTTTTCAAAATAACACTGGCAGCGAATCTTTAAATGTATACTTAATAGTAAAAGTTCATAGTGATTGGTATTCATTGAAATTGGGTACTTTTTTTTTAGTTTAGGCACATCAATGTATAATGTTATCATCAAAGAAAAGTATTTGCCCCGAATTTCCGAGCGAAGTGGTGCAGTAGTTAACTTTCGAACTCACATTCTGGAGGACCTGGGTTCAATTCCCGATCCGGTGATCCTGATTTCTGTTCTCCAGGCGAATGCTAGGATGGTTCCGTACTATAGGCCATGGCAGATTACTTCCCCGTTCATGATTTCCTGAGCAACTTGCTCCGTATCTAATGACATCGCTGTCGACGATACATCAAGCCCTACCTACCTTCATTTTTCCAAAATTTTCACGTAGTTTATTTCTCAGCTCATTTAAACAATTAATTTAGTTCCTGGGTAAGTTAATCTCTAAATATTCGGAATTGTGAACAAATAAAAAAGCCAGGGCTTTCAAGATATTTCAGTTAATAATGAACAAGCTAGAACATTTAACAGCCCCTTACTGTAAAAGCAACCTAGCAGTCATTATTTTCTACGTTGTGCCATAGGCCCAGACGAGTTGCGTTTTTCTTTTACAGGCTTGCGTACGACCAAGCAATGTTATACGATGGAAAAAACACGTACTGAATGCAAGTTTATAGACATCAAGATAGATCTATGTCTTTTCGTTACCGTTGCATATTTAATATGATTCCTTATCACAACCACAGAATCTTTTTAAAGACTGTTCACGATAAAGTGAGCACTTAAGAAATCAACCTTTGAAAAACATCACTACCCCTACCTGCATATATTTTAACGGGTACACTTATAGGCACGCGTCCAGTAAAGTTGGTAACGTCGGAGGGAAAGTAGTTCCATGTCTTAACGTTTAATTAAAAGTGTAACGTAAACATTTGTGAACACTGAAATATTTCTTATACATTCTGTTTTTATAATGCATTTAATAGTAAGAATAAGCAAACTTGTAAAATATTTTATTTTATAATAGCATCATTATTTTACTTGATCGACGTGTGAATAAAGTGATGAGGCCCATGGCAATATTAATTCTACATATGGCGGAAGAATACACAACGTGGCTACAAGCTAATCTGAGGTAGGGCTTGCAAAAATGCTCATTTTACCGTGAGCAGCCTATAATAGTGAAATGAAACAGCTCCTTCNATTACATTTGCTGCTAAAAACCATAATAGTTTCGGAATTAGCAAAGTTCGCATTATAATTTCGTGACTGTCTAATATTCGAGCAGCTGCACGTTTGAGGTATGTATTACTCTAATAGCTGCAGCAAACATTATTTGACACGCGTTGTAGTGTGGCAACGAAACCATTTAATTTTTGTGTCAGCTTATTCACTGAAGACGGGCCCAGTAATCCGGATAATCAGGATCAGAAAATAAATCGTCCGTGATCTACCACAATAAACCATCATGGCATCACCCTGGATTTATTTCGAGAAACTGAAAACCAAAAGATGGATGGCTGGGCGGAGGAATGGAATGCTAATTCAGTGTGTTACCCGCTACGCCACCTCGCTCGTTGAGAACATTTGATAACAGAGTAATAAATTACGACCAACGTAGTCAAAACATAACATTTTTTCTCTTAATATGACCATGGAAATCTCACACCGATAGGAGGTTATTAAAGACTTTTGGATTCATGTCATCTGCAACTAGTAACTGTTAATTGATAACTAAACAATGAAACTTATTCTCTTCCACAAATTTACGTATTTTCCGTAAAAACTGAGTGACACGCCTTTTCAAAATAACACTGGCAGCGAATCTTTAAATGTATACTTAATAGTAAAAGTTCATAGTGATTGGTATTAATTGAAATTGGGTACTTTTTTTTTAGTTTAGGCACATCAATGTATAATGTTATCATCAAAGAAAAGTATTTGTCCCGAATTTCCGAGCGAAGTGGTGCAGTAGTTAACTTTCGAACTCACATTCTGGAGGACCTGGGTTCAATTCCCGATCCGGTGATCCTGATTTCTGTTCTCCAGGCGAATGCTGTGATGGTTCCGTACTATAGGCCATGGCAGATTACTTCCCCGTTCATGATTTCCTGAGCAACTTGCTCCGTATCTAATGACATCGCTGTCGACGATACATCAAGCCCTACCTACCTTCATTTTTCCAAAATTGTCACGTAGTTTATCTCTCAGCTCATTTAAACAATTAATTTAGTTCCTGGGTAAGTTAATCTCTAAATATTCGGAATTGTGAACAAATAAAAAAGCCAGGGCTTTCAAGATATTTCAGTTAATAATGAACAAGCTAGAACATTTAACAGCCCCTTACTGTAAAAGCAACCTAGCAGTCATTATTTTCTACGTTGTGCCATAGGCCCAGACGAGCTGCGTTTTTCTTTTACAGGCTTGCGTACGACCAAGCAATGTTATACGATGGAAAAAACACGTCCTGAATGCAAGTTTATAGACATCAAGATAGATCTATGTCTTTTCGTTACCGTTGCATATTTAATATGATTCCTTATCACAACCACAGAATCTTTTTAAAGACTGTTCACGATAAAGTGAGCACTTTAGAAATCAACCTTTGATAAACATCACTACCCCTACCTGCATATATTTTAACGGGTACACTTATAGGCACGCGTCCAGTAAAGTTGGTATCGTCGGAGGGAAAGTAGTTCCATGTCTTAACGTTTAATTAAAAGTGTAACGTAAACATTTGTGAACACTGAAATATTTCTTATACTTTCTGTTTTTATAATGCATTTAATAGTAAGAATAAGCAAACTTGTAAAATATTTTATTTTATAATAGCATCATTATTTTACTTGATCGACGTGTGAATAAAGTGATGAGGCCCATGGCAATATTAATTCTACATAAGGCGGAAGAATACACAACGTGGCTACAAGTTAATCTGAGGTAGGGCTTGCAAAAATGCTCATTTTACCGTGAGCAGCCTATAATAGTGAAATGAAACAGCTCCTTCTACCGCGAACTCCAGTCGTACACGCCAGAAAAATTGCGTCACTGTCCAGCAATATGGCGTAACGGCCGTCGCCAATAAGCTCCTAGTTAGTTACACGCAAGGCGGCAACCTAGCCAATATAGTCGTTCCCAGTTTCTTCACACTTTTTGAATCATACCATCTCCCCATTCGTAATGTGCTAAGCTGTTTCTTAAATATGTCATGTACAATAACCTATTTATATGTCTGTTAACATATATGTATCTTATTTTTTAATTAAATTGAACTTTTATTTATATTTTATTTATAGACTATAATGCTCAATTTATAATTCAACGAATAAAAACATAAATAGAATAGCAGTGTTGGTAACGCCTTATAAGAAATAATTCCCATGCAAAATGTTATTAAACTGGGTGCGCGCGAATGCAATGCGTTGTCCATTTTGGTGTAATTTTCTAGATTTGATTAAGCTTTGTTTGCATGAGGCNTATAATGCTCAATTTATAATTCAACGAATAAAAACATAAATAGAATAGCAGTGTTGGTAACGCCTTATAAGAAATAATTCCCATGCAAAATGTTATTAAACTGGGTGCGCACGAATGCAATGCGTTGTCCATTTTGGTGTAATTTTCTAGATTTGATTAAGCTTTGTTTGCATGGTGCGGAGGAGTATGCTGAAAGTAAATCTTTAGCAGGGCTTCAAATTTGCTGGAAGCAGCAACGATGAGTGGAGTGTAGAGAATATTTCGCTGCACGCAATATCTAATCAGACAGATCGCTCTCTACCGGAGCCTCACGCAGCCAATACTCTTACATCAAAGGACCTTCCCACCTCATTTCACTTCCGTACTTATCAATTCTGTGTCTGAACTCTACCTCAACTGACTGGGGACGGATGAAAAACGTCCTTACTAATTGATAGGTTGACGTTGTCATGATCGTCATGAATATGGTATCGCGGATGGGANAACTGGGTGCGCACGAATGCAATGCGTTGTCCATTTTGGTGTAATTTTCTAGATTTGATTAAGCTTTGTTTGCATGGTGCGGAGGAGTATGCTGAAAGTAAATCTTTAGCAGGGCTTCAAATTTGCTGGAAGCAGCAACGATGAGTGGAGTGTAGAGAATATTTCGCTGCACGCAATATTTAATCAGACAGATCGCTCTCTACCGGAGCCTCACGCAGCCAATACTCTTACATCAGAGGGCCTTCCCACCTCATTTCACTTCTGTACTTATCAATTATGTGTCTGAACTCTACCTCAACTGATTGGGGACGGATGAAAAACGTCCTTACTAATTGATAGGTTGAAGTTGTCATGATCGTCATGAATATGGTATCGCGGATGGGATCTTACAATGCGCAAGGACCATCATGATTCATTAACGATCAATATCCTTAAGCTTAACTGCAAAATAACGTGTTAAAACAACACACTTATAAAACATATTTTAAGTTTGTATGCAAATTGCTATGTGGATAGAAAAGTTCTGCTAAAATATTTTACATTCGCGATAGTTGCACTTGAATGTACCGCTGAATTCTGGCGAATTTCCACATCATTCTGAACATTACTCTGTATTTATATTATTTTAATTTGGTTTCATAACTTTATTAATTAAGTAATAAATATCTTGTATTTACCTGCTGCGGAAGATAATTTTGAATTTTACAGTTTTCTTACAAATAAATACAAATGTCAGTAAAGTGGGATTATATATGTATATTCAAGCCATTTTGATGACCCATAGCATAAATCAATCGCATACCGTAAATTGCAATAATTTATATATATGGAAAATATTTTTTTTTTCAAACTTATTTTTAAATATTTACCTAGCAACACTGTAGAAACCCTATATTTATGGCAAGGAAAAAAACTCTTCCTGACGACCAACTTACATATTTTAAAATTGTTTTGAAGACGGAAAGTTTTGCTGAACATGAAGCAATAACGAAAGTATTTGTAGTTTGCAGTCAACAGCTGTTAGATATCGATATGTGTGTGGAAGCGTGCACATGCCAGTCTATATGCACACTTTAGGTGGTCGCGATGATTCGCGAAGTGTAGCTCCTTTGGATATGCTGGAAGCCATTGTCATGAGGTCGTGCGAGGCAAATCAGACAAATATTCATCTACCGGTCCGGTGGTGTGTCATATTATTAAAATTATAATATTAGTTAGGACTTATTTTCGAAACGACTACGAGAATTTAACGATCTGATTCTCGTTGCGAATTGATGACACTTCATGTAATCTACTACAAAAACGTTATGTCCCCTTGCAGTGAAGTAAAAGATTTCATAAAATTATCTATTGAATGACTATTGTTAAAAATCTTTCTTATGTTTATTATAAGGCATTATTTAATTCGCTGAACTTCGTATGCGTATGTTTGTTTCGCTTACAAGGCGACTTCTACAGCTTAAATATTGACTGTGTCTACTGAATTTACGTACCCTCTTATGCCACACGTTTTCATCAATTAAAATTTCTTGTGAAATTCTTTTTGACACTCATCAGCGTCTACATTTCTTTCTGTACCTTTGTGCAACAGCATAAAATCGCACAGCGATGGTAAGACTACCTATATAACTTTTAATTTATTTTCATTATTGCTGACTAACATAAGTAATTAAAACGTGAAAACTATTGTGAAGGCCAGACATTAGATTAATTTAAGTTTAGAAAACAGGAGTGAAATCATTTGAATGTGAAATACTTATTTCTTCACTTGTGTTGTTTTATTATCGCCTTGGCGTTGTTATTGAACTCGGATCACTTTTATACGTGTCAATTGGAAAACCGCAAATGAAATGTTCCTACATTTTCGAAAGACCACGAAAATCGGANGAAGTAAAAGATTTCATAAAATTATCTATTGAATGACTATTGTTAAAAATCTTTCTTATGTTTATTATAAGGCATGATTTAATTCGCTGAACTTCGTATGCGTATGTTTGTTTCGCTACAAGGCGACTTCTACAGCTTAAATATTGACTGTGTCTACTGAATTTGCGTACCCTCTTATGCCACACGTTTTCATCAATTAAAATTTCTTGTGAAATTCTTTTTGACACTCATCAGCGTCTACATTTCTTTCTGTACCTTTGTGCAACAGCATAAAATCGCACAGCGATGGTAAGACTACCTATATAACTTTTAATTTATTTTCATTATTGCTGACTAACATAAGTAATTAAAACGTGAAAACTATTGTGAAGGCCAGACATTATATTAATTTAAGTTTAGAAAACAGGAGTGAAATCATTTGAATGTGAAATACTTATTTCTTCACTTGTGTTGTTTTATTATCGCCTTGGCGTTGTTATTGAACTCTGNCACTTGTGTTGTTTTATTATCGCCTTGGCGTTGTTATTGAACTCTGATCACTTTTATACGTGTCAATTGGAAAACCGCAAATGAAATGTTCCTACATTTTCGAAAGACCACGAAAATCGGACCTACACTAAAAACATTGAAATGTACCTGCAGGTATCCCCAACTCAACACCACGTGTTCCCACCGCGGTTAGCCGCATTACATTTTCGAAGTTATGTGGCTTATCCGCTCTGATGTCGCATTCGCGATAACACGCGACCTTATAAGGAAGAGGCGTGGTGAGATTGGGGAATGCTTGGTAAAGGGGGAGGGGGGCCGCAACGCCGCAGCCACCGATACGCAAGGCCATTTTCATAAACGCAACGGCGAAAACTTCGAAATTGCCCAACCAGTTAGGGCTCCAATAATGCCCAGGGGCGGACGAGCGAGGCGAAGTTGCGAGATCTGGAAATCAGATTTTCGGCTACGCCTCGCGACACCAACCTGTACAGTCCGAACACTTCGGAAAGGGAGCGCGGTGAAGGGGTGTTTGGTGTGTGAAGGGGGAGGGAAAGTAGGGGATGAAATGAGTATGGTCGTTAAAGGGCAAAGCGTGAAAGGGTAGATGAGTTTTGCAAGGAAGCTGGGCCTCCAGGGCGTTAACGCGATACCGGGCAAACAGTACCGCCAGTCCTATCTTCCCGGGGCCTCCCCTTTACAAAACCATTGGCGGAAGTAAACCCTGGCAACATTTGTGAGGGGAATTTCGTTTCGTTTTCCGGAAATTTCCGAGCTCTGCTGCTCGTGACGAGGCTATATTTAAACACGCTAATCATTTTATTTAATTTCACCTAGACGTTGTCCAGTAAAACACGCCAAATTTTACAAAACAAAATATTATCCTTACAGGATAGCTGTATTTTCGACAACAGAATATTTAGTTCAAATTAGTTATGTTTTTACGCATGTGTTGTCAGTCGAAACTTACAACTGATCTCCAAACGTTATTCGAATATTATATCTGTTATATTAATTTCAAAATGTTTGCAGTTGTTTCGTTACCCTTCCAAATAGCTTCATAAAATTTGTGAAACTTTCTTACTTAAACTTCAGTATGCGTGAAGATTATTGAAGTATTTTCGACCATAGCAGATTTAATTTTCATTTGACGACCACGTACGATCGGCAAGATAAAACTGCTTGGCTACGAAAAGTGATATCCGTAACTTCTCAAGTAACCACACAACTTATTCATGAAAGTACCAGTTACTTTCACAAGTTGGCTTAAAAACATGTTGCACACGCCTATTAATACGAAACAATTTTATTTCACGTGATTGTCAGAACACATTGAGTAAAGTGAATAAGACCCAGCACTAACAGCTGGCGTCTACAAGGTAGTTTTAGCTTTTTTCCAAAATTCGGTTGGTTAAGTAAATGTTAGGCCTATGTATGAAAGAAGACGGTCATCACATCAGTGTCGTATCGAACTCCACAGCGCAAACTTCTGCTATTTTGTTTTTCCTTTAAGCTAGTATACGCGATGCCATGAAGTGAACAACGCAATACTGCAGGTGGCTCTCAAATTCAGTTTTTCCATACAAGCGTTCCGATGGATTTTCCGAAAATCAGTGCACCCAAATTCGCTTCAGATTCGGTTTTATTGCGTTTGTGATTTTCTTAAAGCGTCGAATTTCTTTTCGAATAGTAAAACACAGACGTTTTCGAAATAACTATGACTTTTATTATAAAAAAAACATAAAATTAAAATGAAAAACTGATATAATAAATATTTACGCTATGATTATCGGTAAATTAGAATTGTTTGAAGTTTAAAGTTGAATAAATATATCTAGCGTTTTCACGGACTGAATTGAGATATGTGGTAGATGTAGCGTGTAGATTACTTCACGATCTACTGGATGTCAACGTGGCCACCATGGCGTGTCTCACTATCTGGAAACCAGGGAAATGTCACGGTATTTTAGATCGAGCTTACTTTGCATGGTAAAGTTTAAAGCACATGTCAACAGGGTAAAGCTCAAAGGTCAAGTTCACCTGTATCCATTATGGCCACCGGCCGACCGGAATGATAGAGCATGTACAGCTCTGAAGCTCCGTTCCCAGATCCCGATGTGCCAAAATCCCCATAATCCCTCTACTAATACTTAATACGGACGTGTCCGCAATAAACCCTGTTTTTCCGCCAAATATTCACGTCGAAGTTTAGGAAAAACTTTGGGTTGTTTCTACCAAACTCTGAAAACTTCGTTGTGTAGCTGGAAATTCGCGGCAAGTATTTAACCAAGTACAACCCAGTCTTCTATTTTGCATCTCTTTCCCGAAATTTTAAGTTTACCTTGCGGCATAATCAGATGGTTCCTATAATGGGTTGTCCGATAAATTTTTCTTTACTATCTTCCTCTCCCCTTCCACCTACAGTAACTTGTAGGTGTCGTTTTAAAATCGATCGAGCTACGTGCGAGTTCACAAGCTTCATATGTATAGTCCATTCCCGGTTTCTTCACACTTTTTAAAATCAAACATTTGAGAAAGCACCCCATGAATGACGTGTTTGGTTGTTTCCTAAATATGTAATATATTACAAGCGTTTTATACTTATGTTAACATAAAAATACCTTATTTTTTATTAAACTGAACTTTTAGATATATTGTATCTATAAATTATAATACTCCTTTTTTAATTAATATGAGTAAATACAAGGAAAAAATAGGTGGGGTTATTTACTAATATTTTATGTAAAAAGTAACATATTTTTATTGTTCTTTAGGTGAAATTTTTTGGGTTTTGCTATTTATTATTGAATTTTGTAGAATTCCTACAAGCACGTTTATTTTAAGTACGTTTTTTTTACTGTAAACTCAATTTTGAAATCATAATATAGNTGTAGAATTCCTACAAGCACGTTTATTTTAAGTACGTTTTTTTTACTGTAAACTCAATTTTGAAATCATAATATAGTAATTTTAACTTCAGTTAATATGCTTAATCTTAGACGATCTTCGAAATAATGTATTCAATGTCCTTTCATAAACTTCTCTACGGTAGTTTAAAACTCAGAACATTGATTGGTGTAATTATTGTCCTGTGTTTAATTTTAAACGGTCGGGGTATATTTTTAATCAAAGTAAAGAGGACTTAGGTGAAGATGGGTAACATAAGGTTACACTAGTTCAGAAAACGTTATGTTAGGTTCGGACAGGTTAGCCAGGTTACAGCTTCTCCCTTACACTACAAATAGAGCGAAACGAAATCTTTCGTTTTGTTACACAAATAAACTATAAGTGTATAAAATTAATCATTCAAAATATATTTCTCTTTCTAAAATTTTCATGGTTAGGAGTCGTAAGTTACAGGAGATGGATGAAGAAAGTCGGGAGTAAGTATAAGTTTGGTTTTGGGTTTGCTTAACAGAGATAGTTTCCCACGACATTTTGGAAATTTTAATTATTCCGAAAGAAAAATTCTTTCGTTATTTGTGTTTTTTTAACTAACTTTCCTGTGGGCGTTAATGACCTCACTGTAGAGCACCTATACAATTCCACTCACTCACTCATTTTTTCGTTATTTATTTAATCATATACAAGACGAAGCTACTAATAAGTTATTTTAGAGGTAGGTAGGTATGGCTCAACGTCTCGCTGACAGCGAGGACATTAGAGACGGAAGAAAGTATCTCGGAGAAACAGAAACAGGAAAAGAACCGGGCATTGCCTGCAGTAAGGAACCATTCCTCGCCTGGTGTGATTTCGGAAAACAAAGAAAACCCGAAATCAGTTCCTCTGTGCTTAGAATATAACCTTTGGTCTCCCGAATAGTAGTCCAGTGGTTTATGACTGCGCGATCTCTCGTCGATTAAGTGATTTATAGATGTTGCGAGTGTGTTACGCTATACTCCAGTTCGTGCGTTTCCATAGGCTTCAGGTACTTGCCTCTGGCTTGATATTTGTCCTTGTTATTTTGTTTAGCATCTGTTATATCTATATTCCACTACGTGCGATTACGTGTACTTCTAAAAGCTATTTATGTTAACACCGCAAACCATTTCTGTGTACTCAGCTGCAGCTGTTCAGTTCACAAGCATCCACGCAGATAGAAATAACACGAAGACGTGGCAGCATGTAAACTACGGAGGAACTACTCAGAACTTGCAGAGGCGGGAAAGGTCAAACTGTCTTCCCTACTGAGAAATGTAACTTGCGAAGTGCCCGATGCCTACATTACGTCAATTTGGCCTCTCTTCAGGTCTCACTGCAGAAATCCGAGTGGCCAACTAAAAGACTTTTCTACTTACTGACATCGAGGTTTAATAAAAACATATCATATTTTCCTACGTTACGGTAAATACAAGGATCATGGAATTATTCTACAAATTATAATAGTTAGCACCGTTTCTNTCATATTTTCCTACGTTACGGTAAATACAAGGATCATGGAATTATTCTACAAATTATAATAGTTAGCACCGTTTCTTATTAAATGCAAGACTTTTTAACATATGTGATTTCTAGAGAGGCGATTAAGAAACAGAGTGTTCGGATATTCTGTTACAAATACCATGTAAAGTTTCCGATGTCAGAGATATTGTATATCATTAGTAACACCATTAAATGAATCATTGTATATAAATTAAAATTAATATGAGCAACTGCGCAACATTAACTGTACGGGAACACTTCAGCAATTCACCAAAGTTTTTATTTTGCACAGAAACTTACTCACACATTGCGTAAATTATACTTGACTGCTTTTAAAATTTTATTGCAGAAATTTCACTGTAACTGATAATGGCCGATGATACTGATTCCACCCTTTTGTATGCCGTAGTTACAGGAGTAAGTGACGCTAAAAATAAAACTGACCATCTCTGAAATTGGTAAACTTATTTTTCGATGTCATAAATCATTCTTTTAAATAATTTTACTTCGGGAGGCTTTACTTTTAATGTATGATCGCCATTAAAAAAAACTAACTTGTATTAATTTGCAAGTTATTACTTCTATCGCCTTTATGTCATAGCTATTTATGTAAACATGAACTGAATAAGGGAATTTTTATACGCCAAAGGTAAACAACCCTACTTTGGATATTCTGTTTGTGAGGCAAAGAAGAAGTTCTTTTTGGTTTCCCTTTAGTTTTTTTCAGAATATGTTACAATCACGAATTGAGAAACCGTAAAGGGAAGGGGGACACACACACACCCATACACATGATGAATAAGGGGAAGGGGGGACACGTGTGCTGGTATAGGCTATTCACGGTAAAGTGAGCACTTTTGAAAGCCCTCTCATTAAAGTAATAGTTGGTAGATATATTTTGTTTTAGCCTTAGACTTTAACTTCTGACTGCATTGGAATAAACACGCTGTGTTATTTCTTATATGGCTCTATTTCTTTAAAAATATGGTGGGATGATGAAAGATGGCTGACAGGAAAAAGTAACTAGGGCCTCAAAAGGGCTCAATTTATTGCGAACAGCCTATACTCTAGGCATGTTAGTTCCTTACCAGTTGCCTCTTCTTCTGCACACAAGTCCTAACCTTGCAATAAGGCGCAGTATAAAATTACATTTTTTGATTAGCGTACATAATGTTTTGTTAAGACGTTAGCAAGGTATATATAGAAATTGATTTGTGAAATTCATGGCAGAGTATTTTAGAAAACTTGTCTCTGTAAAACCTAATTTAAAAATCTTTTGTTTAGGTCTCATGTCACTCCTTCTAAAGCCTCCACTTTCATAAAATATGTTAAACACTATTTTGGCCCCCTTTAAATTTGCACCTGTTACATGAGATACATCCCCGGTTAATCTGAGTAATTCTAGCATGCCAGAATAAAGCTACTCGTATCTTGTACGTTGCTATAAATAACTCGAAATATAACACGAACCCGAACTTCAGATATTAAATTAAAACTTGAAACCAAATAAACAAAAGGGTTATTTTTAGTAATTTAAAAATATAACACGCGTGTTCGTCATGAACCAGTCACAACAGATTCTCAAAAAAAAAAAAATTATATTGTACGCTGAAAACTTATTTTTATGTAAACTTTCTATCATTTGCTGCAAAAATTAGTTCATTGAAAATGTTTAGATATATGTTTATTAGGTCTACAAATTATATTTCTTAAATACCACATTAGAGTAATCATCACTTCGAATAATTTGTGTGTTCCCTTGTGGATATTTAGTATTCCTGAACTAACAGATGAGTCTTAAAAATAAATCACAACACTCTAGGCGTGAATGCACGAATTTATGCTTTATTTTTAAGGTCATGATTTTCCATTTCCTTGTTATAGTCAAAATGTGCAATTTCCCACTATAAGTCTGTACTGACAAATATTTTAAAATTAATTTACCAATTTTTTTTCTAGTGCAGCATTCCTTCGAAGCTTATTTCATTTCCATAAATTATAAGTTTTTGAGTGAGATTCCCAAAAATTTGAATCGTGATTGTCTAAGTATTTGTTTCCTGGTGTATCCCTATATGATACAATCAAATAATATACGTTTCTAAGAGATCGTACAAAACCTTTGAGAGAGAATGCAATCTCATGAATATTANTGATACAATCAAATAATATACGTTTCTAAGAGATCGTACAAAACCTTTGAGAGAGAATGCAATCTCATGAATATTAAATGGCTTATTTTAATTACTTTGTTTATTAAATGTCGCTAGGAAAATATACACGGGATGAATAAAAATGTGGTGGGGAAGGTCAAGAAAACGGTTTCCAATAATAACACCTGAATGTGTAAACGAAAAGAATAATTTATGAATAAATATTGCCCTATGTGATCAACCCAGTATCATAATAAAGGCTTAAGAAAACACATTTCCGTTATTTATATGTTACTTAATACATTAAATAAAAAATACATTATTCATAAGAAGAAAGGTCATATCGCCCAGACAGTTACGCTATCCATTTCGCATCGCCTGTCTGGCTTGTAGTATTTGCAAAGCTCGAAAAGTGTAATACTTCGCTACCGCAAACCGGGCGACGTATTCCTTTAATGTATGCTTATTCTCGCAGAAATTAAAAACCATTATACAACTCCATGAGTGATGTGAATTTTTGTAACTGGAAATTTTGATTCGTAGGAACTCCTAAAAGTCAACATATATCCATATATGTTGGGACGGCAGGAAAACATACAAAACAAGAAAAAACACGAATATGCATACAGGAAAAAGAATGCACCCGAATGTGATCTTAACTCTTATAAAAGTAAATTAAAATTTCATGTTAAAAATGCATTTTAAAAATTACGTATACAGAAAAATANGATCTTAACTCTTATAAAAGTAAATTAAAATTTCATGTTAAAAATGCATTTTAAAAATTACGTATACAGAAAAATAAGTATCCACTCTGTAACATGTAAGAATGGCGTTATTACATTCATTTTGTTATTAATCTCCATATACGAAGTTCAATGGCCGAAATATTTTTTAAACAGCACATATTTAAGACCTACACAATTTTACGTACTTAAAAAAAATATTCGCTTGATATTCACAAGCGTCAGGCATCTTGAAATAAAGGCGTGAGTTCGCGGAAATTAACGTTTCAGTAGCTATTAAGATTTTAATTAGATATACTGCACTCAGCAGTTCCTTATAAGTCCTCATATGAGTGCTCCCGAGCACACAACATTACTCTGAAAATAGAAAACCAAGCAACAGCAAAGCATGGTCTATTGTAATGAGCTTTTCGAGCATTTAACGAAGGTGCTCAGTTCCGTGAAGAAACGACGTTTCGTATTGATCGCTCTGACAACCTTAATAACAGCACAGAATAGGTAAGTACATAGAAGTGGAATGCTATGGTGGTTTCTTTGATGTGGATGTACCCACACTAAGTGGAAAGATTTGGGCGGCTCTTAACATCGAGGTATTGAGGGCCGATATGGGGGTGAAACAAGGTGAGAATGGAGCAGCGCCGGAAGGCAAAGGCGGGGAAACGGTTGATACCCGGCCAGCGACATCGTCCGGCACGATTTCCACATGCGAAAAACCGGGAGCGACCCCGCCGGTTTACGAAGCCGGTTCGCTTAGATAATAGGCGGGTAGTCTAACCACTACTCCACCGCGTTGTTGACTGAACCAAAGTTTATTAGGCTCGACAAAATTAATTGTTGGTACAGGGGTAGTGAAATATGTTGTTGTTGAAACCAAATTATTTTTTTGTCCTTATTTGGTTGCCCTGAACTAATATTTGGTTGGTGCAACTAAATATTGGTTTGGAATCGTGTACATTAAACAGTTTCGGTTAATCCAAAAAAAAAAAAAGCTCAAACGAGATTCGGACGGATGTCATCTGTCTACATATAGGTTAGCTCAGCTAAAGTGACTACTAATGAAATGAGAATGTTTTTAAATACATACTTTTTAAATGGTCGNGATCTTAACTCTTATAAAAGTAAATTAAAATTTCATGTTAAAAATGCATTTTAAAAATTACGTATACAGAAAAATTAGTATCCACTCTGTAACATGTAAGAATGGTGTTATTACATTCATTTTGTTATTAATCTCCATATACGAAGTTCAATGGCCGAAATATTTTTTACACAGCACATATTTAAGGCCTACACAATTTTACGTACTTAAAAAAAATATTCGCTTGATATTCACAAGCGTCAGGCATTTTGAAATAAAGGCGTGAGTTCGCGGAAATTAACGTTTCAGTAGCTATTAAGATTTTAATTAGATATACTGCACTCAGCAGTTCCTTATAAGTCCTCATATGAGTGCTCCCGAGCACACAACATTACTCTGGAAATAGAAAACAAAGCAACAGCAAAGCATGGTCTATTGTAATGAGCTTTTCGAGCATTTAACGAAGGTGCTCAGTTCCATGAAGAAACGACGTTTCGTATTGATCGCTCTGACAACCTTAATAACAGCACAGCATAGGTAAGTACATAGAAGTGGAATGCCATGGTGGTTTCTTTGATGTGGATGTACCCACACTAAGTGGAAAGATTTGGGCGGCTCTTAACATCGAGGTATTGAGGGCCGATATGTGGGTGAAACAAGGTGAGAATGGAGCAGCGCCGGAAGGCAAAGGCGGGGAAACGGTTGATACCCGGCCAGCGACATCGTCCGGCACGATTTCCACATGCGAAAAACCGGGAGCGACCCCGCCGGTTTACGAAGCCGGTTCGCTTAGATAATAGGCGGGTAGTCTAACCACTACTCCACCGCGTTGTTGACTGAACCAAAGTATATTAGGCTCGACAAAATTAATTAGTGGTACAGGGGCAGTGAAATATGTTGTTGTTGAAACCAAATTATTCTTTTGTCCTTATTTGGTTGCCCTGAACTAATATTTGGTTGGTGCAACTAAATATTGGTTTGGAATCGTGTACATTAAACAGTTTCGGTTAATCCAAAAAAAAAAAAACCTCAAACGAGATTCGGACGGATGTCATCTGTCCACATATAGGTTAGCTCAGCTAAAGTGACTACTAATGAAATGAGAATGTTTTTAAATACATACTTTTTAAATGGTCGATAATCTGCGCAAATAAATATTTCAAGTTTTACAGCATTCCTAGTAAGTTTCCTGTTGAACTTGTTTTATTAAGATGTCTATATCTTTATTACGCATCTATAAATGTACTAATAAACTCTGACACTTTCCTTATTGACGCAAAAAAATGCAAACAAACTCTCGAGCTGTATTTTCAAACGAAGGCCATCAAATGAGTGGCCAAACATTTGATTCAAATAAATTTTCTCTTGAGAGTCAAATTTCTTTCTGCCCAACACGCTGACTTTGTTTATTTAAACGTGCATTTTGTTAGAAGAACAAAATTAAATGTGGTTGCTTTTCAAATTTGGCTAACTCAACAAAAGATTTGATTGGGGCAACTATAATTCATTCACGGTTACTTCACACTTTTCTGAATAATGGCTAAACTTCTACTTCCAGGATATTCCTCCGTCTCGTGCAAACTAAGCTTAAATAAGCGTAGAAAATTACACAAAAGGACAACGCACCGAATTCGTGTGCACTCAGTTGTAATAATATTTTGTACGAGAATTATTTCTTCCTACGCGCTACAAACACACGTGTTTTCTCGCGGTTTTTATGGGTATTTCTTTTAAATGAAACCTTATAATTTATGTATAAAATATTGGGAACAGTTAAATTTAACGGGAAAGAGGATACTTTATGATAATAAAGGTATAACACGCCTTTGGTAAATAATGTATTTAGAAAATAACTAAAAATGNCCTTTGGTAAATAATGTATTTAGAAAATAACTAAAAATGTCAAATATGGGGTCATTTTTCAAAGTTTTGATTCAAAACGGGTGAAAAAACCGTAAATAGACTATTATTATATTTTTATTTTTGCAAAAACTTATATTTTGTCCGTTGTTCTCTCAGAGCCTTCGCTGGTTGGCTGCGCGATCCTCTGGCACGGGCCTTTTAATTGATTGGCTACTGTATGTGGCGAAATATTCCCTATTGGCTGCCAGCTGGCAAGTAAGTTAGCAANTTTATGTATAAAATATTGGGAACAGTTAAATTTAACGGGAAAGAGGATACTTTATGATAATAAAGGTATAACACGTCTTTGGTAAATAATGTATTTAGAAAATAACTAAAAATGTCAAATATGGGGTCATTTTTCAAAGTTTTGATTCAAAACGGGTGAAGAAACCGTAAATAGACTATTATTATATTTTTATTTTTGCAAAAACTTATATTTTGTCCGTTGTTCTCTCAGAGCCTTCGCTGGTTGGCTGCGCGATCCTCTGGCATGGGCCTTTTAATTGATTGGCTACTGTATGTGGCGAAATATTCCCTATTGGCTGCCAGCTGGCAAGTAAGTTAGCAAGCTCTAATTGACGAACGACGTTCCGACACGTCAGTCGAATAAAAAAAATAATTTAATCAATTACGATATAATGTTATTCTCCCAAGAGCCCATGCCACCTGCCATATTGAAATTTTTAATTTTTTTCTTCCTGATTTAAATTCAGGAGGATTTATTGAGAAGTGCGTTATCATTACATGCATATATAAACTAGTAATGCATATTCACGCATCAATTAACTTAATATATATGTTAAATATTAATTCATTTTACCCTTTTAATGACAACCAGGGAACACTTATTAACAATAAGGTACAAAATTTGCACAGTAACACGAAATGCAATGCTTCTATATTGAAACATGTTCAGTAATGAATCTAAAACGAATAACTCCCGTATAAGGGGTCGTACAGCCTCTTTACGTCGAGGGGAGGGGGAGAAGTAATGACCTTCGCGACTTCATCTCTCCAGAAAGAAATCTGAGTGTGACTGCGTTGGTGACATGGCGGTAGGTTTTACGCGAACACGCCTGCGCTTGCGTTAACCAGTTAACCTTTTCGCTGGGATACGAGATTGAAATGAAAGTAACGAAATGTATAGGCGTAGTTTGTAAAACCTGACCGTACAGGCCAAGGGCGTGGACTAACGTTCAACTGCAGCGAGGAGTACTCCGTATCCCCTTAATGAAGCTTTGACCCTAATACGTCTTTAAAATCAGACCGATGCGTAGTAGTGCCAGGACGGAAACGGTTATGCGACGTTTGCACGGTGATCCGTTCCGACGCTGCATTTATGCGACTAGTAACACGATTTA
>NQII01001570.1:442867-470115 GCA_002778355.1 Clitarchus hookeri
AACCTTTAGTTGAGAAGATTTCTCTCCGCCAATAACGTGAGAAAATGGGTTGTCTCCCCGTCGTCTGAAGGCATTCATGAGCTGCGGTTCATCCCTTTTGGTTCATTCTTACTTAAAATTGCAACATCAAATTTTGTTTACATATGCTCAATTAAATAACTATATCAACTCCTAATTTTTTTTTCAGAATGCAAACAAATTCGAATAACTTTCTTGCAACCACTAGAACTCCAAATACAATGTTAATTATGTCTGTATTTATGTACTGTAAAGAATACTGTGTCTACCTGGAAAAGTGCCTCTTTAACGATAAGCATAGCTGCTCGTGGAGTGATTTTACACTTATATATACGTGTCAGCCATACGTGACAATTTTTTTGGTCTTGTGAGCTTACCTAGTTTAATATCATAACAATTACCCTGTTGCACTTGCACTTGAATGCCACATGATCAAAGTTGAACCGTCCATGGAAATGTTAATTTTACACGCGGTTGAAGTTAAAAGAATAATGGATGGAAAATTGTACTCAGAGTAGGCCGTTATTAAGTGCTCAATATTTCGCGAGCAGCCTGTACGTTTGTGAAAGTGGTAACAACAACGCAACAATCTGCTGGAAACTCCGTCAGGAATTACCCCTGAAGAATACTGTATATCTCTTTTCTGCTGGAATCACTATTTGCTCTGAAACGTCCGTTCAGAACATTTTCTCCCGCCGGCCGTACCGAGCACAAACTCGCGGCTCGGAAATTATGACATATAGTAAGACTCTGCATTTACCATAACTTTAGTTAAAAAACAGCAAATTTCGCGCATTCATCTGGCAGCAAGCTAGACTCGATTCTCCTATATGTAATTGAGCGTCAGTTGTTCATTGGCTGTTTGTCTAGTTAAACCGCAAAGCAGGAAGCACAGGATTGGGTCTTTGTTTCGTTGGAGATTAGGCCCCATCCATTGGCTTAAATATGTCTAGGGCTTGCCTTTCAAGCTGCGAAACAACGGAAAGGAAGTCAAATATAATTTCGTTGTATGTTGAGCTCGTTCTTAAATATATTCGCGATAGTTTCGGGTCCCTTATCGTCGAATACAAAGATTGAAAAAATTAGTTTACTGCCATTATTCTCCATTTTTATTTTCTAAGTTTTAAAACCCGTATAAAATGCTAGATGTACACATTTTCACGTTCAAAAATAAGAAATGTTAAAAAAAAGTGCTCTCCAGAGCTCTGTAAATTTACGGATACGTTTCTTTTTCCAAGACAGATTTTCCGTCAATCTCACGAAAGTTTGAACCTCTCCGTAAAATCGTTGCTAAGTTTTTATGTAGTCTACTTCTGGTATTAAAAAAGAGTTAACGAGCAATATCGTTGATTTTTATTATGAGGACATTTTAGAATATATAAAAAGGAAATTCTAAAAGTTGAAATGATTTGTACTGGACTGATATTGAATAAAACCTTTTTAAGTCAATGACCCTTGCCTCCTACGACATTCGTATGAGAACTGGCTGTATAACTGTGGTATTTTAATTCGTAAAATGTAAGTAACTTATTTAATTTCGAGTCATGTTTTATGTGTTTTAAGCGTTGCAAACAGTTAAAGGTGACTGACGCTACTGTTTGTTGGTTGAAGAAATAGATTAAAGCGGCGCAGGCAACTTAGCTGCAGCAGAAAAGATAGTTATCTAGTTACAGTGACGAAGCAAGCTTCTTGTACACTCGAAACATTGTTCGTTCCCGAAATTCGAAGTTGTAGGAAATACGGAGACTTTCCGTATTTTGTCATTACAGAGCTCAGATCCTTTTCCCCTCATCACTGTGGATCGAGTTTCCGTAAATTAACTGTTTATTTCCGTAAAAAAATTCCGTAAATGTACGGATTTTTTTAAACAGCGAAGCGCCTTTTATTCTGTCAAGACTGGCGATGCAGGAACTGGACATGCCTATGTCCAGATATACGGAAATTTTGTGAATTGATTCAAAGACATGTTAAAATCAATAAAATGTTTATTTAATTTTGTGCTTTTATTGGAACACAGTTTATTAGGCAATCCCAGTGTGACTTGAAGCCAATAGCAAACCTTCAGGCTAACCAAGCACCTAATCCTTTACTACGTGGTCGGGGGTTAACTGAAGCAACAGCCAATGAACAGCCAACTCAGGCTCGGTGGTCATGCACACACAGGTTTATTGAGTCCAGCTTGTTTCTGAATGAAACCGCTCTATTTTCGCATACCTACCTACGCTTTAGGCCGGCAATTTTTTAGTCTATTCGCATTATCTTCATTCTTTTTTAATAGATCCTTTTTAAAAAAATAACTTAATTTATGGCTTGTTTGATGAGTTCGAAAATGCGTGATGTCTAACAAGCGTTTTATAATAATAACGTAAATGTATCTTACTTTTGGTTTAATTGGACTTTTGCTTGTATTTTGTCTGTGAATTATATTAATTCTTTTGGGTTTAATTTATGTGAATACAAAGAGTGACCAAATTGGTGGGTTGGTAATGCCTAGTAAGAAATAGTTCTCATGCAGAATATTAAACTGATTGCGCACGAATGCGGTGCGTTGTCCCTCTGGTGTCATTTCTAGACTTACTCAAGCTTTATTTGCATGAGGCGGAGGAATAGCCTGAAAGTAGAACTTCATCAGGGCTTCAGAAAAGTTGTAAGTGACCGTGAATGGACTAAACCCGTTGCCTGCAGTTCTTCAGCGCTGCTGGGATGGGCTGGAAACAAAACGAAAGTGAATGGGAAATTATTTAAAGAGGCTCCATGGACGCAAGGGAGCGTGTCCCGTCGGTTCCAACCACGACGCCGGCGAACCTGTAAATAATCTCGTTAATTAAATTCTAATTGAAATGAAGACTTCGCTCCGCCCCGCGTTCGCTTTTCAACCACCGCCTGGAATGAAATGTGAAGGTAAGAGAGATGTAAGCATCGTACTGTAAGAATTTGCTGAGCGTTTTTATCCACTCCAGTTCCGGCGAACTTCATGTCTGACAGTTGGATTCCATATATTACTGCTCACACCAATATGGGTGTTATAATTTGTCATCTTTAAAAACATGCTATACAATTTTATCACCTAGAACATCGTGACCAGCATTTACACTCAGAAAACTCAGTTATTTTGTGGTTCGGAAGTAACTGTCCAAAGTTAGCGGACATTTTGGGGATGGTTTTAACATATTTATATGTAACCGCCTAACGAAAAAACGCGCGGTCGGGTACCTATTTTAATCCAGAGTTAATATAGACTTAAAACTTTCAGTATATAGCCTTGCAACACGAACTGCAATACTGTACGATTCAGCAACGAAACAGATGCACTCCTGACGTATCTGGGTATCGAAATCGTACAAGCATTCCTTGAATTCAGATCAGCAAATCGTAAATGAGAGTCTGGAAATATTATGTCTGGTTCGGAAGCCATATTACATGCACAAATTTATTTTTTTCTCCTTTGATTCTCATTATTGGCATTTTTCCATATATGTTATTCATTATTTAAAAACCCGACTACAAATAGGTATTTTCCACGTTTGAGTCACCGCAGCAGATTTTTGTTGAAGACGGCTTTAAATAAAATGCCTCATCTCCGCTATGGTCTTGCCGAGTGCAAACCCAAATTTTTTCCGTCTTAAATATTCATTACTTAAAATTAATCCGAAAATACCGATTTAGGCTTTTCCATTTTTAAGTAAAAAAATACGCTATAAATATTAATTTAAATATTTAGTAACGATTGTTAAATGAAATTCGTAACAATGCTACAAGAATTTAAGCAACTCTGCGATAAAAAATAACTGATTTTGAAAGCTCTGTGAAACTTGCAGTGTAAAACTTTACATTATTTAATCTAATTTTCTGCCTTCAGTATTCGATCATCTAGGAGGAATACTGATTAGTTTCACAACAAAAAACTATAGAAGTTTGCACACATGAGAGAGTATTTTCCAACATTTTTAAAACAGTATTGTCTGTTGATAAAATAAAGGTCTCCTATTTTCTACTAGCAAAGATTTCATAGTTTTTTCCCCGAAGTCAGTTACATAGTGTTTGTGATATCTTTGTAATATAACTATAAACCTAGTTTACTATCATTTCAGACGTTTCTCATAAAGCCTATTGGAAGTGATATCCTCAGTACATTATTTCACCTAGTGTCAGAAATATTAAGAACAGGTTCTTGATGATGACGCGTGATGACTTCGTCACGGTTGGTAATTTTTAATTACGTAAAGTAACTTTACTTAAATGTAACGGTCGATAAGCTTAGAGAAAACCTGATATAAATAACAGTTGTAGTCACGCTTTCAGACAAAGTTTTTAAAATAATATAGATTGTTTAACTAAAATCGTAAATAAAATTTTACGAGAATCACGTCTTTAAAACTTATACAACAGTAAGGTGTATGGCTGCAAGTGTAAAATGCCGGAGATCGGGTACTATGGAATTATTTTTACTGTTCCAAATTGTTTCAGAAAATTCTCTGAAGTACTCTTTGGTCGGAGTTGGATAGTGGTTGTAGTCTATGCATGATCTTTTGCACTGGTTTAACTGAAAAAAAAAAAAAAAATCGTTCAACTTCCATAAACGTGTAACGAATTATTTAAAATCTCGGTTACAGAGAGAAGTAAATAGTTCAGACTAATGAATTGAAAGGGGCGGAGGCAATTGCAGAAAGAGAATAAATAAGTGGTTAGCATTCATACATATAAAGTATTATTTACTTCTGCAATGTTAAAAAGTGCAAAGAAGGATAGGCAACAAAATTCATATTGTCGTTTTGATTATCACTTCACTTTAATATTCAGATATTCTAAAAATTGTATAATTTTTATCAAAAACCTGCTTATATTTTCATAACAACTCTATTGTTAATTGAGTCGAAACTTTTATTGAATTCCACTAAAAAATTTTTAAAGGGGACACTTTAAGGAGAGTGGTGGGAAGCCAACAGTGGTGTGAGTTATATTTATTTTTCGACATTCATGGTGATGATTAGCAGGGAGGTTTTGGTAGTATTGTTACCATTATGTAAAAAACCACACTGTTGGGTTTTATTCATTACAACAGTTAGAAATTATACAGTAAATATAATATATTTCCTTACGTGATGTAATGATTTGCATAAAATTTATGAACGAACATTTTTTAGTATTATATAAAATTATTGTTAATTCTCGGCTTTTTTCAAAGGAAAAATTCAATACGTACATACCTAATCATGTGTGGGGAGGTCATACATTTAGTACCTTAGATTTGCGTAGAATATGTTATATATTCATAATCTCAGCATTGGAAAATTGTTTTTAAAGAATTAATTATTAATTAAATATTACCCGCAATGTATTTGTACGGCAATTGTTAAACGTCGTTTGTTCCATTATTTTAATTAAGATTTGAATTAGAAGGTGGCGTGTGTCGCCAGAGTACGTCTGAGTAAAGCCAAAATTAGTCTGGGATATGTGAATATGTGAACGTGGGTCTGAATGATGCGAGAGTTAGTCTGGGTGGTGTTTAAGTGTATCTGGATGATGTTTGAGTGAAACTGGGTGGCGATATTCGGGTGAGTGATGCTTGAGTTGTTCTGTATGATGTTTGAATGGGTATGGGAGATTTTTAGGTAGGTTTTTATGGCGATGTTTAAATGTGCCTGGGCAACATGTGAATATGACTGTGTGACGTAGTGATATAATTAATGTGGCAGTGGATGTGGGTGGTGTAGGAATTATTTTGCAAGCGCGCGTTTCTTAAAATGAGAAGGAACGAGAAAATAAAATACCAGGATTATACAGGAAATTATAGCAGCAATTAAATAAAAGGGTGGTGCGAATAAAAATATGCCTAAAATGCAGCTGGAAGCCTTTTGAAAATCATTTCGAAATTTATGAAATATGAAAGTAGAATATTTCTTCATATTAGCACAAACACTCATGAACTAAAAGTAATATATATTCGAGCGAGTCATATTACCAATTCAATTAGAACAACCAACTAAATTTAAATTTTTTATTTTGTTTTATAGTGACAACATGCAGTGAAGAGATCTCAGTGTAAACTAAACAATCAAAAGTACACTAAGAGCATAAAAAATACGTTTCCCTTTCAAGCTGGTATCGCAAAAAAACATATTAATTTTAATTAGTTCCGTGAACGCGCAAATGACGACAGACGAAATTTACATAAACATGGTTAAACTATGTACACCAAACTGTGTGTCAGCAATATCCCATTCAATTAATTTGTCAATAAACTGCTTGATTTTCCCTGAAAATACATCGTGAGAATAAAATACGCAACAAAATGCAAGACCTTAAACGAATGAATATTTTACTTTTGATCTCAGAATTCAGCAAAAAAATTAATCCACGTAGTCAGCAGAATACATAAATTAAAAAGTTTTGAATCATGGAAAATGTTGACTTCCCATCCGCTTCACAGCACAAAATAACAGCTGACACAAAGTCATGGATAAGTGGCAGATAATATTTATCAATAGAAATTACTAAACTTTTGGCGTAGTTAAACGTTTAACGTGGTTGGATAAATTACCAGTTTAAAATTAAATACAAGTGCACATTAAGATGGTTCAGAAGCGAAATAAATTATAATTCTTAAATAGTAGATTTTGATGCGTGAGACCAAGTTAACAGCTCTGCTGCTAGGGTTATTACGGCTGGAGTACCTCATGGATTTTGGTATTTATTTTGTTCTCTCTTTCTCTGAGTTCTTCCACTTCATCGACACATGCAGATAACATGCAACTCTGTATCTTCTGTTCTTCAAATTACAAACAATAAATAAAATTAACGAATACTTTGAGATGGTGTAATGAAAACGGCATTCTAAAAATCCTAAAGAGTTATCTTGCATGTAAACCGGAATAGCTCAAACAAAAAAAATTGCGAAGACATCCAGTCATCACATTAAATAACGGAATAATCGCAGAAGTCACTATGGCTATAGGATTATTTATCTTGAAAATAAGGCAATTCTAAATTTGTTGAGAACATGTCAGGGTTGGTGCAAGCAAGAAACTGTAGGCTAAAATGCATTAAATATTCTAACATACAGGATGAATATAAAAGAATACCCCAACTTTGAAGGTCTATAATATCAAAACGATGTAACATACAACCTTGATTGACCAATCCAATGAACCGTGGAACCGTGAAATTAGTTTACCATGCATTCATAAATGTTCAATGTGACCACCACGAGCGGCCCGAACGACATCTACGCGATAATCAAACTCGTTCCACACTCTTGTCAGCATGTCTGGTGTTACAGTTTGGATGGCGTCCGTACTTCTCGTTTTGAGATCGTCAATGTTAGCCGGCAATGGTGGACGAAACACTTGATCGTTTATGTACCCCGTAGAAAAAAATCGCACGGGGTGGATCCGGGCTTCTTGGTGGCCAGTGATGAAGAGCCTGGTCACCAGCTGCTCCTCGACCAATCCTGTGGTCAGGTCTCGTTTATGTATCCGCGATTAGCTAGGTGCCAATGGGGTGGCACACCATAAAGAAAACTTCAGACCGTCCTCTTCACATTGACGTGTCGAATGCGAGCTCTCTACCCCCTCACCACCTCAAACCTAGAGTTACGAACGCCATCCAAACCGTTACACCGGACATGCTGACAAGAGTGTGAAACGAGTGTGATTATCGCGTAGATATGGTTCGGGTCGCTCGTGGTGGTCACATTTATCATTTATGAATGTATGATAAACCAACTTCATGATTCCAGGGTTCATGTGATTGGTCAATCAAGGATGTAGGTTGTTTGGTTTTGATATTATAAAACTTCAAAGTTGGGATATTTTTTTATACTCATTCTGTATATAGCTCAAAACTTGAAATCACTTACCAGTTAACTCTACACCTTTCCTGCAGTCTTATTTACAGACATTTACTATTCTCTCAGATATTTCTACAACTTGAGAAGCAGACCGCATATGAGATAATATTTGCAATCACCTGGCTGGCTGAATACAGAATACAGAAGAGATTGTTAACTTGTCAGACAGGTCGTAAAAATTGGAATCTAAAAGCAGCTCATATCGCTGAATAATGTATTAATAAAGTGAATATCTAACAATGTAAATTTCACATGCCATAAAATAAATTTAATTGTCTGTATTGACAACAGTGCTACTTAAATGAACTCATTCGCCAGTCTTACTGGCAGACTGTCGAATAACTGCTACAAGAAATAAAATTCGTCCGAAAAAAATGTAGGTCCACTGTTAGGCTATAGTAGTAACATAGTTTTAAATACTTGTTATTTTTTACTTTAAATATTATGATATTTTAATGTGACATAATCAAATTAATATTGAAATATTAGTAATTCAGTACAGTTACTTATTTGCTAATTTCCGTAAACTTTTGACATTTGCAAGTGAGTAAAATGTTCTACATGTAAGAGAGAATTTTTGCACAGCGGCCTGTGGCTGAAATATAATTGGGCATGAGTTTAGATAAATACATACACATATAACCTACGTGATTTTATAAATACGAAAGTTTGTGCGTGTGTATGTTTGTTACTACTCAGCTCCATAAAGGCTGAACACATTTTGGAGAAATTTGGTATGTAGGCACTTTCGGTCCTGGAATAGGACATTTCAATTTTTTATCCTGGGAGATTGTATGGTTCCTGTAGAATAACAACAACACGTAATTCTGCAACAACTGGGAACGTGACCGAAATATTTTTTCTTCTTGTGTCAGAGTTTATCAGGCCGCCCAAGAGTCTCTGAAATGGCTTATCGACTGCTATAAATCGATAACAACCGGGACCGAATATTTAACGTACCCTCCGAAGCCCGGAAGCGCTCAGATGTTATGCCACTTAACGGTCACCCATGCAAATGCGTGCCGCTGGGAACGTTGCTTAACTTTGCTGATCGATTAAGATCCCTCAGCCAAGCGCAAAACGTAGTACCTAGAAACACTTATTTTTAAAGTTACAACTTGATGAAACTAGCAGTTTTATTTCCATACATCGACGCTGGAAAGCGGAAATGTGGTAACTACGCGATAGTTGCACAGATACACTCCAAAAACAATACCTTACTTCTTGGCTATCGGGTAAAAAAATATTTCCTTCCTTTTTGGATGACGTAATCCGTTAAAAACCTAGACCAACATAGTATAATTATTTTTTTACATAAATGAATTGTCTTTTCCGAATTTATTTATTAGTGCAGCACTGCAAATCTCAATTGTTCCCGGGAGAGGCCGGGCCGGTTCGCTAGTATTTAAATATGCGTAGGTCTGGCTAATGTTGGAGCAGGTAAGTCTGGGTAAGGTTTAGTCTATTAAGGTTGGGAACCAAACGAGATATCTCATGGGAGAGATTGGCACAGGGAAAACGTCCACCGCAAGGTGCGCTGGTGTTCTAAAGAGGTCATTTTTATGCTAGCCGTAAATCGAGAAATTGTATTATTTTTACGCAAAAGCTCGGTTTTGGCTCGAATTGTAATATATACATGCAACAGCCAAAATATAAAGTATTGACTTTATTTCGTAGCTATCATTCACGCCCTCAAAAGATGGTTACAAAAGCAGACAGCAAAAGTGTAACTGTGTTTGGCATTGAGTTTCTATAAGCAAGCTTAATAAAGTGCGAAAACGTAATCAAGTTAAGTACGAAAAGAATAGAGTTGCCATTAAAGGAACGTTAAAATTTTTTTACTTTCGTTTATGGAAACTGCACAGAAAATCACAAAAAAAATTACTTTATAACCATTTGCCTATTATATGTTTCGATTCAGTTGTGATATTTAAATAAAGCAATTGTGTAAGCCTACGTTTTGATAAATCGAATTTACGACATAATGTCTAACAACATATGAATACAGTTCGTTATATTTCCAGTATAATGCGAATAACAAAGTTTATTCTATAAGTAGCGTCTGAGGTGATACGAGCAGGAAGATTTTTCACAGTTATATTTACTGAATGAAAACTGCAAATTTAAGATTTACTTGCATGCAAAACGGAAAAATCAGATACACAAGCGACACCAACGCAGCTTGGCGGCAAAAATT
This sequence comes from Clitarchus hookeri, assembly GCA_002778355.1. NCBI lineage: Eukaryota > Metazoa > Arthropoda > Insecta > Phasmatodea > Phasmatidae > Clitarchus > Clitarchus hookeri. The sequence goes on from NQII01001570.1 coordinate 452,932, forward strand.
GTTAGTTACAAAACGAAAACCGTTAAGCTTCCCTTCGCGAGTAGAATAAACCTTAGTGCGGGTGAGTTTGGAGTGTGTGCGGCTGACGTGGGGTTAGACGGAGTTTGGGGCGGGTAAATTCACTGTACCCATTATCCAAATGGAATGAACAAACAGATTTGGAGTTAGAGCTGAGATACCGAAGGGCGCTTATCAACGATTTTGTTAGTGCAACGAGGTGGAAATTAGATGTAGATGGAAAGCTAAACTGCATATTAATGTGAAATTATTCGCATAATAAGTCATAATAAGATCTGAGACTCTACGTTCGCGTTCTGTAGCGGTATTTACCTTCTTCAGTTTTGATTCATATGCGCTTGTATGATATCGTTTCATGCTTGTGTTTTTTTTTTTACGCAATTATATTTTCTTACTTATACTCCGATGGTAAGACAATAGTGTCCAAGGTTACGTCTACGTTGATAAATTTTTTTTATCCTTATATGAAATGTGATATGCTAGTAAAGAGTGGCAATTAGAAAATAAAGAGGAACAAACGTGCTTGAAAACTATGAGAAATGATAGTAAGCTTACATGTGCTATAGAGAAAAGTTGTGGCACATGAAATATAGGAAATTATCCGAAAAATGTAAGGAAACCCTGAACTTTAAACAAAGGATAAGACAAAAAAAAAAAACCATGAAGTGTTGTTGCTTGTTTCTCTTCTGCTTGAAGAGTATGGGGAATAAAATTAATCAAAGGAGCACTTTTAGAATTTTAAAATGCCTAAGCTAAAATATATTTTTAGCCTCTATTGATGATTTATATTCGTAAAGAACACGTGGTTCGTTAAAATTTTTAACTTTTTATATCTNACGAACTGCAATACTGTACGATTCAGCAACGAAACAGATGCACTCCTGACGTATCTGGGTATCGAAATCGTACAATAATACCTTGAATTCAGATCAGCAAACCGTAAATGAAAGTCTGGAAATATAGTGTCTGGTTCAGAAGCCATATTCCAAGCACAAATTGAATTTTTTCTCCTTTGATTTTATTATTGGTATTTTTCATATATGTAATTCATTATATAAAAACCCGACTGCAAATAGGTATTTTCCACGTTTGAGTCACCGCAGCAGATTTTTGTTGAAGACGGCTTTAAATAAAATGCCTCATCTCCGCTATGGTCTTGCCGAGTGCAAACCCAAATTTTTTCCGTCTTAAATATTCATTACTTAAAATGAATCCGAAAATACCGATAAAGGCTTTTCAATTTTTAAGTAAAAAAATACGCTCTAAATATTAATTTAAATATTTAGTAACGATTGTTAAATGAAATTCGTAACAATGCTACAAGAATTTAAGCAACTCTGCGATAAAAAATAACTGATTTTGAAAGCTCTGTGCAACTTGCAGTGTAAAACTTTACATTATTTAATCTAATTTTCTGCCTTCAGTATTCGATCATCTGGGAGAAATACTGATTACTTTCACAACAAAAAACTATAGAAGTTTGCACACATGAGAGAGTATTTTCCAACATTTTTAAAAGAGTATTGTTTGTTGATAAAATAAAGGTCTCCTATTTTCCACTTGCAAAGATTTCATAGTTTTTTCCCCGAAGTCAGTTACATCGTGTTTGTGATATCTTTGTAATACAACTAAACCTAGTTTACTATCATTTCAGACGTCTCTCATAAAGCCTATTGGAAGTTATGTCCTCAGTACATTATTTCACCTAGTGTTAGAAATGTTAAGTACAGGTTCTTGATGATGACGCGTGATGACTTCGTCACGGTTGGTAATTTTTAATTACGTAAAGTAACTTTACTTAAATGTAACTGTCGATAAGCTTAGAGAAAACCAGTAGTAATCACGCTTTCAGACAAAGTTTTTAAAATAATATAGATTGTTTGACTGAAATCGTAAATAAAATTTTACGAGAATCACGTCTTTAAAACTTATACAACAGTAAGGTGTATGGCTGCAAGTGTAAAATGCCGGAGATCGGGTACTATGGAATTATTTTTACTGTTCCGAATTGTTTCAGAAAATTCTCTGAAGTACTCTTCGGTCGGAGTTGGATAGTAGTTGTAGTCTATGCATGATATTTTGCACTGGTTTAACTGAAAAAAAAAAATCGTTCAACTTCCATAAACGTGTAACGAATTATTTAAAATCTCGGTTCAGAGAGAAGTAAATAGTTCAGATTAATGAATTGAAAGGGGCGAAGGCAATTGCAGAAAGAGAATAAATAAGTGGTTAGCATTCATACATATAAAGTATTATTTACTTCTGCAATGTTAAAAAGTGCAAAGAAGGATAGGCAACAAAATTCATATTGTCGTTTTGATTATCACTTCACTTTAATATTCAGATATTCTAAAAATTGTATAATTTTTTTCAAAAACCTGCTTATATTTTCATAACAACTCTATTGTTAATTGAGTCGAAACTTGTTATTGAATTCCCCTAAAAATTTTTTAAAGGGGACACTTTAAGGAGAGTGGTGGGAAGCCAACAGTGGTGTGAGTTATATTTATTTTTCGACATTCATGGTGATGATTAGCAGGGAGGTTTTGGTAGTATTGTTACCATTATGTAAAAAACCACACTGTTGGGTTTTATTCATTACAACAGTTATAAATTATACAGTAAATATAATATATTTCCTTACGTGATGTAATGATTTGCATAAAATTTATGAACGAAAATTTTTCAGTATTATATTAAATTTTTGTTAATTCTCGGCTTTTTTCAAAGGAAAAATTCAATACGTACAAATGCGAATAACAAAGTTTATTCTATAAGTAGCGTCTGAGGTGATACGAGCAGGAAGATTTTTCACAGTTATATTTACTGAATGAAAACTGCAAATTTAAGATTTACTTGCATGCAAAACGGAAAAATCAGATACACAAGCGACACCAACGCAGCTTGGCGGCAAAAATTGTTAGTTACAAAACGAAAACCGTTAAGCTTCCCTTCGCGAGTAGAATAAACCTTAGTGCGGGTGAGTTTGGAGTGTGTGCGGCTGACGTGGGGTTAGACGGAGTTTGGGGCGGGTAAATTCACTGTACCCATTATCCAAATGGAATGAACAAACAGATTTGGAGTTAGAGCTGAGATACCGAAGGGCGCTTATCAACGATTTTGTTAGCGCAACGAGGTGGAAATTAGATGTAGATGGAAAGCTAAACTGCATATTAATGTGAAATTATTCGCATTTACTTCTGTGTTTCGAGTCATAATAAGATCTGAGATTCTACGTTCGCGTTCTGTCGCGGTATTTACCTACTTCAGTTTTGATTCATATGCGCTTGTATGATATCGTTTCATGCTTGTGTTTTTTTGTACGCAACTATATTTTCTTACTTATACTCCGATTGTAAGACAATAGTGTCCAAGGTTACGTCTACGTTGATAAATTTTTTTATCCTTATATGAATTGTGATATGCTAGTAAAGAGTGGCAATTAGAAAATAAAAAGGAACAAACGTGCTAGAAAACTATGAGAAATGATAGTAAGCTTACATGTGCTATAGAGAAAAGTTGTGGCACATGAAATATAGGAAATTATCCGAAAAATGTAAGGAAACCCTGAACTTTAAACAAAGGATAAGACAAAAAAAAAACCATGAAGTGTTGTTGCTTGTTTCTCTTCTGCTTCAAGAGTATGGGGAATAAAATTAATCAAAGGAGCACTTTTAGAATTTTAAAATGCCTAAGCTAAAACATATTTTTAGCCTCTATTGATGATTTATATTCGTAAAGAACACGTGGTTCGTTAAAATTTTTAACTTTTTATATCTNATATTTTTAGCCTCTATTGATGATTTATATTCGTAAAGAACACGTGGTTCGTTAAAATTTTTAACTTTTTATATCTGCCATCTAATCCATTGCGAAACCTCTGGTGGCCGTATATTTTTTCGCCATTTTAATGAAGATAATTCCTTGTATCAAGCTGCGCGTAAACCCTTATCAGTTCGAAACGATGGGCAAATATTCGATTCAGTCAGGTATAACGATTTCATAGTTTGACGGGTCATGCGTTTTGTGAATACTCCGATACATGGAAATCCAACCAATTATCCCCGACCTGCCCATTCTTGTGTTTACGGAAGGGTGGTTTGGAGGCGGGGACTGCAAATGGCAGCAGGATTTGCCTTTGACGTTTCAGTTTCGAAAGCCAGCATGCGCTACGGCCGATGCAGAATCGCACCCCCTTTGGCGCCACGCGCTTTAACAACTCGGGTTGAAATCTTCCGGATTAGGCGAAATTGTAACCAAGCCAGAGGTATGTAACGAAATCCGCACCCCGTTTTGAAATGATGGGTTCAATGTGCACAGTTGGTAGTTTGAAACGTCGCACGGCGATATTTAAGTTCTCTTCAGCCTGACGGATCACAACCTTCAAATTGAAGAGCCTAGACAGTAATTTACTGTTTGTAAAATGCGTAGTATTAAAACACGTTTGTTAAAAAAATCATTAACGGAGGAGCCTTTACTTGTCAAACCAAGTAAAACCAAAATAAATGGAAACCTGTATTGTTAATTTATTTAGACACGTGTTAAAAATGTAACTTCTTTGACGTTAAGGAATTGTTTTATTTTAATGATAATAATGTATGGTTTTAATAATAGTGCGATAGAGCAAGTTATATTTCCAATTTTTATTCCTTTTTTGTACCTAAACGCTGATCAAGAAATAACGTCAGATTTCCAAATACGTACCTCTAAAACACTCAGTACTTTTTACTAAGGCCCTAGCACAAAACGTTAACTTCATTAGAAGATGCGGCATATTATCTTCTATAAATTTTGTTTATTTACTTAAGTTTCTCAAATTGCATTATAAAAAGTTTTGAAAATAACTCTATTGCAGAACTGTCAACAATGAAACATGTTGCTCTATTTAAAATGCTTTCCTTCTAAGTTATTTTGTTCGCCTTTTTCCCGCCGTTTAGAAAGGTATTACAAGATAAATTTAAGAATTTATTCTGCATGGATATACCAGATGTCATTAAATATTTTGATCCCTGCAGTATTCTTACCTACCCTGCAAACTGATCCAAAACATATATTTGGTAGCTCTATATATAATAAATTGCACAGAATCTTTTTATACTATAGCAAATCTCTAGTAAAATTTTTAACATTATAATGAATATAATATTACTGTGATTTAACTTAAAAAGCTGTCTTTAATTTCTGATAGAGCTATTTTATTATAACTACTTAAATCAATTTTAGTATATTATTAATTCGATTTGAGTATGAATTATATGAAATTGAATTTAGTAATAAATTGTTTATTCTCAACATTGTCATCGCTCAGTATAAAGTTATTTAGAAAAACCTGTTTATGTTTATCATATTATACTAAATGAGAAATTAGTCGAGGCTATATAATTAACAAATGAAGGTTCAGCAACTGGCGCACTGTTTCCAACGCCTTGAACTGCACAGTAAAAGAAAACAACTGTGACTGCGTCTGGTAGAAAGACGAAGAGATGAAACAAGGGTTCAAAATGGATTTAATCGGATATTGAAGTCCAGAGACGTTCTGAAGTCGCAATTCCAAGGAAGCAGAACTGAAGTCGCATTAATGTGAAAGCCACCTTAAAAAAAAAAATCATATTTATTTTACGGCTTTCCAATATTCCTTGAAAGTTTCTCTTCTCCCGAGTAATTTTCCCGGATCCCTTTCGAACGAAAACAAGGAAAGACACTTCAGCATATTACGTCGCATCAACGCATTTCACTTTACTTTCAGAGTCACTTTAAATACACATAAGGTATTCAAGCACNCGCATTTCACTTTACTTTCAGAGTCACTTTAAATACACATAAGGTATTCAAGCACAACTCCACTACTTTTTTTACAATGCAGCAAATGTTTCACGGCATACTTGCATTTCGAATTAGTTTATTTTAATATGAATTCTATATATTACTATTCCAGTCACCATTTATCCTTTGCTCTGAACGATTACAAATTTATCACTAATGTTTTGAAACATAAAATCTGGTACATCACAAACATATAATGTACAAACTCAAAATTTCGACTTTAAAATAACATAAAAATATAGCTTTCAACTTGTCCTCTATTAGCCGTTAGTTCGTTAATAACACGTGGAATAATGAAATACACCTGGAACATATATCTCAGGTAAATGTTATTCCTGGCTAAGTAATATACAGTAGATTGATAAAATAACAAACAAAGATCCTCAACTGAGAAATGGATAGCCACACAGCAGCTTATTTATCAAATTTGGACTGTGGCATCAGCCTCGATGAAAGTTGCTCTCATAGAAATACGTCAGAGACAGCCAGTGATTTACGTACTTCGATTTAATGTAAACAATATGTAGTCGTTATGGCAGATGGTTTTTAGAATGACAATTGCTCTTCAGCATTATACCATCTTTCGTAAGTTTTAATTGGATGCATGGCTGTGTTTAATCGACTGTCTATTAAGTTCCGTGAACGAAATTAAACTCTCTTTAAAATTAAATGTTTCGTAGGAAATGCGTATGTGTATGAGGAAACAGAGTTCTTGTGACATTTGATAACGAGATGCTCATCAGTTTGGAAATGCACTGTCAAGTCTGCTTGTATGCCATCACATCATGCTTTGCTGGCCGTTGCGGATACCATCTGATCTGGAATTTATCAGCGGCTTACTTGATTGGCATTGCTGGAAATAACAGTCATCCACCATTTTTCAGTCTACCCCGATATAAAAATAAAACAAAGACTATACGTCAGTATAGCATATGGACATATTATACAGCTTGTCCTAAATAAAAACGGCCAGGGCATGCAATGTATTATTTTCCGTAGTTTACCGTTGTAATGTAAATTTTACACTTTAAATTCAATTATGTGATGTAAACAAGACATCAATAAAAGAGGTTTATCGCAGATGTTGTTCTAGATGTATTTATTTTTCGACTGGTTTTCTCTTATTCTTAGGGCCGATTTCGTTTGGGACATTCTTTATTTAGTAAGAGAACAATTTGTACGGGATTTATACATAAATTCACAGCTTGTCATAAGATATTGTAAAATACACAGTGATAAAACTATCATAAGATGGCGTAATTGTAGACAGCATAATTTCAAAAAATGTTGTTACTGTTACATAATTATATTATTCCGTTACATACATAAAAATATAATTCTGTGCCATACAAAAGTATGTATGTAATTAAGTAATGTAAGGAACTGATATATTGTTAATCACCCCTTTGCTTATACTAATAGCCTATGTATTTATAAAACTGTGATTGTTAAATATTGTGCCGTTTGAAAATACGTCACGACTATTTTACGGTTCTGTTACTGCTAGTGAACTATTTTTTCAACAGTTTTGAAACATAATTTGTAGTATTTTATTCAGTGAAATAGATTGAGAGTGATATTTAATGGTTTCATTACCTTCGGCTTTTAATTAATATGATAATTAATGCTTCCATTATCCTTTTGAGTATCTGCATTTCATTTATTGATTTAATAATATATATTGATCAAGTGTTATGTTATAACTTTATGATACATATTTTATTTTATTATTTTTCAAAGCATATGTAATGTGATATTTACGTATTTCATTAAATTTAATCATTTTTCGCCTATATTTTACTATTTAGAAATTTTTATCGTTACTTTGATTTCAATTCATTAAAGGCTTGTGCTTTCAAAGTTCCGTTTTTAATCCCGTCTCGCCTGCAGACCCGTGTTTCATGAGAGATTGTTTCTCTACCAACCGGATCTGCAATGCTGCGTTGCGAATTATTTCAGTCGCCGTCTGAGGCTACCCCCTCCACTCACTTTCCTGCTGCTGCAGTTCTTTGCACAATTTCTCGGCGTATCCCTGCCGCTTGGCGCGTGATTTCACATATAAAGTGCTCCTTTGTTCACGTGTTATATTCCTCCACCTCTGTGCACTTCAGCGCAATTCGCCTCTTCTGGACAGCCTGCGACATCTAGCGTCGTAAACCAAAGCTTTTCGTTTGGCTTTTGTTTCTACATTCCGTGTGCTGCATGCGTTTTTCCTCGCCACTTTCTGTCAAGATGGCGCGTTTCCCGGTTTTAATGGTTGTGTTCTTCGGAACTTCAGATTCAAGTTTTTTTATGTTATAGCTTTATTGATGTGGTAGCGATGTAGTCTTCAATAGTTTTTTTANGGAACTTCAGATTCAAGTTTTTTTATGTTATAGCTTTATTGATGTGGTAGCGATGTAGTCTTCAATAGTTTTTTTAATATTTTTTTTTGTGGTGTGTCTTTGTTGGTGTTTGTTTGGCAAAATACACCAATATGTTTGCTTGATATTTTCTGTCTTCCCTTTTTGGTGAGTAACACTCCAGATTTATTTATAGCCGTTCTCTTTGTGCGTGCACCGACTATTTTTGCTCACTAAAATTTTGGTTATATTTGGTTTTAGTAGGGGTGCAAGTAACAGGCTATTCTTTACTGCAAGAGACAGGCTAGTCTTTACTGCAAGTGTCAGCCTAAGATTTACTATACGGTATGGCCTGACATTTCTAGACGTACTGGCTNGGAACTTCAGATTCAAGTTTTTTTATGTTATAGCTTTATTGATGTGGTAGCGATGTAGTCTTCAATAGTTTTTTTGATATTTTTTTGTGGTGTGTCTTTGTTGGTGTTTGTTTGGCAAGTTACACCAATATGATTGCTTGATATTTTCTGTCTTCCCTTTTTGGTGAGTAACACTCCAGATTTATTTATAGCCGTTCTCTTTGTGCGTGCACCGACTATTTTTGCTCACTAAAATTTTGGTTATATTTGGTTTTAGTAGGGGTGCAAGTAACAGGCTATTCTTTACTGCAAGAGGCAGGCTAGTCTTTACTGCAAGTGTCAGCCTAAGATTTACTATACGGTATGGCCTGACATTTCTAGACGTACTGGCTAAATCCTTTTTTTTTTCATCATGTTATAACCCTTATGCACATCGCCTACCCTTTCGTTGTGGATTACGTCGTAGTCAAGTTAATTTTCTCCATGCTTGTGTTCGACAGTGAACTATGTAATCTTCTTGGCCGGGGTATAACTTCATTGTTCCCGTGGATTCGGCGGTCGTCATACAGATAAGTTACAACGGGGCATATCCGAAAATAACGTGCTTTTGAAAATTTATTTTTTTATAAACTATTTTCATGCACATGCGACTTGAACAGTTTCATATAGTCTATTTTGATTTCGAACTATAATAGTTAAGTACGTATTTGTTGTAAAGTGTTAATATATCGTCGAACAGTTTATTTGGTCTTAATAAACGATTTGCATTATGTTTAAGGTTAATACCTTTTTTTAAGTTTAATACAAATTAGCATCATTAATTTCTAGGGATTCATCTCTGGGGCCTCATTTTAATTCTTCTCAGCCTCATTAAGTGAAATCAGTTCTATTTTGAAAAAGGGCATCAATTAAGTGTCATAAAAGACACTTTTAATTATTTTAATATTTTGTTTTAATGTCACTGAATCATAATGTGATTTAAACCCATGTGCAGTCAAGTTCCATTGCTTTCCTTTTTTTAGAACTGATCTTTAACGTTGCTTTGTGTTCTCTCCTCTGTGTTTATTTAAACTGTCATAAATTTATTTTGAGAGAAAGAAAAATAATTATTTGTTTTGATGAAAGTATTTTGTTTAACTATTTGTTTTTGAAAGAAAAGAAATATTAAATTAATGTAAAGAAAAGATTCNTCCCGTGGATTCGGCGGTCGTCATACAGATAAGTTACAACGGGGCATATCCGAAAATAACGTGCTTTTGAAAATTAATTTTTTTATAAACTATTTTCATGCACATGCGACTTGAACAGTTTTATATAGTCTATTTTGATTTCGAACTATAATAGTTAAGTACGTATTTGTTGTAAAGTGTTAATATATCGTCGAACAGTTTATTTGGTCTTAATAAACGATTTGCATTATGTTTAAGGTTAATACCTTTTTTTAAGTTTAATACAAATTAGCATCATTAATTTCTAGGGATTCATCTCTGGGGCCTCATTTTAATTCTTCTCAGCCTCATTAAGTGAAATCAGTTCTATTTTGAAAAAGGGCATCAATTAAGTGTCATAAAAGACACTTTTAATTATTTNTACAATATTAATTATTTTAATATTTTGTTTTAATGTCACTGAATCATAATGTGATTTAAACCCATGTACAGTCAAGTTCCATTGCTTTCCTTTTTTTAGAACTGATCTTTAACGTTGCTTTGCGTTCTCTCCTCTGTGTTTATTTAAACTGTCATAAATTTATTTTGAGAGAAAGAAAAATAATTATTTTTTTTGATGAAAGTATTTTGTTTAACTATTTGTTTTTGAAAGAAAAGAAATATTAAATTAATGTAAAGAAAAGATTCTATGACTACACAACCACAAGTCACGTCTTATTATTTCATATAAAATAGATTTTCCTCTGGGCCTATATGTAGTTTAATCACACAAGTAATTATTTTCTTTTATTTATTTTCTCGTTTGTTGGAAGTCGATATAATATTTAATTGGTTTCTTAACTTTTGGTCGTACATAGGTGCACTCTAACTGCACAGTATAATTCCATACACCTCAAAACATGGGTGTGCACATCTATACCTCATTAATAAGGCAAGACAAAGATATAAATGAGCGAAATTTAAGTATCTATAATTATGGGAGCTAACTTGAATATTAATATTTTTTTTTTTTTGCGAAATGTTTAAAGGTTTTAATACATCGTCCTTTCTAGTATTGTTAAGTGGGATTTAAAGACCATCAGAATGTAAAAGTTTTATTCTGACTCAAAAGTAGGCATCGTTTAAAACGTGGGACTTGACTGCCGGACCATATAAAAATTACTATTCTTTGAGTGTATAGTTTTTACTTACCTAGCATAACTTTTAGGAAAGCTATGTGTGCCTTATATGAAGAATTATTTTATTTAGATGCCAGTGAACATAACTCCTTGAAAATTATCGGAGTAGTTAATAAAGTTCATAATCAATAGTAATCTATACCCATACAAAAATTTTAAACATATATTTCTGTCCTTTTTACTAGTATGTAACAAATATGTGTATAATGACTTTAAAAATTGTATTCTACTAAGTTAATGTAATCCTAAAACCATGCACACAGTTACTTTAATAACTTAAAAGGAAAAAAAGAACCGTAACAGAAGTTATCAATATCTAAAAATTTTGTAAATCAGTATCTTCCACACAAAAATACCCATGCACCTTACAGACACGCTGAAAATAGATTTCGGCTGACGTCAAAAGAAATTCATTAATACACTGCCGCATGTTATTCTGAGCAACCTTTTTTTTCATAAGTACAGCACAACAAGAACCGGGACTTAATTCCATCATCGTAAACTGGAAATTGTCACGGGAATTGTTGTTATAAAATTGGTTACAGTGCATGCAATAAACAATATCAGAAAGTGAAGTTTTTAGTCTACTCACGGTACATTGACTTTCTATCAATCGAGCCTTTCAAAAATCACCCCATTGTATGACATGTTTGGTTGTTTTCTAACTAAGCCACGTATCACAAAAGTTTTATATTTCTGTAAGGATAAAAGTTTATCATTTTTAGATAAATCGAATCTTTAGTTAGATTTTATCTGTAAATTGCAATATTTGCTACCTAATTTATATTTATTATTAAACAGGGAGAAAATAGGTAATTTGGTATTTACTAGTAGCTAATAGTTCTTATGCAAATGTGGTGCGCTGTCTTCTTAGTGTGATTTCCTAGACTTGATTAAGCTTTTTGGTTGAGACAGATTAAAAGCCCTCAGCAGGGCTTCAGAGAAGTTGGAAGTAATTATGAATGGTCTATAATTTGGATTTATGTAACTGGAAATAACTTTTTAATAATTTATGTTGTATTGTATCTTCACCTAAATATACCAACATAAGTTCGTTCACTAAAGGTGCAGCTGGCTATTATACACAACTCTATTATCTGATGCCGACACATCAGTTTGGTTATGAAGAAAATTTTTCAAGCAAATGGCAATCTTTTTAAGAACAGAAAACCTTCAGCTAAATTTGTTTTCACCGATTTATAGTCGATTATCTTCATGTTTAGCCATATTTTATAACAGGTGGATATTCGTCACTCACAATCTCACATACAAAATATTTTGTATAAATTGTATTATTCCAATAGCAACTTCAGTTTCAGTTTCAGCAATTTCAGTTTATTTTTTTCTTCAGCAATGTTACGCTACACTGCAGAAAATATGTTATCTGTGTACACGTATCCAGTATGTACCATCACATGTATCATTTTTCTTTCTTTACTTACAGCTTATGTGCTTAAGTTAATATTTTTAATAATTAATTTCTCTAAGAAGGCATGGTTGACTCAGTTTTTAGTCACTAATTTCACTTCGCTGATTTACCCGACTCGATCTCTGGTATTGGACATTTTTCTAGTGGTCCTATTGGTTGGAAAACTTATATTGCCCATAAATATTTACCAACTATATAATATTAGCGTTTTATATATGTTGCATTTGGCTAATACTCGATAGAGAGCAGAAAAAAAATTTCGCTTAAGATATGATAAAAATGTTATGCTAGACATAAAATTGGAACCATTTTAACGGTGTAAGTTATTCCTACTGAAAATGATTCTTCATAATCTGCAAAAGAGCTGCACATTCAAAATGTATTAGTTACTTTGAAATATGCTCAATTCTGAGCATTATGATGATAACGAGAATACATATATAACGCCAGTGCTTGGATTATGAAAGCAAAGAGCAGAAGCAATTTCAGTGCCTCAGCAACGCTGGAGGAGGACTGTGAAAACGCGAGAACGAAAATCAAACTCCTTGATGAGATGTGCGACCGCACATCTTTGACAGAGTAGAAAACAGAACGGATCGACAGACTGCAATATACACCCAAGTCGGTCGCGACGTACGTTAGAAAAAAAAATATAATTTTGTTCATCTCGGGTAGGTGAGTCAAACTTACGTCTAGATAAATATGCGATGTAGATAAAATATCCTATCCAAAATATTAATTCAAAGAAAAGAAAAATACGCATACAAGATTTTCAAATCATAGCATAAATTGACGGTAAACGTATATTTTAATAAATAATCACACAAATGTCGGAAAAAAACCAAATTGTATACAAACCTTTATAACATCGCTAATGAATATCGCTATAATACCATTTCAGTAACTTCTTTGTTGGAATACGTAATAATTCCTTCGGCACGGATGTTTGAAATTTAAAATATTTAAGTCTCTCAGGCAATGAAATTGCTTTTGTTCTGAATACGTAACTCTTTTAAAATCTCTCTGGTAATAGAAATTATCAAAAGAATTAGAATACATTAAGTAATTTAAAAAAATTACATTGTTCCGAGAAGTTCGCCTGAGTAAGATTTAAGATCTGGGTCAATTACATAAAGAGCGTTGAATTTGTTTGCATAATTACAAATTAACACAGTAAAAATCACTACAGACATCTCTTTCCTACAAGTAAATATAAAAATAATAATAACAGCAGTTTTGTGAGTGTTTATCCACAAAACTAGAAGTCTTTTAGATACACAGCCACGTCATCAAAAAGCTTTTGTTTTAAATGCACACAACATGAACAGCTTTAATGGCGTTAACTAAAGCACTTCAGTTTCTACAAATACCCATAGAAGTTAATACCCATAGAAGTTAATATCGTAGCACGGTAACAGGAACTATTAGCCCCATAATGCTTCCAAATTCTTTCCCGAAATTTGTGAATTTCTTAGCGTAATGAATTACAAAACTATATCACGTAAATTAAAATAAATAATATATGCATATATGACGAAAGTTATAAAAACATTCTCAAACCTTCTTCTCACGTATAAGTCATCCTGATGTGTCTCAGTTTTGATAGGTTGCCGTTTAATGATTTCTTTGGGGAACCCAAAACATATCATCCTTCACAATAATTATGAAAATAAAGCAGTGAAAATATTTTCCTAAATAGCCAAAATACTGTATTATTTTTAAGTATTTTGTTTCAAAGTCGTGAATATTATTAATACTCGGGTTTTTAATACATTCTTGTCTTTACATTTATGTTAAATTCAGAAAGTCACTTATCTGCTTTTAAAAGTAATAAACTGATTTTTAAGTAACACCTACCAACAATAAAATTAAAGCAGTCCCATATATATATATATACATATATATATACATATATATAGCGTCTTTGAATAGTACTAAAATTTTAAAATATAATTTATTTAAATAATTTTTTTATATCTTACATTATTTTTGTAGACGTTTCACTGTTATACTGTCAGTAACCAATTTAATACTTTACGGAAGCCTGCTGACCGACCATCATTTGAAAATTAATTGAATGAGTGAGTGAAGAGATTTGGGCCGCTCTTTACAGCGAGTTCTTAAGAGCCGATAAGGGTGAAGCGAAGGGAGTATGGAGCAGTGCCGGAATGAAATTGCGCTGGAAACGGGATATCCCGAGAAAACCCGCCGACCAGCGGCATCGTCTGGCACGATACCCACATGCACAAATTCGGAAGCGACCCTGCTGGGAATCGAACGTGGTTTTGCCTACGTGGGTGGCTATCAATATAACCACTAGACCACCGTAGCCACACAAAATTAAATGAAACATATTGTTATTAATGTTATATTTATATTTGCTTGGAAACCTATATGAGCAATATTCCCAGCACACCTGATCACAGGAGGTTATTACAAGAAATATTAATAAGAATTAATATTTGTAATATACATTTACTTAATCAAAACATAACTACTGCGAAAGGTGATGATAAAATGCACTTAATTTTAAAGAAGAAGCTATTCCTATACTAATTTTAAATAGGCTGTACTCTCATACTGAAGCAAGATTACAACATGTAGCCCTCCCTAGTCAACGTAAAATATATCAGCTCTTATTTTCTTGGTGTCAATGAAAATGGATCATGTAACGTCGGGGTAAAAGTTTCCATTTTCTGTACTGGCTTTCTTATTAAAAAAGTTTTAATTCTTTTTTCACATATTGATTGAATTCCAAACACCAGTCGAAATCCAATATTTATCAAACTTTCTTTTCGTAACGCCGGTTTATGCAATTACCGTTACCACTACCGAAGACATTTTCATTTGCAATTTTTCTAGCTCACTCCTTTCTCAATTATTTTACATTTACAGTACGTGCTAATTTTATATTATAATTTATTAATAGCCCAGACTTCATTTTACAAAGACATGACAAAGAAAATTTGCGAACAATAATGTTTTTATAATTGTTATGGAAATTGAAACCAATAACACCGAAAAAATAATCTCCATAATGTCTCTGATGTTCACTCACATGATTAATGATATACTTATTTAATATTTCTTTTAATTTACCGCAATTTCGTGTAGCGGTTTTATCTTGAAAGTAGAACTTTTATTGCCAGCTACACTATTTTATATATATGCAGTGAGTAAAAATTCGTAGGTTCTATGTGTTAGGAACGTGTTTCGATTAAATTTGCACTAACTTCAGAAATAAAAGAGATAAGATAGTTTCTTTAACTATTATATATCTTCGTAGAGCGATAGAAGCAGTATCTTCTTCCCATTTTTATATCATTAGGATACACTAGAAAAACGAAGCACTTATAATTAATGACCTGCAATATTCGCTGAAGTACGCTTGCAAAAGTGTACTTGGTAACCTTGATTGGTAAAGCGAGGGGGTTTCCGAGACTGCATGTTTCGGAAATTATTAACCGATTTGATTAAGAACTTCTTTACAGATTATTACATTCAAGAATTACTATAAATATCAGGTCAACCGACAGGTGGCAAACGTTTACTTACTCTCAATAAAAAATTTTTTTAACAATTTCTGTAACTATTAAAAACATCATCCTAGATTTGTATTAAAATTTCTCATTATTAGTACTTCCTTTTATAATATAAGTGTCTCATACTTTAATTTGTAATATCAGGCTTCTTTATTTTTAAATTCTTTCTTAAGAATCACAGCAATTTTTTTAAATGTTCTTTCTAATTATTTAGTATGTAATCATTTACGTAATAAGTTCTCAGCTAAATGTTTTATTGTGTTTCTGTATAGATTTGGGTGTATTATATTTAAATTGGTAAAAACCAAATTGCTTGCCTATTTCAAAAAAAGTGTCTTATTAAATATGTAATAATTTATGTACCAAGTAGTTTGCATAATTTTTGAGTCTTGTATCTATATTTGAAATTTTTTGTGAAGGTAGTTTTAAGAAATTTATACAACGTATTGGAGACCAACTGTAGTGCTGAAATTTATGCAATTATAAATGAATTACTGAGACGTTAAAAAGAATGCAGTACGAACGTATCCCTACTAAATGGTTGTCGTATTTTTATTTTAAAATCACCTTCACGGTGCTAGCTTATGCATTAAAGGCACGGTTTTCTCAGGATCCCAAACAGAGCACATAGCTCCAGCATAGTTTATTCGCAGTTTCTTCACACTTTTTTTAATCATACATTTGAAAAATCACCCTATGAAAACGTGTTTGGTTGCTTCCTATATATGTTTGGTATAACAAGCATTTTATTATTGCGCTAACAAACTTCAACTTTTACTTATATCATACCTATGAATTATAATATTTCATTTGTAATTGAAATGAACAACAGCACATGGAAAATGCGTGTGTTGTTAACCTATATTAATAGATAGTTCTCATGCGAAACACTATTAAAGTTGCTGCGCACGAATGTGGTGCGTTATCCTTTTGGTGTTATTTTCTAGACTAGGTCAAGATTTTCTTTCATGAGGCAGAGGAGTGGCGGCATGAAAGTATAACTTTGGCAGTTTTTCAAAAAATTGGAAATAACCGTGACTGAACTATAGCATTGTTGTGATTTAAAAACTGTTCAACATTTTGGAGCGATATCTGCTTACAAATTACATTTAAGAAATTTTCCACTTCCGAATAGTAGTTTACTTCTTCTATTATCCTCTGTGATGTGTATTTGTTAGAAGTGAAAAAATGACTATTATGAATAGTTTACTACCATGTTTAGATATAAACTTCCAGTGCAGACTATTGAACGTACCTTAAGAGCCACGCAGTACAATTTTGTCTTCTACACCATAAAATGGTAGTCGTCACACAGAGAAACGAATAG
>NQII01001571.1:4072-151177 GCA_002778355.1 Clitarchus hookeri
ATTACTGGAATCGGATCATACAAAGCAAACAAAACGAAGGCAAAAGTACAAAAGCCTGTGGGAAAAATGAATTATTTATATATTTAAATATGATCATAGATTGTAAAGACGCCGTGAAAACGTTCTTTGAAAATAAATATTTGTTAGATGTTGCCAGAAGCAACAAAAAATATATATGGAAAAAAAATAGTAGGTTAAATAAATAATACTCTATTTTAAGATGATGTACATTTTTTTTTTTTACCTTAGAAAGGAAATATACTCTATTTGCTTGAAAAAAAGGTGGCAACCCTAGCTACAACTGTGCAACAGTAAATCTTATTTACCAGTTACAGCACGTTCACTGTAATGCAGATTACATTGGCTTTACTGCCAACACTCACAGATAGAGAATGAATGGTCATAGAGTGGATATCAAACAAGTCATAGCAGGGGCAAATGTAAATTNTTGACAATAAATATTTGTTAGATGTTGCCAGAAGCAACAAAAAATATATATGGAAAAAAAATAGTAGGTTAAATACATAATACTCTATTTTAAGATGTTGTACATTTTTTTTTTTTATCTTAGAAAGGAAATATACTCTATTTGCTTGAAAAAAAGGTGGCAACCCTAGCTACAACTGTGCAACAGTAAATCTTATTTACCAGTTACAGCACATTCACTGTAATGCAGATTACATTGGCTTTACCGCCAACACTCACAGATAGAGAATGAATGGTCATAGAGTGGATATCAAACAAGTCATAGCAGGGGCAAATGTAAATTNGCCAACACTCACAGATAGAGAATGAATGGTCATAGAGTGGATATCAAACAAGTCATAGCAGGGGCAAATGTAAATTTGCAGAAGAAGCCAGTTGCCGCTCAAGCAGCACATCCCAGAACCAGAACTATAATTCCTGTTACACAACCAGAGTGGTGAGGGCCCTATCTCTTTCTAACAATAGTGCAAAACTGTGAAGCTGGGAACTGGCCCACTAATACATCACCAAATCCAGAAAGACACCTGGCTTGATCATAAGATAACTCTGCCACATTTCAAATTACCAACCTCACACTAGTTTGCCTTCTGGCCGCTAGGTTAACTGTTTGCCAAACACCGCTCACCGTCTGATAAAGCTAGCCTAGCCAGTGAAATGTGGCGTGACTCTGCCTCCGCGTGGAAAATGTGTTCATCTGCCTATTGTTTGTGTGTGTCTATCTACAAGCACCGTCCTGTGAGTACCTGTGCATTCTGTCTACTTTTTATAATGTCATCAGTAGCCAGATGGCCTATTCCCGCTATATCTCAAACATCTTTGGTTATCGGTAATTTAATGAGAAACACCTTTTGTCAGAGAAATGATGTCCGGAGACACTCTGTTGAGATGTCGGCCGACATCGTCAAAAAGTTCCACATGCCTGGGAGGTAGGCATTCTGTGGCGTGCTTATCACATGTCTGATAACGATTATGAGATTATGCAGTCATCTATAGCTGGTAAACGTGAGGGCCGGTTACAGAGCCTCGCCTCTGTCCGTAAGAGGAAGGCAGTATCAAAAGCACTGACATGTGACGCTTCCTAAACGTTAATCTTTTCGACTCCGCATCATCATGTACCCCCGAGGGAATCGAACCCTGGCTGGCCGCCTCCAAGGCCAGCACCCACGTAAAGAAAGGAAGTCACGTCATCGCCCCCGCCGCTTGTAAACAAGCTAAGAAGCAGCAGCCGTCATGCAAGAGCTGCCCCTAAGCGATCTGCGGATACCACCCGCACAGCTGCCCAAACCACCCTGCAGCCACCCCGCCAAGAGATGGCAGCAGCGTCGCCGCCCAGCCCGAACCCGAAGGGGTGACGGCCAAAGCGTTCGAGACATGAAGGAACCCCCCAGCTGGCCGGAATATAACACTATGCGTCCGGCAGAAACACTAGTTGTTTACTTAGTTCGCCTTAGCATAAGTTGTGCTAAGACTCTCTACTACACAGCGACAGTCCTCCTGAGGAATCTCCCGAGAGCNTTAGTTCGCCTTAGCATAAGTTGTGCTAAGACTCTCTACTACACAGCGACAGTCCTCCTGAGGAATCTCCCGAGAGCTTCCAGAATTCTACCAGATCATCTACACCACGCCTTCTCTACCAGAGCAGCCGAAGAGTCGTCGCTACCCCCGACACTTGCCATCAAGAATCACCACACCCGACACGTACACCAGACATGGATCCCTTCAGAACTACAAGCAACAATAAGGATTCAGTTGTTTTCATGACTAGTAAATTGTCAGCTCTTCAAGCCAGGCTCCTCAAGCCGACAAGGCCCTTCACCTGTCTTGCTCCAATACAAAGTCAGTTAAACACCTAGTGTGTGTAGAGGTAAGAGGTAGTACGCATCACCATGTTCTATTCTCATAAGAGTAAAACACATATTCAAGATAACTTCTGCCTTTCCTTGCTCTTAAGTGGATGTGTGCCTTTTTCGAACCTAGTAAAAGCAAGTGTCACCGCGAATTGGTAACAGTTTCCAACAGAATAGGACTGCAGGCAGGCTCTAACCAGGAATGCACGTAAGTAGCACACACAATAAAGTTGACGGCTTCTCATATTGTGGTCCAGGTACATGAAGGCAGCTGGTGCGGACGTACTAAAGAGCCCCAACAACTAGAAAGACACACGAAGAAGCATCTGGGCCAACTAAGTCAGCTAACCCATTCCCTCCAGAGCATATAAACTCCCTGGAGGCCAGGCTTGACGAGGCTTGACCCAAGAACTTCCAGAGTACACTCTAGCTAGGGGTTTGTTGCCTGTCGTCTTCTACAGGATGAATCATACCACCTTTCCCATCCGTGATGTTCGCTCACCGACGAGGTAGTAGGAGGAACGCATGTAGGACAGCTACTATCCTTGCATCTCGCCACCCCCTAAGTAAACAACCTATGCCAGCCCCAAGCTGTGTATCCGCCCGGGAGAGAGCCGCACTCCATTACCCTCCCTGCCAACCTCTTTGGCCTCCCGATTAGCGTTCCCGGAGCTGCCCATCATGCCATCGAATTACTCCTCCAGGGTTACACTCTCCCCCTGGGAGTAGTTCCATTCGACGAGCAGGCCACCAGTGGGACTCCAGCACCAACCAACCACGTTCCGACCAGTCAGCCATCACTTCCCATCCACAGGTGACACCCGATCCAGCGACTGTCGAGGGGAAGCGACACCAGTGGTAAGCCAGCCCAACCACGAATGCCCAACACCTGGAGGCATCATCTCACCATCACAGACTTTATGCCCTGTAGGCGTCTAACGCACCCGACTCTATACAAGGGGCCTATGCGAGACCGACGAGTCATAATACAGATGTCTCCCAAGTAGAGTCCGCCCCCTACCTGAGCAACTGACTTGTGCAGAAACAAAAACACCCTACTTTGATATGATGTCCCACACCCTAGGCCGTCGCGTGTCAGCACTGAGAGCAGCATTGGACCACATGAACTGTGCACGGTTCGTTGCGTCCTTCCCTCACCACATTCAACTACACAAGCCTACGTCGTCATTGCTGCCCGAGTCAAAACAGTTGTGTGTTCACCGTTACTGCGCTTCGTACACCGGACTAGTCATGGACGCTTATTCATTGTCAGAACTGATGGATATGCATATGCTGTATGATGAAGCTAGAGGCTGTGGACCCGTAGCAGCACATCTTTATCAGGAACGCTTCCCCAACAGATGGCAGCCATATCACACACTGTTCCAGACTCTACATCTGCGACTGCATGAATATGGGACCTTCCATCCACCACATGAAAGCATCAGGGCAAGAGGTGTTCATATGCCGCATTTTGAAGAGGAAGTACTGGACAGAATTGAGGCAAACCTGTCCGTAAGCACACATGCAATCGCTCACGATATGGACGTCAGCCACACTTCCGTGTGGACAGTGCTCCACCAGCGCAAACTACATCCATTTCACGTGCAAAAGGTACCGGCACTTGGAGAAACTGACATCGAGACCCGTACACGGTTCGCACAGTGGTTTATGCAGCAGTGCATTGCCAAGCCAGAGTTTGCATCATGTTTGTTATTTACAACAAAGCGTATTTTACGAGAGATCGCTATTTCAGTACCCACAACAGTCGTGTGTGGCCAGAAGAAAATTCACATGCAGTGGTGGCTGCACATCGACAACAGTTTGCGGTGAACGTGTGGGCTAGCATCGTCCCCGGACAAGTTATTGGACCCTTTATCCTTCCAACTCGTTTAGACGGCCAAGCATATTACAACTTTCTGGCAAACGAGCTATCCCAGGGTGACTACCACATTGATAAAAAAAATTCCCTGACATTTCTGCTTTCTGGGACAAAAAAAATTTATTCAATGACCATGCCCAATATTAATATATTGCTTAAATCTCACTAATGTTATGAGTAAAATGTTTTTAAATTTTCATTAAATACTTTTATAAAATGAATTAAACATTTGGATACATTTACTTATTTTATAATTTTTAAATATTGCCAACTAGTTAACTGCTTATATCAATCATTAAAGAGCTGAAAAATTTGCAGAATCATTTTCGAACAAGCTAGATAGACTTCAAACACTTCTGCGTTTGTATTAATTCTGCAATTGGCCCCCGACCTATTTGACACATTTTACAGAACTCTGAGCCAATAACAAAGAGACAAGGAAATGTAATGCCAATCACGGTCTCTCACAGTGGAAGGAAGCATCCAATAAGCAGTTGTTATTTATGTGTGTATACAAGTGACTATGGAGTCTAGCCTATACGTCACTGAACTCGTGAATTTTTCCTATCTCTATCAATTGTCTATAAAACATAAAATTAATATACAAGATGCAAATACTACGTAGCATTATTTCAACATTCAAATGTATGCACCAGACCTAAATATCTATAATAAATTACATTCATCCAACAACACTTAAAATATATGTTTCGCCTGTGGAGAACCGCAACATTCTTGTAGAACGAATACAGGCGGCATGCAACACAGTTAAAAACCACTCCTGGAATCTTCGAGAGGGTCTGCCAGGCAATGCGTCACTGTTGCGACCTCTGCAACCAAGCGGAGGGCCGCCATTTTGAGCAACATGCTTTGGGTTAACATATGAAAATGAGTAAAAGGCAGCCAATAAAGTACAGACACCTATAGGTGGTTCGCGACAAAGTGAGCACTTTTATCAACCTATGAAAAAATCACTGCCCCTAATTGTGTATATTTTGACGTATGCTATGACCGCGATACAGTTAAGTTGGCAGCAAACTATTACAACTGTGATAGTAATGAAATGTGGTATGATTCACATATACATTGGTGGAAAATGAAAAATTAACACCATTAAAGCGGTGTTGTAGAAACACCATATGCGCATGGGGCTCCGATAGAGGGTAGTACATGCAATGATTAACAGTGCTGTACTGTGGACAGAGTAGGATCCGCGTACAAGGTATAACACCGCTGAGCCCAATACAACTGTAGCTGACTCAGTGAAAGAGTAGTCTGTTGTTTCAAGCATCGGCCTGTGTATAGTAAGCATTGTAGACATGCCACGACGGCATAGATGACCACACTTTGTGAAATTAACGGACTTTGAACAAGATCGTATTGTGGGCCTGAGGGAGGCTGGACAGTCCTTCCGAAGAATTGCCCAATGTGTAGGACATGTGAAGTGTCTGCTGTGCATCATTGGTGGTGCCGATGGTCCAACGATGGTGCACATGCTTGTCAACCTGGTTCCGGACGGCAGTAGTACACAGATTCCCACCTGGACCGCCGCATCAGACGAGCAGCCAATGCTGATCCCACAGTAACCGCCGCACAGCTTAGAGCCACTGTTGCACACATGGTGTCAGTTAGAACCATCACCAACAGTATGCTGGACACTGGGCCACAATCAAGGGTGCAGCTCGCCAGGCTTTTTCTCACACTTCAACACCGTGCAGCCCGCCTCGAATAGTGTCGCGAACGATACAACTGGAGGGATGAATGGCGTGGAGTTGTGTTTAGTAATGAGAACAGATTTTGCCTTGGCGCCAGTGACGGTCGTTTGCAAGTGCAGTAGCGACCAAGAGAACAGGAACAACCAGAGTGTATACGGCAGTGACATACAGGAACAACTCCTGCCATCATGGTCTGGGGAGCAATAGCCTACAACGGTCGTACACCTCTGGTGTTTGCTGAGGGAAACTGAACAGTGAACATCATCCAACCCATGTTGTTGCCGTTCTTACAACACCAAGGAGATGTGCTCTTCCAGCAGGACAATGCCTGTGCACACACATCTCGTGTTATCTAATGTGCTATTGAAGGTGTTTGTGAACTCCCCTGGCAAGCACAATAACCCGACCTATCCCACCTATTGAACACGTGTGGGACATGATGGGACGGAGTCTGGTGCAATCTGCAATACCGGCAACAAACCTCCACCAATTGCAACAACAGGTGGAATCAGCGTGGAACACTATTCCCCAAGATACATCCGACACCATTATGATTGTGTCTACGCATGACTGCATCATCGCTAAAGAGGCTACACAAGATACTGACGTTGTTCAAGACATTCTGTAGCCTCTGTCCATAGATGTAAAACCCTGTANGCTAAAGAGGCTACACAAGATACTGACGTTGTTCAAGACATTCTGTAGCCTCTGTCCATAGATGTAAAACCCTGTAATCATTATCATATACAGTGTACAAACTGTCTAATTAGTCAATAAAACCTCCATTCCTGTGAGACCATTGCATCTGGATGTTCATTTTCCATTTTCCACCAATGTATGTTTCTAACTCTTTCACATCATCGCCTGGCTGATGAACCGTTCAAGTTAGCTGATTCANCATTTTCCACCAATGTATGTTTCTAACTCTTTCACATCATCGCCTGGCTGATGAACCGTTCAAGTTAGCTGATTCATTGTTTTGTTTTGATTTTTCTTTTCCCCGGTCCACGCTCGTGTGTCAATAAAACAGCGGTTTATGATCAACATGATTTAAAATGTTTTTTTTAGTATCTTCTGAAATAAAGTATTCGTTAATGTAATAAATAAAATGCTTTTAATCATGTTCTGAGTGAAGTGGCGTTATTTGTTATTGATTTATGCTGAATTTCCAGAAAGTTTTATTGTCCCAGAAATTCTTGGAATTTAACATGTCGACCTGGAAAAAGTGCTGCTTCATGTTTGAAGTCAGTATAAATTTTAAACCTGAAATAAACCTAAAGAAATTGTGGATGAGTTAATTTTGTTATAACTGCAAAATCTGATGCAATTATGACCGTTTAAATAAATGTGTGTGTGTTATTTAGTATTTAGGCGATACCCAACATATGATTGTGAACCTCAGCAAAATGTCACTCGTTTTCAAACAATAATGGCATGAAAATGTTTTATACTGCGTGTGAAACATTCCTCGAGTGTTAGGAATACATTAAAACAGTATTATAATGCCTGTATCAACAGTTTAATTTGTGTGCCCCAATATATCAAAACAGTGGTAATTGTAAGGCATAGCGACTTTTCTGAAAGAAAAAAATTCTCAAAAAGTGGTACATGTCGACTCTAATAATTACACAGAACACGAATTTACTAGGTGCATTAAAATATTATGATTACAAACCACAAAAACGATAGTGGGGAGGGCTATGAAGATCAGGGAAATTGTGGGGTAAAATCACTAAAAAATACACCCATAAAAAAATATAGAATATAATATAATATTTGTCCACCCAATTTCTTGCCCACCTAACTTAACCTAACCCCACGATGAGTGAATCACTATTTAACATTTTTAATCTAACTTAGAATTTTAGTGTTATAATATAAACTAGGATTGTAGAGTTTTAATCTAACCTAGGATTATAGGGTTTTAATCTAACCTAGGATTTTATTCTAATCTATGATTTTAGGGTTTTAAAGTAACAGTAAAACATACCAAAAGTATATGAATTAACTCGCCTAGGTAGGTGGCTGGTACAATTTTCCCGCGGCGAGAAGGAAGTGGTGCATACACTCGTGTTCATCGGAGTAACTGCAACGAATGATTTTTTGAAATTGCAAAGCACCTTTCTACCTTTTTTACCGACATGTGTCCTATCTGACTGTTGACAGCAAAAAAATTCACTGTCCTTGGCCAATTCAATTACCGTCATGCATGATTTGCACCTTACCTCACTCGACAAAACACAATGATTTACTAAAAAATCAAACAACAGTGGCCAAAACAACGTTAATTCAACAAACTGGCAAACGTCCAAGTAACACCCGCCACATAGACGACTGTNGGCCAAAACAACGTTAATTCAACAAACTGGCAAACGTCCAAGTAACACCCGCCACATAGACGACTGTCACGCACAAAAGTACTCGTACTTGCACCCTCCATTCTTATCTTAAATCACAAGCCTTTGCACGGTCGGATTTGGACGTCACAACTCACGCTGGCAGCAACACACACCACTCGCCACGAACCGCACTGTCTCGCATCTAAATTTCAAATAACCTACGATAAAGTCCACACATCCACAGCCAATCAGGTGACGGCCGATACGCATTTGTTTGCATTACTACAGCATTACAGGACTAAACATCATGGCGTCCGACGTAAACAAAGCAGCCGAATGCCTCGTATATTATCTATTTTATTTTCGACGTTCTGCTAATTCTATCATTACGCCCTCTTAAATATTAAACAGGTATGGTGTGCAAAAGCGATTTATATAACTTTTGTGGGTCTACTATGTCTCCTTCAAAAAAACAGCTATCCTTTAAAACAGCCCAAACAGTAAGTACTAATTTCCACGACTATCCTTAAAAGTAAATCATTTGGGGGCAAAATTAGATTCTGCATTAAATGTGTGGATGCAGTTTAATGAAATGCATTTTCATTGGCTAGGTGTTGTGTTTTTAATATTGTGGTGAAAATAATTTTATAAGCAAAAAGTAATTTTTTTTGTAAGCAAAGCCTTAGCAAACGTTAGTACTATGTGCTTTAAAAACTGCGTGGCTGAACGAATTTTCACGAAACTTGCATAGAGTGACAAATATTACTGTGGAAGTATGTTGTAAAAATTTGGATAAATTATGTTCAGCCATTGAGTTTCATTAGAATTGTTTTTGTTACGGTAGGTACTCGTAATGTACTGGCAACCCCTGCCATTTGCTTGTGCGCTGTGTTGTATTAAAATATTGATTTGTGAAGTATTTATGCAATTCTACTAATAATTGTTATGTCCAGAGAAGTGTTCACCATAGTTAAACGTATTAATTTACGTCTACACACGAAAATAATAGTGAATATCAATCAATATTCACAAAAGAATTTTATTTACTGAAATTAAAATGTATGTGTTTATAGTGCCAATTACAAAATTTATTACTTTTTTGTTGTTTATTAAATGAGTACGAAGTAGGCATATGAGCCAGCTGATATATGAAAGTCATATGGCAGTGTTTATTTTGATAGGTTGTGACAATTTTTAACTTTACAACTAGTAAGATGTTCAAACATGTAACTACTTGTCATAGTTTGCTGCCAACTTAACTGTATCGCGGTCATAACATACGTTAAAATATACACAGTTATGGGCAGCGATTTTTTATAGGTTGATAACAAAAGTGCTCACTTTGTCGCGAACCACCTATAGGTTGCAGTACTTTATTGGCTACCTTTTACTCATTTTCATATGTTAACCCAAAGCTGTTGCTCAAAATGGCAGCCCTCCGCTTGGTTGCAGACGTTGCAACAGTGGTGCATTGCCTGGCGGACCCTCTCGAAGATGCCAGGAGTGGTTTTGAACTGCGTTGCACGCTGCCTGTATTCGTTCTACAAGAACGTCGCGGTTCGCCACAGGTGAATAATGTACAGTAGAAAACATGTTTAAATGCCCTTTATTATATATAAATACAATTTGAATAGGCAAACAACCTTTAGGGCCTGTATTACGACCTCCTGATAAAGTTCCGAATATAACTTATCAGCTAAATAGTCCAAAAATGTGTAACACAACTTGCTGATACTGTCTATTCAGCTGACAATCTGCTGAATAAACTATCAGGCACTTTGATAGCTTCCTATCGGCATGTCAAATCATATGACAAATAGTAATGTTATTGATAGAGATTCCAATGATTAATTAGAGTTCCTTAATATTAGTACTATTCTGCATTATACCATTCATCTTTATTTAGGTATTCTTCTATGGAATAGAAGGCATTATTATTTAAAAAGTGTTAAGTTACAGTACAAGCAGTCCTCTACTTCCGGACATTCGACTCTCGTACAATTCCCACTTTCGTACATTGGCTTCTTACACCATAAATTCAACATTCACGTGTTTGCTTTGTACTTTCGTACATAATCAAAAAAACATGTTGTACGCATGCCTCCATCATGACAAACGTAAACATCAAAGATATATGGATGGTTTATATTCTGTAGGTTTTGTCTTAGCAAATAATATTGCGGCAAAGTTGACTTATACTAAAGAGAGACCTCTGGTGTCGATATATGTAACTATGTTTTTCAATATAACTGAACAATATTAATGCACATATGCAGTTGTATGTAGTCTGATGTGTTACTACATTATGGTGATTCTACGTATTAATGCTGTTCATGTTTAGAACTTCCATTGTTGTTATTATGGTGTTTAGTTTCCTTTGAGGTTAATTTTCTAACATTTTTTTTTTTTTTTGTTATTTATCTATTGGTGCACGTACGTAGTTATTTCACTACGCAATGAATAAGAAACCTAAAAATGAAAGTAATGAAGAGTGTGNTCTATTGGTGCACGTACGTAGTTATTTCACTACGCAATGAATAAGAAACCTAAAAATGAAAGTAATGAAGAGTGTGTGTGTAAGAAACAAAGAAAACATGTAAATAGCGTACAAAGAAAATTAGAAATTATCGCACAATCAGAAAGTGGCAAATCATTTGCAGCTTTCCCTTTCAACCTGAGCCGATCCACTGTGTGTTCCATTGTAAAAAGTAAAGACAACTTAAGGGACTATGTTATAAATTCAGGAAATCAATCTTCTAAGATAATTTCAAAACGGTGGGGTACAGCAATGGAAGAGATGGAACGGTCTTTAAAAGTGTGGTTAGACGATCAACACCAGAAAAATATCCCCATCAGCCTTGCAATAATACAAGGCAAAGCTCTCAATTTGTATGAAGATTGGGAAGAAAAAAAAAAAAAAAAAAAACAACTTGGAGAGTCATATGCTAATGCTTCAGAGTTTAAAGTGAGCAAAGGCTGGTTTGACAAGTTTAAGTCAAGGACAGGCCTGCACAACATAAAATTTACAGGGGAATCTGCCAGTGCGGATACTGAAGCTGCCGAAAATGTTATTAAAACTTTTGAGAATATTTTTGACGAGGGAAATTACTCATTTCACCAAAATTTTTAATGTTGATGAGACAGGCATAATATGGGGAAAAAAAACTTTCAAGAACCTACTCGGCAAAAGAAGAGGCTGTTGCACCCGGACACAATGCATATAAAGACACTGACATTTCTACTTGGTGGTAATTCTGCAGGTGACTGTAAACTAAAACCTCTGTTAGTGTACCACTCTGAAAATCCCAGGGCTTTGAAAGGAAACCCCAAAGAAACACTGCCAGTCATAAGGAAATTGAACTCAAAAGCTTGGGTTTCTTCAGCATTATTTAAGAACTGTTTTGTGAATCATTTTGTTCTTGAAGTGAAAGATTATTGTAAGCAAAAGAATTTGGCATTCAAGGCATTGTTACTGTTGGATAATGTACTTGGACATCCATATACATTGGAAGATTTATGTCCAGAGATAAAGGTCATATTCTTGCCTCGGAGCACCACAAGTTTAATCCAGCCAATGGGTCAGACTGTGATTTCAACTTTCAANCAGCAATGGAAGAGATGGAACGGTCTTTAAAAGTGTGGTTAGACGATCAACACCAGAAAAATATCCCCATCAGCCTTGCAATAATACAAGGCAAAGCTCTCAATTTGTATGAAGATTGGGAAGAAAAAAAAAAAAAAAAAACAACTTGGAGAGTCATATGCTAATGCTTCAGAGTTTAAAGTGAGCAAAGGCTGGTTTGACAAGTTTAAGTCAAGGACAGGCCTGCACAACATAAAATTTACAGGGGAATCTGCCAGTGCGGATACTGAAGCTGCCGAAAATGTTATTAAAACTTTTGAGAATATTTTTGACGAGGGAAATTACTCATTTCACCAAAATTTTTAATGTTGATGAGACAGGCATAATATGGGGAAAAAAAACTTTCAAGAACCTACTCGGCAAAAGAAGAGGCTGTTGCACCCGGACACAATGCATCTAAAGACACTGACATTTCTACTTGGTGGTAATTCTGCAGGTGACTGTAAACTAAAACCTCTGTTAGTGTACCACTCTGAAAATCCCAGGGCTTTGAAAGGAAACCCCAAAGAAACACTGCCAGTCATAAGGAAATTGAACTCAAAAGCTTGGGTTTCTTCAGCATTATTTAAGAACTGTTTTGTGAATCATTTTGTTCTTGAAGTGAAAGAANGAACTCAAAAGCTTGGGTTTCTTCAGCATTATTTAAGAACTGTTTTGTGAATCATTTTGTTCTTGAAGTGAAAGAATATTGTAAGCAAAAGAATTTGGCATTCAAGGCATTGTTACCGTTGGATAATGTACTTGGACATCCATATACATTGGAAGATTTATGTCCAGAGGTAAAGGTCATATTCTTGCCTCGGAGCACCACAAGTTTAATCCAGCCAATGGGTCAGACTGTGATTTCAACTTTCAAAAGATATTACAGGAGGAGAATAATCGACAAAGCTGTCAAGGCAACAGATGGTGATGGAAGACCCACTCTAAAAGAATTCTGGAAAAACTACAATGTCCTTAATGCTGTCATCAATATTTCTCTCTCTTGGAAATAAATAAAGCCATCTACAATGAGTGGTTGCTGGAATAAGTTGTGTCCTTACCTGGTGCCAAATTTCAAAGGTATTGAGGAGACCCCAGTAAGTAGTATATGTACCGCCGAAGCGAGTACAGTAAACGCAACAAAACAAATTGTTTAAGTTATGCATCAGCTGGATCTGGAGGTTACTTCTGAAGATGATGATGATCTGATGACCTTACATTCAGAGCTTGACAAATTAAGATCTACTTGCTTCAAGAGGCAAATGCATCAGCATCCACAGCTGCTCAAAATGATGGCTATCCAGAATAACCAACAAAAACACTTACAGGAAAAAAAATCAACAATGCTGTAAAAAATCTTGAAAACTTTTTAAACATCATTGAAGAAAATGATTCAGATGTAGAGAGACGTTCTTGAGTTCGTCAAGCTGTTGCAGCATGTACAATATACTACTTACAATTGTATGAAAAGAAGAAGGGTGGAGTAACTGTCACTAAATAACTTTTTCTGCAAAGCTGATAAGTCATCTACACCAAATCCCAGTGATAGTTAAACAGGCTACGTATTATTCCAAAGAGAGTTGAATCTGTATATATGTATGTATGCACTGAAATTAGTAAAATATTTGTGTGTAAAATGTGTCTTTTCAATTGTTTTAACTGTTGGATATATATTTTAACACTTTTAAATAACTTTTATTCATAACCTTGTTTCTTAGCATATAAATATATTGTTTTGAATATTTTTTTATTTAGTTAAGTTTTTTTTTGNTTTATTCATAACCTTGTTTC
Source organism: Clitarchus hookeri (assembly GCA_002778355.1). Taxonomy (NCBI): domain Eukaryota; kingdom Metazoa; phylum Arthropoda; class Insecta; order Phasmatodea; family Phasmatidae; genus Clitarchus; species Clitarchus hookeri. The sequence continues at coordinate 17,755 of NQII01001571.1, forward strand.
TTAGCATATAAATATATTGTTTTGAATATTTTTTTATTTAGTTAAGTTTTTTTTTGCCGTTTAGGAACAGAACCTTATCACATTAACATAAGGGTTCTACTTTCATACACAAAATTAGGAACNTTTTTTTTTGCCGTTTAGGAACAGAACCTTATCACATTAACATAAGGGTTCTACTTTCATACACAAAATTAGGAACACATTATGTTTGAAAGTAGAGGACTGCCTGTACTGTGTGTTGCTGTTATTTTCAAACAAGTGTGTGTAGCGTTAAAATGCTTGCCACGTGCTACTGTAACCTTCATTTCATTGCCATATGTGCATTTTGTAATATATATTTTTTTATGTGTACAATAAAGTCACATCAATACCTCATATTTTCGTATTTGTGTACTTATTGACTTTTCATTAAAATGTGGTAAAACATTGTTAAGAAGTTTCTGAAGAGAGAAATATTGCAACGGAAATATTATACATTTATAATAAATTTTTTTCGTAATTTTTNGTTAAGAAGTTTCTGAAGAGAGAAATATTGCAACGGAAATATTATACATTTATAATAAATTTTTTTCGTAATTTTTATGGTTATTGTGCAGAAACATTTAACACGACTTTTCCAAAGTTTTATATTGCATTTCCTGCAGGTATACATTCATTCCTTTTATTAAATAACAGTAATTGCCATTAGACTTTGAAGTTCTGAAATGTTTGTGATAAAATAACCAATTCAACTGGTAGATGAAAGGAAAGGTTGTTTACAAAGCTATCAGAAAATATATACACCAGCACACCAAAAATTATTTTTTGGCAAAATATTNAAAGGAAAGGTTGTTTACAAAGCTATCAGAAAATATATACACCAGCACACCAAAAATTATTTTTTGGCAAAATATTACAATTTAGGTAAACACGTCTTACAGTGTCGTGAAGACAAAAAATTTACACGTTATCTGTCATTGTCAACAAATTTAGGTCATGCAATGTTAATAACTGAAGTCCACGTAACAAGAGTAGTAAAAGGAAATGCATCGGCAACAATAAAGATTTTTACTGTGCTTAGGTCAGCATTGACACTCAACATTATTATAGAAAACATTCCTATTTTATATTTTCTGCAAGTGTGCAGTAGTTACTACTGATCTGTTCATTAGTAATTTCCATTGTGGAGATTACCACTTACCAATAATTATATTATAGGTTATATTAGCCAACCATTACATCAACACATAAAACAATGAAAACACACAATCAGTTTCACCAAACTAAGGAACGTTGTAATAGTTCGTCGCCCCACAGTTGGGCGCCATGTTGTAATATTCCGGCCGCGTCTCATTAAGCCATATTTATTATATTGCAGCCTCACAGTTGGGCGCCATTTTGTAACGTTCCGTCCTTGTTACCGTCCCGAAGAAATAATACCTGCTGCTACCTCCCACACCGGCTGAAAAATGAAATAATAAAGTCTAGTTGCCAATGTGGGGGTTATCGTCCTGCCCGAACGCATCCTAAACGACCATTGTATGATGCTTCTGACGACTGCGCTAACCTGCCTTCACGGGCGACGTGAAGTGACTCTCCCTGACGACTGACTTGAATAATTGAAGGGCGCCAGACAGACGCGTCTTTTTTCTGTCTTGCACCCCCCTCTCCGGCGATAAGCACCTGGCATCCGGCATCTGCCAGCAGCGTCATCTAAAACTGCGCGTGTCCCGCTCTCAACACGTTATCGATATTGAAACTGTGNATCTAAAACTGCGCGTGTCCCGCTCTCAACACGTTATCGATATTGAAACTGTGTCGCAGGAACTAATACTGCGCCGTCAACATAAATGAACCTCTCGTACAACAAAAACTTGTTGAAGTTGCCTGAAACTGCGCTGGAGGAACTAAAACTTGTCGACGTCGCCTGATCCACAGAAACGAACTAATCTAATTCATGCTGACGCATAACAAAAAACCAAAGTTCGAAATTAAACTGTAACCGGACTACTGATAAAACGTAAACAGCAGACTTCCGTCCGATAACCGTAAAACGGCAAACGTCTGCCCGATCAACAAACTATAGCACACGTCTGCTCGACAAACAAACTACCACGGGAAACGAGCCACCACGGCTTTAAACTTGAACCCAATAAAAATATTACTAAGCTTTCCAAAGCTAAATACAGACAAAATAATTTTACACCCGTGTCCCGAAAAATTAAGAATATTGAGTCATTACAACGTAATGTTTACTGAGATTTTCCCTGCAAGAGACAATTTCATTACCAACCTTCGAGGAACCACACTAGTTATTTTCAGCACTTCCTGATAACTACCCGATAGCTATTCAGCTGCTACCAGGTGGTCGTAATACACAACAAAGGCTGATATGCCCGGCAAGGCACATCAGGTAGATGGTTATCAGCTACTTTTATCGAGAGGTCTTAATACAGGCCCTTTGAATGACTAATAAAATATATATGATAGCAATAATTATCACAGTTGTTAATAATTTGTTTCATTAATTACAGTTCTTTGTATTTGCCTTGAAGCACCAAAAAGAGAAAAATACAACATTACAAATATAATCTTAATTCCATAACACCAAACCTTTAAAAAATACAAATTTAAAATTCAATTTATTTAACAACTGATAAGAAACGTTACCATTTTCTTTGAATAGAACACAGCACCCATTTGACTCTAAAAACTCATAAAAAGGAGGGCAGCAAAATTGACTTGCCCAGTAAAGCCGCAAATCCATAATATACTTTAAAAACAATTAAAAGGTATGCAAAATAATTATGGTGGAAGGCAGTTGCGTAAGACCTAGTACGACTACGACAGTAAAAATTTACAAAAACCAACTACATATTAAAAATTTCACGCCCCAACAATATAGTTGTGGAGACAGCAAAAAATGAATACTCATAAATACTTTGGCGACTAACAAGGAAAAAAACAACCCATTAAAACAAGAGACACAGCAACGCAACACCATAGTTAAGCCGGAACGTANGCGACTAACAAGGAAAAAAACAACCCATTAAAACAAGAGACACAGCAACGCAACACCATAGTTAAGCCGGAACGTAATTTTGAAAGGCGACCAAAACCAGAATTTTGAGTCTACAATGGTGACCGAGTTGTGTCGGGCTGCGGCGGACTTGTGGCATCAGTAAGGTGCTATGGCGCAACCCTCTCAGCATGCAGTCCTGGTGAGTGTCACCAATTGTCCACCCAAAGTCAATAAATTGTTTTTGTCCGCTATACAAAACATAACACCTTTAACATCCTTGTATCCTGTCAGCATTTTGCATTTTATTATTGCAGTGAGTAAAGTAGCNGCGACTAACAAGGAAAAAAACAACCCATTAAAACAAGAGACACAGCAACGCAACACCATAGTTAAGCCGGAACGTTATTTTGAAAGGCGACCAAAACCAGAATTTTGAGTCTACAACGGTGACCGAGTTGTGTCGGGCTGCGGCGGACTTGTGGCATCAGTAAGGTGCTATGGCGCAACCCTCTCAGCATGCAGTCCTGGTGAGTGTCACCAATTGTCCACCCAAAGTCAATAAATTGTTTTTGTCCGCTGTACAAAACATAACACCTTTAACATCCTTGTATCCTGTCAGCATTTTGCATTTTATTATTGCAGTGAGTAAAGTAGCAAGCATATGACTGTGTTCTGAAGATACTCTCTTAAAAGCAATTGCCATAAAGTGTGAGGATTTTATATTACAACTACTCCATGAAGAAATTATGTTACTCGAAGGAGGTACCTTTGTGAGGCACCTTTGTATGTTTCAAGTGTAGGGTAATAGAGGCCTTGTTTCCCCCTCGTGTTAAGCGTAACTGTGAAAGTGATTTCATATACAGAAAGACCAGGTGAACCGATGTATGAATTCATGGATTCAATATGCACCTACCACGAGGCCCTGTGTTTGCAAATGAGTGAACATGAATTGGTTAACATTTTAGATAATTTGGCTCCACATGTTAGTGCACACTGTACTTTGGTTACGTTCCTCATTATTTTCGTGAGCTACATCATCTAGCTGTTGAAGTGAATCGTCGTTTGGTCGCCTCTAGTGAATACCATGCATGTTTCCCTCCTACTGTGCAAGCAGATTGCTGCAATAACTCTGCGTCGTATGGACACCTTTCCTCTATACAGAATGTCGCACAGGGGGGCGTTGTGGTGTGATGTACCAATTATAATGTCCAGGGACACATCGTTAAAGAATATAAGCAGGATAGGCTTACTGTGTCAGAAAGGAATGTTTCCTATTCTGCGAGATTGGGCATTTGCGTAGGACTTGTCCGAAGGCGAGAAACGGGATTTGACTGGAACTAGGCGTGGGGTTTCCAGTCGGGTGAAGATTCAATTACCACGCACAGTTAGAAAGTGTACTGCGTTAATTTCTTGTGGTGAGAACAATTTTCCAGCTTTGGTTGACACAGGGACCACTCATGTCATGCTTCACAAATTACAAAAAACATTTAAAACCCAATCAAAAGGTAAGCGTTCTCCACGACTTACTGTTTTACTGCCCCGTTACTCAGTGGATAAGCCATCGAGGATCTTGCAGCGTAAGTAGAAGACTTTGGACAGGCGTAAAGTAGAGCAGAATTGACAGAGCCCCAGCCGAGCAAGGACTAAGTAAACTATCCTGGCCAATTAAAAATTGTGATGCACAAAGGGGGAAGGGGAAAGCAAAGAAGGGGTACTGGGAAGAAAAGGGAGGGGATCCGAGCCGAGCAAGGAGTACACCACCACACAGAAATAGACGGCAGTAAAAACATTAACGCGACAGAGCGAGTGTCACAAGGTACGCAGAAAGATACGCACCAATGGGTTGAAAGTACAAATATACAGTGAACAGCCTTTACAAACGTCTACCTACTTATTATTATCACCACCCCTACAGTACTACATAAAATACCACTGTTTACTGGGAGGTAGGCAGCTGGTGCCTGTTTTGTGCAGCACTAACCGCCAACCTGCCAGGTGTTATAACGTGTTGTTACAAATTTGCCTAGCATCTAAACGGGGCATCTCTGGACATCTGTTCTCTGACAAAAGTTGTTCCTCATTACATCACCTATCGCCTCTAGAAGTTTGTCGCAATGATCTTGTGACATTCTGTATAAGAGGTATATGACTTTTCCACTGTTGAAAATGTTTTTTATATTTTTTACATAATAAATTTATTTGAAATAAAATTAATTATATTTATAAACTTATATTGAAGTGTTAAGTGTTCATGAAACAATTATAATTACACAATACACTTATTTTATTTAGTTACTTTTTTTCTGTAATATAAAGTCTAGCTTGGGAAATACAACATAGACGCTATCATTTTCTACATATTTTACTTGTAAAATTGGACAAATTATATTTTCCAGTGTCCTTTTCATGGAATTCAGCCTACATATTGTGAGCACTGAAACCTGTACAGATGTTTTTGAACATATTCTAATTTATTCAATGACTCCGATTTGTGAAAGAGTGTCAAGAGTCTTTTACAACGTACAATTTACAAAAAACATATTATATAAAAAAAATTACATCTAACACAGTTCTGGTAGAGTTGTTAAAGTTCTTGTTTTACTACTAATTACAATGTTCTTTTGCTGTTGAATCATGTTTATTGTNATATTCTAATTTATTCAATGACTCCGATTTGTGAAAGAGTGTCAAGAGTCTTTTACAACGTACAATTTACAAAAAAACATATTATATAAAAAAAATTACATCTAACACAGTTCTGGTAGAGTTGTTAAAGTTCTTGTTTTACTACTAATTACAATGTTCTTTTGCTGTTGAATCATGTTTATTTTTGAAATGTAACAAAAAAAACTTTTCAGTCCTTTTCATCAAATACAACTTAAAAAAAATTACATTGACATGTTTACACAAAAACACATAGCCTATCATATTAAAGTAATTTGATTTGTGAAAAAGTGCAAAGAATCTTTCACAAAATGCAACGTTCAGAAAATATTACATAAAATAAAAACTTAAAAGTTCTTACAAATAACACAACACTGCTACAGTTTTCAGATTTATTGATTGTTTACTACTATGAATAACAATATATGAAAAGGTATGAATCATACCTTTTAGAGTTCTTAACAAGGATTACATATTACACAAAATGAAAAATAAAACTCTTACAGGAAACATGACATTGGCGTGTTTACACATATCCTATTCAATAAGTGACTGGAGAGTTAAAAAGATGAGGGATGGCAGCACTTCCCACCGGGCGATAGTCCAATTGCAAGTTTTATATTATTATTATTTCTGTTGTTGCTGTTGGTTTACCTTTGGCAGCACCCTGCAGCGATGTGGCTGAAAGCAATATGCTATTCACTGCCGAATGTTCTGCGCTGTAATAAGTAAGGAATATAGGGTACAGTTTTGAATAGTCATTACTTTCATTTGCTACCACAGAAAATGAAACCGTCCTTAACACACTCTCAACAATTGTTTTATGTTGATTTGTCATTTCATTTATGACAGTCGTTTTCGTGCATTCACAAGCGTAACATTTGGCCTATTCACATTTCGGAAACATTTTATGGAACAGGTGTTTGGCACTATCTACTACCAAAGCTGGTAAATTATGTTAAGTTATAAATACAGTAAAGTAACATTCCACCCTAATTCAACCAAAACCATCACTTATATTGACAAACACTTTGATCTGGCTTGAGCTTGAGATGCTTCATTGTTCTTTTGCTTCATAAATACACAGGAACTTTGAAATCACTTATTCCACAATAGCAATATTTAAATCACACACACTATGCATTTCGCAAAATTCTTGCCTTTTGGAGGATAAACTGCCCAAGGGAAATGTGTACAGTATGACTGCAGAAACACTTGATTGAACACCTTATGTTTTGCTTCGCTCTTTGCCATCTTATTTTAAATAGACAATAAAACCCAGCGTCTACTGTGATCATAACAGAAACACCACATCTTCACAGTCAATTTCTTAAAAAATTACATACTAATATTAAAAACACTTTTAAAATTATGCAAAAACGCGGACGAGCATAGAATAACAATTTAACACACATGTAGGTGCCCAACACGATAGATAACCAAAAAAAACCCCAGATGTCGACTAAGTGCAACCACCATTCCAAACACTAACATTTATTAACACTGTGTGTTGCGCAACTCAAAACGACAGTATTATTACCTATGATCTGATTGAATCATTGTGTATTACAAATAGGGTTCCACAAAAAGAAAAAATATTAAAAGCCTGAAATTTGTACAAAAATTTATGCAATTCGTAAAATTGTACAAAGGGTGAAAATTAGGTTAAAATATAAAAACATTGTACAAGTTGGTAGTTATGTGAAACCCCCAAATATGTTAACCTTCACAAGGAAAAAGACCAGAGAGAAAATGTAATTTGGATGCTGAACGTTAACGAGAAATTCAAGATGAAGGCAGAGCTGCCAACCTCCAAGCACACCCATCAGTAATCATAGTTATATGCAAAAAAATACGCGTTAATCATGAGAGATAAAATTTCTCTCTAAAATGCAGATATGCTCACAAAATTAAATATGCATACACACAACAAACATGCATTAAATATTTAAATTTGTGCACATGGGTGAACCAGAAAAATTATTTCACCAATAAAATAATCACCAGGATATGTTAAAAATATAAATAAGACACATCCATACCTTCTTACTTATCACTGGCTAGGAAACGCACAGTAGCATGTTTAGCTTCTTGAAGCTCCTTCGTGGTGAATTTCTTTTTGTAACATACCTCATTGATTGAATTATTTTTACTTTCACAATCATAAGAGCGCCTAAAGTTGATGTTGACAGAGATGCTCTAAATTATGTTTGATTGTGGCGGACACTGCTGAAAATTCTCTCTGTTGAAGAATTGCTGTGGGGCACTGTCAATAGCGCCAACATCGTTTCAGGCAGGGTTTTGAATTTTGGTTGGCCACTTTCATTAATGTTGGAAATTTTGCACCAGCTAACATCCATTCTTTCTTCACTGAGGTTATCACCCGAGAAACTTTCACACTGATACAGAGCAAACTCTTGTTCCAGCACATCCAACTCTGAAACACTTACAAGTCTTGGGAACCTCTCAATAAAGTACTGAACAGAGGAATAAGAAGAAGTTGTTCTCAATGAAATATCACAGACTTCAACATGCTTCAGAAAGTCATCATTTAATGGGAATTTATCCAAAATGTAACTGCTTGCTGAAACACAAAAATCACGCACAGAATAATAAAATGTCTGGCTATCAACCTGGATTGTAAGCTCTTTTAACTGTGCTTGACACTTGGAGCCAATAACCAAATCTGTATCTTCTTTCTGGTATTTCCTATTCTTGAAGTTAATGTCAGTGATTGATGTGGAACCCAACTGCAAAACTACTGGTTTAATGAATATAATCAGTAGATCTCTGATAAGACTTTGCAATTTACGTCTTAACATATGAATAGCTGGAGCCTCTGGCTGTAAAAATACATTCACAGCATTGAAAATAGGAAGTGTACTTTCAAGGAACAAGCAGTAGAGTTTTTTCAAAGGGTTCTGCATACATGACTTGATGCTCTCAAACTGTGAAGTAGTAGCATGAAGTTGACTGTCTGGTTCACAAAATAAAGAGTTTTAGAGAATCCCACTGTTGCAAAATCCTCTCAACACATTCCAGAAGTGAAAGCCATCTGGTGCTGAAATTTTATGTGGTTTATTCCCACAGAGTTCTTGATATAACTTCAAGGTGTTTAGTCTATTACTACTTTTCTCCAAAAAATAAAACAGCTGGACCAAAAATTGTTCAACATTAATACTAAGCTGAGCAGAAGCTTTTTGTGCAGTCAAATGGATTAAATGACAAGAACAATGCTGAACAATGATGGATGGATGTTTGGCCCTAAAAAATGAGAAAACTCATTTGTTGGCACCTATCATTGTGTTTGCATTGTCGGAAGAAAAAGCAATGCAGTTTTCCCAACATATTCCCAAAGAAACTAATTCTTTATCCAAGACAGTAAAAATGCCTTCACCTGTATTGTCTGTGCATTCTAGTAACGATAGTAGCAGAGTACAAAATTGCCCTAGTTTATCTTTAAAAAAAGAAACTACGACAGGATACAATTTAACTGCGTTTTTGCCAGTGCTCCCATCAGTTGATAGAGAAAATGCTGAAATTCACAACACAGAGGAAATTTCTTCCTTGGTCTGACTTGACATAAATTGAACTAGGGCAGAAGTTTTGGTCCTTGCACAACCATATTTTTTTGCTATTGCATANGAGTACAAAATTGCCCTAGTTTATCTTTAAAAAAAGAAACTACGACAGGATACAATTTAACTGCGTTTTTGCCAGTTGATAGAGAAAATGCTGAAATTCACAACACAGAGGAAATTTCTTCCTTGGTCTGACTTGACATAAATTGAACTAGGGCAGAAGTTTTGGTCCTTGCACAACCATATTTTTTCGGTATTGCAGANAATTTCTTCCTTGGTCTGACTTGACATAAATTGAACTAGGGCAGAAGTTTTGGTCCTTGCACAACCATATTTTTTTGCTATTGCATAGTCTGGGAACATTGCCCAGAAGAGATTACCAGCATGGTCAGAAATGGCCAGTGGAATGTGTTCCACAAGAAATGAGGTGAATAACATTTCAACATTGGTAGTTTCATTTTCACCGCTGTTTACAAAAAAATATGAAATTGTTTTGTGAGCAGATTGCACTTTACCGTGATTTTGTGCTTCTTAGATTCAACAAGGCGCCGGCAGTCATCTCGTCCCCGTGCACGATAACAAAATTGCAGCTGCACACTTCACAAAAAACGTCTCTCTCCGATATTTTTGATGGAACAAGGCACGGCCATTCTTTTGTGTAACTATCACGATATTTCTGTAAAACCTTCTCGCTCGCTGATGCACACGGATCTTCTCTTTCCAGAGTTGCCACGATGTTTACTCCTCGTAATACCGAATTTATTGTGCTGTTTGCAGAGAATACCAAAATTGTTGACTCACATGCAAGCTTCTGGTAAGAGTACGATATTTACCGTACCGTAAATATGTACGCACTAAAAAAATACAAATTTTTTTAGACGCATTGTTACTGCTATTAATTTCCGTAATAAACAAGCGAGCCTCCGTAATTCCGTAACTGTACATTAAAATCAGTAATAATTACGGAAAATCCGTAATACTTGGTAGCACTGCGAAGGCATAGTCATCACTTTAGTAAGGCAAAGAAAATAATATTTAAAAAGAAAATTACAAAAAATTACCTTCAAATATTGAAAGAGATTTGGTATAAACCTCTTAGACATGCTTGTCCTTAATTGCAATGGGGCCTCATCTGTGTGAAACATTTCAAATATTCGTAAAATGATGTAGCCCAATTGACACATTTCAATTCCTTTTCGCTGGAGTTGTGCCACATCATCAGAAAGCTTCTTCACAAAATCTTCTATGCTCTAGAAACAAATTAAGTACAGTAACATTATTCATTTTACTCAAATTTCAGTGAAAAGACAACATAAAACAATATACACCAATCTCTCCACAAACAACAAAGGCTCCTTTACTTCTTCACAACTCCAATTACCACGTCCAATGCAGGTGAATATTGTACAAGGTCAGATGACCCAAACGTGCGTGTACGCGCTATCCTCTGCAGGCCAGACAGGTATGAGGTGGCACAGTATATAGCATTTATTTTTTCTCTCCACCTGTAGCACAACAACCATTCATCTTACAGTAAAACCTCTATTTAACGAGCATGGATCGAGCGAGTACAGTAAATGTTACGACAACATTCTCGAGAACTGTGTAAAAAAAAAGGAGGTGGGCAAAATGCAAAAAGTCTCAATTAAAAGTTATTTAAAAATATGTGCGTGCCTGGTGAGTTAGGCCGCACGCGCGACACACACGTGAATAGGAGTGGTGACTCATGTTGTCCTCTCTCCTTCCTGCATGCAGCACTACCTAATCTGTGTATAACTGCTAAATGCTGGGCGCATAGCAACAGTGATAGGGAATAGTAGCTCACGTTTCACAACCAAACCCTTTCTCCCTTTGTGATTAGCAACAGGGGCAGCCAATAGTCGGACAAGTTCAAATTCTCGCCAGTTCCTCTGTTTCACACCTACAGTCTTTGTGACCCAGCCATTTTAGTTTGTCTGTGCGGTGTTTGACTTTGTCTTGTGATAGTGCCATTTTAAATAAAAGTTTAACTTTTATTTTTGGATTTTGATTTTGGATTGCATTTGGAACTGACTGGACCAATCATTGGCGACCTTTGTGAACAATTTTATTGCATTATGATTTTATTTACATTGGTGATTTTCAGTATTGAGCTATTATTTCACAATCACAGCAATTCTGAGTCATAATTAAAAATAAAATTAATAAGAATAAAAACATATATGTGAGTAATGTTATTTAGAATTTTATTGTGATAGATATCACAGAAAATGCATTTAGGCCGGATGGAAATGTGGATGAGTGGTGCTCTGGTCATATATTTTTATGTTGTGTATATCCTTATGGGGTATATATAATTTTATCCAGAAGACAGCTGCACTTGACTGAAGTGTTTCTTAATTAGATACTGAACCTTAATGTTTTGCTGGAACGGTTTGGCTTTGAAACTATATGCATAACCCTACACTTCATTAAAATTATTTGATAATTTTTCCAATACCTTGTGTGTGTTGTAAAACAGGAGTGTGATATGCCAAACTCATTTTGCAGATATAAGGTCGATGAAATGGCTCGTAATTGTGGACATGAGGTACTGCAACTTCCACCATACCTTTGCCACTATAATGCTATTGAGCTTGTTTGGGCCCAGTGTATGAAATATTGTAACAGTCACATGGGATGAGGCAACAGGTTTGATAACAACGCAGTTGCAGACATCTGGAAAGAAACTCTTGGGTCTGTCATACCAGAGAGGTGTTAATGTGTTGCCTGACCCATTGGATGTCCTCTTTTGTGGTAGAAATATTTGCTTTACCCTTCACAGTGGGGTACTTAAATGTGTCATCTTACTGGGCATAGTAAATATGATTTTCAAATTGTACACTACCAGCATATATCTTCATTGGATAAAATTACGTTTCTGATTTTATGTTCCTGTAGATAGATTTTGTGCAAATTTATTTCTAATCGTTTGAATTAATTTCATTTTACATTTGCAATGTTTTGTTATTGGTATGTAGTTTTATTCTTACTCTTAATTTCCTTTCTAATTAAAAGATTTTTCTGTAGTGACTTTTTTATTTGTGAAAGTAAGGTATGCTTATGCACTATTTCTGTTTCATGTAGTTGTGTTATTAAATACCTTTGTAAATCATAGTGACATTTATAGTTGCCGAAAGAAGGATAAACTGTGTTCCTATTGCTGGTAACTGTTGTATTTTATTTTACATTTTCTTTGTCTAACTAGAAAGTTCCCCCTTCACAGTTGATATTCTTTCAGTAGGTCAAACCTTTTTTTGGGTATTTTACATGTATGTACCATTTATTATTCGTGTTTCATACAGATTTTTCCGCTTCTACTTCACAATTCAATTTATTTCAGTAGGGTTGAAGAACATTTTTATGAGTTTAGTAATGCATGCCTATTTTGTGTGATTTTTAAGTATTATTTGTTTACTATCTTTGTGTTTTATATTGTTGCATTTTCTTTGTTTTTTATATTGTTGCATTTTCTTTGTGGACATTAGGTTGTTAAAGTAAGAAATTATGTTATATTCTGTATTTTCTACCTTTCAATAATTATATTTTGACATTTAGCAGTCTTAGTAAAGTAGAGATTTTATTTTTTAAACTCTTATACAAAAATATTTTAATAGTGTTAGACTCTCTTAGTTTATTTTCTTAGAACCACAAAGATTGTTATAGAGTTGGGCTCTTTCACTTGATTTTCTTTGCAGCATAAATATATTTATAAAGGTTGACATGCTCAGTTATTCCAGCTTATAATTATATTTTGTGTCGTTTTTCAGATGGGGAAATTGCGTAGGCCATGTTGAGAAAACAAGTCAAGCAGACTGGGAGAGAGAAGTTCGCATAGACAGAGGCAGTTTTGATGCCACGAACAGCGAAGTAGAAGAAGACTGGGAAGTACTGGCAGTTCCTCTGGAGAATTTGCCTGGGTTTCTCATTAAGGTTTGTATGGTACAGAGTATCATAACACTGGAAGCATTAACATTTTTAAAAAAAATACTCCTTAAAAATAGAAGGATTGCAGTGATTGCAATACATTTTATTAAGGATAGGTCGGTTCCAGTAGTCAGGAACCGGAATTATATGATCAGTCCCTAGACTTTGTTTATAACAGCAACCAACAAGCATTTATTTATTTACATTCGTCCTGCGGAGCTTTATTACATGGCATCAGCCATAAGGCAATGGAACGCGTAATTTGGCATAAGGCAAGAACAAAACCAAACACAGAAAGACCGCCACATTCCAACTGTATACAATTTATACATAAAATTAATTTGCCAGAAAAATCACACATCACGCAAACACAATTCTGCTACTGTAAACAAACAAGTCCGTGAAAGATTACATAAAAGAAACTGTCATAGATGTTGCAGAATCCTGGTGTGTGCACTGTGCAGGCATTTTCCACTAAGACACATTACCATAATTTTGATGAACAAATCACCAGGTCAATAATGGAAGAATGGCATCCATGTAAACTGTTGATATGCAAACTATGGTCATTACAAATTGGTAATGCATCTATGGCATAATTCAACAAAATGAGGTTAAGAAATATTATTACCATGAATTTACACATGGCGTTGGTACTGAAAATGTACAATCAACTCCTGATTCTAAAACCCCTGGAATAGCGACACACTCAAAATAACATATTTTTTTGGGGAACCATAAAACAATTTTCTAATAACGACCCTCTCACAATAACGACTATCTCAAAATAACGACCTTTTTCCCAGGAACCATGAAGGGTCGTACAATCGAGAGTTGACTGTAGTTCTTTATTGTAGATGAGATATTGCTTTTATTTTTCGAGATAAAAAACAAATAACAGCTTCTGAAGTGCGGCTGTATTTTTTTTAATACTTATCATAGAAANGGCTGTATTTTTTTTAATACTTATCATAGAAAAACTGAGAATCGAGAACTATTTTTTTAAGATCCTGAACCAAACCGAGAACAAGCATAAATAAAAATGAAACTGAAAATATACTATATATTAGCTTTGTAAAATAGTAGGATCAGATCTTCATATTATACATATTTCCTTCAGATTGTACCAATGATTATATTGGTATTAACCTAGTAAGTGCATTTGCATCATTAGNCTGTAGTTCTTTATTGTAGATGAGATATTGCTTTTATTTTTCGAGATAAAAAACAAATAACAGCTTCTGAAGTGCTGCTGTATTTTTTTTAATACTTATCATAGAAAAACTGAGAATCGAGAACTATTTTTTTAAGATCCTGAACCAAACCGAGAACAAGCATAAATAAAAATGAAACTGAAAATATACTATATATTAGCTTATATTATACATATTTCCTTCAGATTGTACCAATGATTATATTGGTATTAACCTAGTAAGTGCATTTGCATCATTAGTGCATGTATATTTTAAGACAATGCATGACTTAAAATTAAATAATTTACTCTGATGAATTCCCGTTAATGATAAATAATTTTTCTAGGTGTATTTCGTGCAGCAGTTGAAAGTTTTTTTTCCCCCTTGTACTGCCAATTACAAGACACTTATATTTAAATACATAAAGTTAAATTTTGTCAAGTTTTTTTGTTGTTACAGTGTGGTTCTAGGTTTTTAAAGGGCATTTTATTTACCTGCATATGCTTATTGTGCTACATCTTAAATTGTAGCAATATTTTCATATTTTGTATTTTAATCAATGTAAGATTATTAATGTAGATGATGAAGCTTATAAACTGCAAATTATTTACCTGCAGTATAATTGATGTGCTTTATCTTAAAATTTAGAAATTTGTCATAATTTGTAATGTAATCAACACAAAAATATTAATTTAGATATTAAAGCTCATAATTAAAATATTATTTATCTGCAGTATGTTGTAGTAAATTGTCAATTGTAACAATATTTTAATAATTTGCAATACAATAAAAATTTTCACTTGTCATTAAACATACATAAAAGTGAAAATTTACTTGAAATGCTTCATGAAAACTATGGCAGCATATTTTCAGCAGTTGACACATGGAAGTCACATGGCAATGTTTTTGTTTACTTGTGGAATGGCAGTCACATGACAATGTTTTGTTTACATGTGGTGGTAGGATATGTAGTGGGTAGCCTGAAAGTAGATATTTAGCAGGGCTACAGAAAAGTGTGAAGTAAACATGAATAGAATATAGGATGGTAGAGCAAGGTCATTATAAAATGAATTAGGGACTTACTGAGACACAAGACAGCCACCAATACCTCCATGTCTTCCCTGGACTTGCACCTAGAACCTCTAATATCATAAGCCAGAGCACAACCAACTACACTACAGATGCTGGCAGAAGCTACAAAAGAAATTTAACATAAACATTGATAGNGCACAACCAACTACACTACAGATGCTGGCAGAAGCTACAAAAGAAATTTAACATAAACATTGATAGCTGATAATTTATATGAAAAACTCTAAAAATGTGAGTTAGTAAGAAAAATACACGAGCAGCAAATTAATTTATCTATTTTCTCTTACATTATTTGATTTGAAATCCTACCTTTGTCCCTGCCACTCCACACTGGTCCTGTGCTTCGGGTATAAATAGGACCTGCGGTCCTTATAATCTATTTCATATAAGAGTTCCCTTTTATGTAGAAGTAGTAACTTGTAAACAAACATCCTAGGTATCCTTCCGTCACCACGTGATTTCCACCTGACTGTCAAAACATGTTTTGTCTGTAATGATGGACGTCGATGAAATGTTAAACCTACCTACCTACATCAAAACCTGTCGTCAAGCTGCCTACGCACAGATAATGAGAAAGAATTGATTCTGCTGTACAATTTTTTATCACTGCGACTGATATTAGGTGATTAAGATCGATAGTTTATTTACAAAAATATGTTTAAAAACTGCAGCTTTCTTGCCCAGCAAACAGAAATAATACATCATAATACTCACAGAAAAATTGCTATATTATAAGTTTTTGTTTTATTTACGAGGGTAATAAGTTCATCATATTACTACAATTTTTCTGTCAATTCCATTCATATGGTTGCAATTTATTTGAAACATTATCCACATTAAAATTCAATACCATATCACAAACACTTGAAATTTTATTCTAATCAAAAGACTAAACTTGTGTTTGTAACTCTCTCATCCGTTTCGCTGAATGCACCTACAACTAGAGTCATGTGGCTAGCTGTGTACTTTTAAGTACATGAGAAACTGTGAAGTATCGCTTGTTATAGACTGCAAATTTGGTTTGGTGTCTTTAATAACATGTTAATTGTTATTCTTATAGAGTAACAGTTTGGACGTTACAGCGTATATATGGGAAACTTGGAAGTATTAGGAATTTGTGGAAATTATTAGACAGCATATTCATAATAAAAAAGTATTTTGCAATTAAAAGTGACATTAGCTCATAAAACAGGCGAGATCGGGCAGTTTACAGTTCTTACACACAATGAGGCTATTTATAAATTAACCGTGGTACTGAGTGCACCTGGATGACAATATATCTCATTAGCAAAAATATTATTAGCCGAAAAAATTATTCCATCACAAAAGATGCGTGGTTTTAATAAATAAATAAATAACATCTTATAGATTTGTTGCTGAATTGGGAGGGAACACGAAACACAAAATAGCGAGCCAGTTTCAGAAAGACTGAGTGATTACAGACTGAATCAAAATTATTAGCAAACAGAAATGCTGCTCACGGAAATATGTTACGTTAAAAATATATATAGAGCTCGCAGAAAATATAAATTTCTCGGAATTCATTTATATATTTGTATTTTACACATGAAACACAAATCATTTCATGAAGGTGTGGCTTTGGAAGCGAGCTGCACACGGTGGCTAACAGATGGCAGCACAGTAGACTATTCTGAAGTTGTATTGCAATAGTTATTTATCACGTCCGTTTAAAAGTAAATTTTTCATTTTGTATGGGCCCAAAACGACTTGGGTTAGAAATATATTGCTTACTTAAAATTGATGTAGTAATATTTGCAAAATACTCTGCGACACATCTGTGGNACTTGGGTTAGAAATATATTGCTTACTTAAAATTGATGTAGTAATATTTGCAAAATACTCTGCGACACATCTGTGACCTTTTAAATTAATATGTAGGATGAACATGGCGACTTTAGTAGTAGCTACAAAAAAAACTTAAATATCACACATACCTACATTTTATTCTAAAACAAAGTTTAGTTTGTTAAACTAATAACAGCTGTTTTGTAACGACATAAAATAAAATACATATACTTTTTGTCTAAGAACACTTTCCTGCAGCGTATTTTACAGATGTCTGTTGTGCGAAGGCAGGGCTATCAGNACTTGGGTTAGAAATATATTGCTTACTTAAAATTGATGTAGTAATATTTGCAAAATACTCTGCGACACATCTGTGGCCTTTTAAATTAATATGTAGGATGAACATGGCAACTTTAGTAGTAGCTACAAAAAAAACTTAAATATCACACATACCTACATTTTATTCTAAAACAAAGTTTAGTTTGTTAAACTAATAACAGCTGTTTTGTAACGACATAAAATAAAATGCATATACTTTTTGTCTAAGAACACTTTCCTGCAGCGTATTTTACAGATGTCTGTTGTGCGAAGGCAGGGCTATCAGAATAGCCAATATGAAATTCTCTTTCATGCATTCGCACATCAGCTGATAAAGGATTTTATATATGGGAAGATGNGAATAGCCAATATGAAATTCTCTTTCATGCATTCGCACATCAGCTGATAAAGGATTTTATATATGGGAAGATGTTAATCATTTTTAACATGTTGCCACCCACTGGCTGTCAAATAAAGGAATTCTTATATGAAATAGACTATAGTTCGTGACTGACTCGTACAGCTCAGTTGCAGAACGTCACTCTGCCCAACTGCAAACCGACGCCTCTACTCTACTTCACCTACTACTGGCCGACTTGCGCAGCTCAGTTGCAGGACGTCACACTGCCCGGTCGCGTGCCGAAGCTCTCTACCTGCCTAGCGCAACTCCAGTCACAGAACGTTACTCTGCCAGATGCATACCAAAGCATTCAACGCCTCACGACTGCACGGCTCTAGCCACGTTTCTACTGTTTACGAGTCCGAGTACTGACCGTCTGGGGTTACCCTCACCCTCCGCGCTACCACATTTTCGCTAAGGAAACCTATGTTGGCAACCTAAGTTCAGCTCTAATCAGAGTACAGGCTGGATGGGTGTGTTTAATTGTTCCGGCAATAAACAGACATATTCAATTGGCTGTGTTTATGACTAACAGCTACTATTCTTCGCACCCTGCTTCCTTCTGCTTCCCAATTTGTCCTACTGGTCCGCCAACACTCTTCCAGCAGTAGGCACATGCTGCCAACCCTCTCTTTTCCTTCCTCACCCTTCTGGAAGCTCTGTCAAAGCATGTTACTTGGATCCTATGGTGTCCCGCCCCACCCAGCTATTACCCTCTTCTGTAAAGTGTTTGGGTTTGCTGGCAACATAGTGCCCAGTCAACGTACTTGCAGGAGACCAATAGTTGCCCCTCAGGGAACGCCGATTCTACGTGTTACTTAGATCCTATGGTGACGTCCCGCCTTATTAACACAGTAGCGGCGTTTCACCCTGCTATTGTGCCCTTCTGTAAAATGCTTGGGTCAGCCGGCGACGTCCCGCACAGCAAACGTACTTGCAGAAGGTCAATAGTAGAAACCTACGAACCCCACTTATATTTTCATTGTATCAGGCCATGCCCACCACTATTGAACACCCATTGTCTCCCCTCTCTAATCTATTTCCCGACTATATACAGCTCCACAAGGCTGGGCGAGATAAAGCAGCCAAGCAGACACTAGCCACGGTAGGGAGCCTGGTGGAAACAGAGCGGACTGCCAACAGTGTTTACACATGGAAGAGAGAGATTGCAGCATGTCAGAAGGGGACAACTTCCAACTCATCCAACGAGGGCTGGGACACCTACTTTAGACTTCTGTGGCACGTTCCTCGCACCATATCTTCGCTGTCCCCTACACCACCCCAGAAGCCTGTAGTTACAGACCGGCCCACAGCCACAGGGAAGGTGGTGAGACACCAGGAACCGCAACCCAGCAATGCCTTCCGCCAGCGTTCAGACAAGACCTAACCCATGCAGTGCCCCTTCCCATACCTAGAGGGTCATCATTGAGTTGCCTAAGGCACCGAACCCCACAACCAACAAAAACCCTGTAAAGACGTNGGGGGGGAAGGTTTCCAATGCCATTGACTCTTGCATCACCAGATATGCGAGGCATCACAGTAAAGTGTAAGGGGAAGGATAAAGCAGTGCTAAACTAGTAAAAGTAAATTTCGCACATAAAATTTTTCCAGAGATGGGCCAATTGTGATTCTGAACACCACGATACCCTCGATACCGCGAGTGATGTGAGGTATCAACGATACAGATTCTCCAAACTCAAAAAATTTGATTCCTTGTTGTAAACACTGTTAAAAAAAAGTATCTCCAGCACTTGAGTTATGACATGATTATTTACTGTGTTATAGTACTGTATTTACTCAATTCTAACCACACTTGCTTTTTAAAATATTTTTGATAAACAAGGTGCAAATTAGAATTGGTACTGTTTATTAGAATAATTATTTTTGGTTGTTACGGCAGTCTCATTCATAATGGATATGTTAATAAATTAAAATATTTGTTTGATTTTTTTTAAAATAAGGTATAAGTTTTAAAAAAATATCAGCGAAGATCCGCAGTAAAATGGGTCAACGTTTACTTACGTGAAATTGTTCATAAAATATACTTGTTCTACAGACAGAATTGTATACAGGATGTGGAATATGGTATTTCGCGGTAATTCTTTAACAAAACATATTGCATACATGCTCCCTAACATAAAACACATCCTCCAGAAAACAATGTACAATTCAGTGGTAGCCATCGATTATATTGGTGGGTGTGTATTTTTGAGAACAGGATCTAGGGCCATGTGCCATCTAGCAGGAAACATAGCAATTGTATGTTAGAGTAACAACACTGCAATGTAGCAGATCATTCAACTACTATATGCTGAAGAAACTGAGTGACCACCGATTGCGTTATCGTACAATTTCATAAGCTATACCGCTTTTTCAAAATAATTTACACATTATATTGAAACGAAAGCAATCCGTACATAGTATGGTTCAAAAACTTGAAATACAGTTGCCACATTCTTCCAAAAAATGCAGCCAATAGTACTGTAAAATAAATAGCGGTCATTTACATTGTGATTTTCAATACAAAAAATATGGCTGCGATTGACATTTCAAATAATTATGCGTGCATTGGCAGTACCGTTTAATGTTGAACAACGGGATTAAAACAAACACAATGCTTCATTTATAGTGATAGAAAAAAAGTATGCATTATTTTGCTTTTTTAAAATAAAATGTGATTATTTTTTTTAGAAAATACCTAGTGGAAATACAGCAACTAAAAAGCTACTTGAAATCTATGAATTGAAATTGGGTCCCTGGCGAAGCGCAGGCAATGGAATTATTTGCTTCCACAAGGATAAGTCTTTTTGGCAGAGTGAAATATATTTATTTTGATGGAAGACCATTAGACCAAATTAAACCTCCCACTGAAATAAAATTTCCTACTGCTGTAAAATTTTCTATTGGCATAAAATTTATTACTGAAATAAAATGTGCTACCCAAATAAAATTTACTACTGAAATAAAATTTTCCATATGTACACCAATAATTTTTCAAAATGTTAAGTATCAAGTATTGGTAAAGATATTGAGTATCGAAAAGCTAACTTATGGAATTGATCAATGTCAGTTTTATTAGTTGTAGAAATTTATTTAGAGCAGCTCTTTAACATTAGATTAGGTACATTAATACAAAATGACCAACTAAATAAATAAATGTCACTGGTAGTCTGCTACGTAGATCAGTATAATAGAGGAAATGTACTGTGAGGGCTTGTGAGTCATGTCAAGCTCCTGGAATGCAGTCGCTGGGACAGCATGCGTTGTTACCTGCTGAGATGACTGCAGCAAATGAAGAGAGGGGAACATCCCCCACTAAGCCACAACGTACAGTTCTCAGCTCCACACTGTGCCACAAATCCCACCCTGGAGTTCTGTTTCAATGCGCAAAATTCGCCGCAGTCAATCACCTAACCACAAGATACAGCCCTTAAGCTGGTGAGAAAATCTCACCAAGGACCAAAGACTTTCAACACTATACAAATAGGATTAGTGCTGTAATAGTTTTACTTCATGGCATCAGACCACCTGTGTAAAATTTAAACTGCATGCACATAAACCTAACATTGTATTGGGTCAAGATGGTGCCAACACTATATTAGGATTAATATGGAAAATGGGGTATCTGTAAATTAATATGGAAAAAGGGCTATCTGTAATGATACTTACAGTAGTCCAGACACATTACTAGAGACCAGAGAATTTCTTGAGTAACATGTTGTTATTTTATTGTACATTTCATTTGGCAACACTGCATTGCACCACTACTCCGTGGCGGACTCGAGACCACGGAGCGATGTCGGTTACTTGTCTGTTGGTTGTTCATTAAACTACATCAGTGTTAAACGAAGTGTCGTCTGCTTTACTTCTATTATTCTAACATGGTAGCAGAGGTGCGTGGTTTGGAAATGTGGTTCGGAAGTGAACGAGTGAAATAGTTTAGTGAATATTCCGAAAAAAGAACAGTTTTGTTAACCAAAATGGCGGCTAGAAATAGCGACATAAACATTCCAATTTTCGATGGCGCGGACTATTGTAATTGGAAATTACGCATCCTAAAGTTTTTACAGTTTAAGAAGTGTAAGGATGTGGCAGTACGTCCGAAAATGCAGACTGATGATGACAAGTGGGACGACAGGGACGTCCAGGCAACAAATTACATTTATAGTGCCATATCGAATAAACAGCTGGAATACATAGGAGACCTCAATACAGCTTATGATATTTTCAAAAAATTTGACGAGATGTATCTGAAAAAATCAACGGCGTTGCAGATAGTGTGCCGACATAACCTGGAAACTATCAAATTAAAAAATTACTCGGAGGTTAGTTTATTCTTTGACGACTTTGAGAAAGCTACAAACGAACTAAAACAAGCAGGAGCAATAGTATCGGAGCAGGAAAAGCTAAATTATATGTTGAAGGCGCTACCAGTTAATTACAGCCATATTGGTGATTTAATAGATGTTCTACCGGAGGGTGAGAGAACTGTGGACTATTTAAAAAGTAAAATAAAGTTAAAAACGGCAGAGAATGCGAGTGATACATCAAATGATACATCAAATGTTTTTCGAGCGGAAGCCAGGTCATCAAATCAGATTAATTTAAATTGTTTTGGCTGTGGAAAGCCAGGACACTTTAGAAGAGATTGTCGTTCCAGAAATGTAAACCGTGGACGTGGTTTTTCTAGTTACCATGGACATGGATTATCCAGTTACCAAGGACGTGGATCATCCAGTTACCAAGGACGTGGATCAAAGAATAATAGAAATTTGCATAGAGGACGAGGAAATTATCATCAAAGTAGTCATGAGAATCAAGGTAATAGTTTTCACACTACCATTGCAAACAATACGTACACAACAAGTGAAAATGATAAGCCAAAGAAAGGGCAAATAGAATGGATACTCGATAGTGGTTGTACAGACCATATTATAAACACTGATGAGTACTTTGATACTTGCGAGACATTGAAGAAACCTGTCCAAGTAAAAATTGGTGATGGAACAATATTAGAAGCTACAAAAGTTGGTAATATTAATACTTGTTTCCTGGTGTATGGACAAAAATCGGAAGTGATGTTGACAAATGTTTTTTATGTAAAAGAAATGAAGGCAAACCTGTTAAGTTATTCAAGAATTACAGACAAACATTCAATTGTTTCAAGAAGGAGATTGTCAAAAATTTATAACACAAATGGAAAGGTTCTAGCAGTGGCAATTAAAAATGAGAGACTGTATAAGATGAAAAGCTACATGATTGAAGAAAGAATGCAAGCGAATGTGGGTAAAAGACATATGACTATAAAAGAAAAACTACACCGTACATTGGGACATATAAATTTTAGAAATTTGGAAGTAATGTGCAAAATTGAGTCATTGGATGGATTACCTAAAGAGATTGAATCTGAATACCTAAGGTGTGCAACATGTATTGAAAACAAAATGCATAACCTACCATTTCACCATAATCGAAGAAGAGCAGAGGAGCTATTAGAGATTGTACACACAGATTTAAATGGACCACATCAGACTTCAGGAAATCAGGGAGAAAAATATTTTTTGAGTTTCATAGATGATTACAGCAAATTAGTTAAAGTTTATTGTATCAGGACAAAAGATGAGGTATATGATTATTTAGTGCAATATGTAAATGAGGTACAAAACTTGACAGGAAAGATGATAAAGGAACTGCGATGTGACAATGGCAAGGAATATATGAATGCAAGAGTTTTTCAGTTTGCAAAAGAAAAGGGAATAGTAATAAAACCTTGTCCAGCATATGTTCATGAACTAAATGGAACAGCAGAGAGATACAATAGAACATTAATGGATATGGGCAGATGTCTTTTATCAGAAGCAAAAGTAGAAAGAAAATTTTGGCCTGAAGTAATTAAAGCAGCTGCATATCTTAAAAACAGGACATTGACTAATACTATTGAAAGGAAAACGCCATATGAAATATTTTTTAAAAGAAAGCCATCAGTTAAAAATTTGAAAATGTATGGAAGTAAAGTGTTTATGAGAATTCCAGAAGAAAGGCGAAGATCAAAATGGGACAAGAAAGCAGAAGCTGGAATTTTACTTGGATATACTGACACTGGATACAGAGTGTTGGTTAACAACAGAGTGATTATTGCTAGACATTGTGATGTCATAGAAGAAGATGAAACTTTGTGTGGATTTGAAGATGAGAAACAGGATAAGATTGAAGATTCACCTAATACAAATCAAGAGAAGATGGGATTTATAATTAGGTTGTTTGGAAATGTTATTGGTTGGAAATCAAAGAAACAGAACTGTGTAACAAAGTCTTCTACATTTGCAGAGTACATTGCCTTATCAGAAGCTGTAACAGAAATAAATTTAACAAATGATGTTTTCACCAAAATTTGTAAACCAGTTAGGATATACGAGGATAACTCAGGGGCAATAGCCATTTCCAAATATGGAAACTTTACAAAGAATTCTAAACATATTGAGGTTCATTATCATTTTATACATGAGAGTGTCAAGCAAGGAAATATTAAAGTTGTAAAGATAGATTCAGAAAATAATATTGCAGATATATGTACAAAAGCATTAGGAAATGTAAAATTCATTAAATTCAGAGAAATGTTAAATGTAAAAGAATAAAATAAGGTATAGTAAGTTAAGATAGATAGTTTTAATAACATAGTGAAGTTGTTTTGTTTTTGTGTGTTTTGGTGTTGCCATATAAATGTAAGGAGGCGTGTTATTTTATTGTACATTTCATTTGGCAACACTGCATTGCGTCACTACTCCGTGGCGGACTCGAGACCACGGAGCGATGTCGGTTACTTGTCTGTTGGTTGTTCATTAAACTACATCAGTGTTAAACGAAGTGTCGTCTGCTTTACTTCTATTATTCTAACACATGTCCTAAAATTCTTGAGTATGAGAGGCAAAAATTCTTGAGTAAAATGCAGATTTGTTTAGTGCCAATAATGTGTATTTTAGACAAAAAAAATGGGGCATTGAAATTCAAAATATTACAACAAAAATAAGTACACAAACATATTTTATACTTTTAAAAATCTCATAAAAAGGTAACTTAAGAAACTCAATAGATATTTCTACAGGTTTTAGATGTTAGAATTGTTTTGTAGTAAAACATAAGTAGTTCCCAACATAATGCTCAGCATGCTAATGTATACAGATCTTACTTGCAGGCCTAACAAAAAAAAATTATTTTTAAAAAGTGTTCCCAGAGATCTTTTGAAATAAGGTTCTAACAAGAAAATTATGATTTCAAGAAATGTCATAATTTTCTTTCACATGCATAGGAAGAGAGAAGTTCAAGAATGGTCAGACTCAGATTTGTCCTCCTGTTTGTATGAACACAAGAAAATTGTGAGAAGAATCAC
This sequence comes from Clitarchus hookeri, assembly GCA_002778355.1. Lineage (NCBI taxonomy): Eukaryota > Metazoa > Arthropoda > Insecta > Phasmatodea > Phasmatidae > Clitarchus > Clitarchus hookeri. Next base: position 43,142 of record NQII01001571.1, read on the forward strand.
TCACAGTCCACATTTGACAATGGCATCTAAAAAGCTGTTAGGGCTCCCACCACAAGGCCTTGTGGTCATCTTCCATGGATTTAAGTGCTTCCAAGAAATTTATATTAGTGCGTGTCTTCAATTTTTCTATGAGCTCTATGTACGCATGTACACCCTCATCAAGTTGTAAGTCTCGCAGAGATTGAATTCTTGAAAATAGAACTTGAAGTTTGGCGCTGCTAATTTCCTGGATCAGAATGTTTTGCTTGTTAAAATGTACTGCGTAACATTTTCAGGCGAAACCATTACCTTTAAAATACAAGTGATGCCTATTTTGAGAAACGGATAATTTTGATAAAATTTCTACGTTCGCCAATTGCACTTGAATTTTATTTGCTTTGAGGCCGGCGTGTGAAGACAAGAGCGCACAGCTGAGAGAGAGTGAGTGGAAGCTTGGTCGCCACACTGGTTGCTAGGTAACCACTTCCCCTCTCATGAAGCGTGTAAGGGGAGGTAGCAAGTCTCACTCACACGTCGCACCACGCCGCAGAGGCAGACGTGTTGGGAAGACAGGCAACGCGTCACAGAGCAGTTGCTTGACATTTGCATAAACAACCAGCTTAAAAACGATCGTTGCTGGAAATTTTAGGTGACTGGGCCAAAATATACTTTGATCGACGCAACATCCGATAAACGATACGAGCGGGTAGCTTTATCATTATTTATACAGGAGTTATGCTATAACAACTGAAAATTAACCGTGGATACGGTTTTTCGGTATATGCGTTTTCGGTACAACTGTATTTATTGCTGTTAGTTAACAAAATTTTGTGCGAGTGTGGGTCAGAATAAATAATTTTAAACTGATTCCACTGTGAATGCAATTATAAAATTGATTTCATACTACTTTGGAAGCAGTAGCTTTCTAAATTAAAAAGACCAAAGCGTTAATTTTTCTGCTGCAGATTATTCAGGGGGAGGGGGGGATGCCTAGAATGGGTCAGGACGGTATTAAAAAACCACCCGTTTCACAAACAAGCTGTTTCACAATCATGGAATAGGATGTGATATTTGAGATGGACTAGGCAAAGACGGCAGATGTATTACAAGGATAGAGCATAAAATAGTCTATTATAGCGGCGAAAACTTACATTAGACTACAAATGAGAAGGAAACAATGTGACATCACTAACGTGAACGTAGCAGGATAAGTTCTGCAAATGGTGCGAAAGAAAATGAAAATTGACTAGAGGTGGGGTGCCCTTGACCCTAAACAAAAAAAAATTAAAAAAAAAAAAAACCCCCACACACACACAGGCGAGGTGACAAGATGAAAATGACGATGGGGTGAAGAGCCATTTAACAAAGAAGAGTGAGAGAGGGATGACCTTGCCTTGCCCTAGACAAGGGGATGTGAAGTGTGACTACATGGTCACACTGAACAAAGGAAAATACGTGCGACAGTGTTTCAACGTGACCGTAACTCCGCACGTGTTTCGTGACACTGTCGGAGGTTTCCCACGCTACTGTTTTATTGCAAAAACAGCATATCATGATGTCTCCCGATTTAACCATGCCGTCTTGAGAAAATTGTTTTCCTCTTTCGTCAATATTTATTTTTGGTGGAATTTTAAAACAAATCAGATAAAACTCTGCAATCCGCAACTGTCCAATCCCGACGAGTCACCCACAAGTTCCAACACACTCGTACATCTTTCGCCCTCTCAGTCGCCAAATGCTACCACCACAGCACGTTGGCACGCACATTTAATGATTTGTTTATATCTGTAAATTCGTTGAAATTCTCGAATGCATGTCAAAATTCGTGGATACAAGATAATTTAGAGACATTTGCGAGTAATTTGCGAGTCGAAAACACCAAATAACTACTATAAAATGCATTATAAGTTGTTCCTTATTATTTAAAACAGTTTTAAAATTTTTCGCGAATTCACGAGTTGCGAATTTCTCGGGTCTCTACACATTACATTTCATTCATTTTGTGGCTACAAATTAATTTTTCAAAAATTAAATTTTGCAAATTCTAAATAACGAGCACCAATATATGCATTAGTTCCAAGTTAAATTTTTTAATAGTGTTGTTGCTTAAATTTCTATATTTAATTCTTTGCAATTTTACGAGAACTGATTTCTCTTAGTTCGTAGCGCAAGGTTCACCTTCTATCTATGAACTATTTTTTTTTTTAAGCTTGTTAATTTTGGACTTGGTACTAAAAGGAACGTTAAATTATTACACAAAAAAGGATTATTTTGAAATTTTAAGTATTATATTAATTTAACTACAGTTATATCTATCATAACTGTAGTGAAGAGATAGATGAAGATACTACATTTTTCAATGCTGTCAAAGAGAACAATTGTGTAGCTAATGTCTGGCCAAATCATTTAGTCCATGATTAATAACTAGAGCATTGTACGTGTCCACACATCAGTGCACAATTTTAATCAGCATTTTCTTTTTGCCTTAGATTTTTTATAAATTTATTTTTTTTATAAATTAATAATTTATTCTGACTGATGATGGCGATTCATGAGAAATTATGTCACCTGCTGCTGGTGAAATATCATATGATAGTTACCGGAATAAATTAGGCTTCTTAAAAAACTGAGTGGCGGTGCATATTCTTCACACCTGATATCCTAAATAGTTATATTCTTCTTTAATTATTTATCCCTGATAAATATAAATTATAGTAATAAGCATCATCAGTTGATCATTGCCTACTCAAATGAAACTCAATGAGGAGTTTAGCGACCAGTGAATGTGACAACGGGAGGTTGCATGTAGTCTTCTAGATTATCATTTAATTCTACAAATTTATACATTTGTAATAAAACTGCTGATTTTCCCATAAGAAGCATCTGAAAATGGAATTCCTGCTTGCCTAAGGTTACACAGAGCTGTGTTATACATTTTTTTCCATCTCGGTCATCACTTCATTCTAAAGACGTCTGATAGCTTAAATAAATTTAATATATTTTTAATCATACAGTGTTTACAATTTTTGAGACAAGGGAAGGTTGTATATAAAGTTCTGGGTTATACAGAACTGATATTTGGAAGACATCTGTCTATTGAAATAAATTATTTATTAATATTAAAAAAACCCTGCTATTTTTGCACCAGGGATGATTAAAAACTGGCCTAATGTATAAACAACTTTTGGGTTTTACCTGCTTGCAGCTCAAGATCAACTGGAAATATTTTTCAGACTCAAAAATTCAAACTTTTATATCAATGCCAGGTCATTCAGTCTGCAACTGATGACACTGTGTTTTACTGTTAATGAAAGAAAACAACTTATTGTTTATTCATGTAATGTTAATATTTACAAGGTTAGACGCGTTCCTGTAATAGGATTTCTCAGAAATGGAAATATGAATCCTGTTTAACAGCAAAACTAACCTAAAAATTGGCCGAATCCGTAGAAGATGCAGCGCCTAACGAGACAGTTTGGTAAATGTTTGCTATAAAATAAAATGTTATTCATTCACAAAACAATATTTTAAAGGGTAGATGTGTTACGATTAAAAATATCCTTCAGAACAACATATGTGAACACAAATTGCCATCAAAATATCATAAAAATGGGGTTATGAATCTGCTTAAGATGCAGCCCCTGATGAAACAGTTAATTAGAAAAATTATACTATTTATAGGGAAACTTGCTTTTCACAAAAAACGAAATCACTAAATTTTGATAAAATTTCCTTTAGTTATTTGGAATTGCGAAATAAATGCTTTGTGAAAACGCAAAATAATAGTGTAAGTAAGATTAGCGTGTAACATAGAAATACGTAGTTGGTTTGAGCGATAGATTGTGAAAGTTTGTGCTGGATCTATCGCATGTTGGAATAACATTCAATAGTATCGAATGAGTAAATAAAACTCAAAATGGTGTTTGCTCAGATTGTTGGAAAATGTGTTGATGTAAGGTTGGTTTACAATTTAATATTTTAGAATTAAGACCTGTACTTATTGCAAGATAAGTATCCACAAAATAAGTTTAGCAGTTTGCAATTGATCTAGCAACTTTCAAGTCACACCAATCGGAATTGTAGGAAAAAACTAGCCAATATAACCAAGGAAAAACGGACATGCATAAAAATGATTTACAGTATATGGCATAATTCAAAGTTGTTGCTTGTGTAATCATTTTTAGAAAATTGTGACAACATCTAAAAAAAGGAGGATGTAGACTGCAGCATTGGGCAGTTGCCCAGTAAAAAGGACAGAAGTTAAATAGGGTCAAATTTAATAACATCTTCTAAAAACTTAAAAATGACAAGGAACAGTTCTTTAAATACATGAAGACACTGTCTCCTAATTTAGTAACTCATGGAATGTGATTTCACGACACAACATAACCTAAATTCAAGATGTAAATACAGTTTCCCATCAACAGCTGTCACTGTGCTCTGATTGGCTATTTCGTCTTGACTTGTACTTGAGATATAAAATATCACCATATCCAGGGCTGTTAGCATATCGTAAGTCCAATAATAGTGATAATAGTGATGTTAAACAACAAAAGTGACAAAAAGTGATTTATCTAAAAACTAATACGTAGCTGCTAAATAAAATTTATTAAAGTTAAATTTTTACAGAATTAAATAAACACACTTTCATTACATGAAACCTCAGAATTAGGGCTGAGTCGATACCGGTACCCATATATTGAAACCGTCCGATATCGTAATTATCAGAATTGTGCGCAATTCATATTTAAATCGCCAATATTATAACCAATATTTTGCCCTTAGAATCTAAAATGATGCTGTTTTCAACTTTCCATAATTGGAGTGGCTTAGCACACTATTTGGTTTTATTAAAATAATGACTTTCTAAATTAGTTTTTACTAAAGTACCTAACTGGCTGTTTTATTTCTAAAGTAAATTAGGCATGTTTTGCATAATTGTTTACAAAACATGTATACAACAAAACAATAGTAGCCACCATCTGCGTTTACTGAATTTTACATCTGTAGGCAAGCTTGCAACATGAACAAAACTTAACATTTAATCAGCCTAACACATATATAATATTAACAATAATTAATATTTACGATTACCTCCAAAATATTGTGTCTTAATAGTTCATGACCAACCGTGAACACGACAACGCTTAAAAAAAACTTATGTAATGTTGGTTACATGCTGCACATTACAGCCGCCTAGCAGCGCCATTCCGACAGTCTTTTTTTTTTCTCCCGGTGGTTTGTTTGCTGTTGCTGTAGTAATATGACGGTGTTAGGTTAGGTAACAAACGGGGTGAAATTATTTCATGTGCCAGCAAAAAAACAAATAATGACTGGAAGAAAAAGTGACGTGTGGAATTTTTTTACCGTAAGCAACACTCAAGAATACAAGGTTGTTTGCAATGTTTGGTTTCTAGAGGCGGTACATCATCAAGGTCGTATAGTACCACAAACTTGAAACTGCACTTTGAATGTATGCACCCTTTGAAGTGGAAGAGCTTCAAATTACAACAGTGTCCCCCTAGGCCTGTTGTACAACTCTCAACACAACTTTTTGGGAGAGAAAACTCGCCTAGCAATGCCATAATTGCGAGTACTTCACAAATTTCAGACGACGATTGTGTGGCTACATGTTCATCTAGCCCTGATGTAAACAGTTCTAACTTGAAATTTCATGACGTGTATGAATTAATGAAAAAAAGTAAACCATATCCTTCATCCCATGCCCGTACTATGAAAATAAATAGTCTCATTGGAAAAATGATTTGCACAGACCTGTTACCATTTAGCATTGTGGAAAACAAAGGTAGGTTGAATACTACAAATACATTATATGCATAATTCATATGTGCATCACATCTTACATATTTTTTTTCCATCAGTTTTCTTGTGCTTTATACCCCTCTCACAATATTGTTATTACAATAGTAGGCCAATTCAGCACTTATGGTTGTGACTAAGACCGTGTTCGATTTGACCATTTGGTATTTTAGGATTTTAGTGTTTAGTAGAGTTCATTTAGGATGCCATCGATAGTCACTTGTTCAGAAATGGTTGCGATTTGGTAATTTAGTATTTTAAAGTTTTGTTACATATATAAATTAAAAAAAAAAAAAATCAAAATTTTTATGCATGTAAAGTTTGCTGAGTTAAATGTAAACATTTTCTTTGTGATAGAATTTGTGTAGGCATATCCTTCCTCATCAGAAAGGATGATCCAACCAGTAACTAATAACAAGAGTTAATGAAAGCAAATGTATCAATATAAATAAATAAAAATTACAATTTTGAAATAATGTATTGCATTAGCCTACAAGTAGGGCATGGACCTGTTAATGGGACTTTTACACTCTATAAGAATACAGAATATTAGGTTAGTGATGAAAAAAAGAGTTTGTACAGAAGAAACTTAGGTTAAGTTAGAATATTCAAACAATAAGGTGATTCCTTAAAATACTGACATTAAATAAATATTAATAAATGAAAGTATGTATATGCATGAAGTAGGTTATGGCAGTGTAGGAGTACTAATAAAGGAACACTTCCCTTAGAATTGTCAGTCTGTTCAAATTACTGTAAAATAAAATACTTCTTATTATCATTTTACAGGTTTTAAAGAACTACTACAGTTTCTTGAACCTAGATATGAACCCTGTCAAGGATGGTGATACCAGATATATATGCCACAGTTTCATCTAGTCGGAGAGATGCTGAGGTCTGTAGAAATTGCCAGTTTCGCTACTGATATGTGGTCATCTACTGATGATTACATGTCCCTGACATGCCACTTCATTGGTGAAGATTTCACAAGGTAAACTGTTTGCCTTGATGTTGTGCCATTCAATCATACATACCATACTGCTGCAAGCATTGCAAGTTTAATTCAGTGCCACTTAGAAACTTGGGGTATGCAGCACAAAGTACATATATTTGTGCGAGACAATACTGCCAACATGGTTGCTGTTTACAAGGTGGCTCATTTAAACAGTGCTGCCTGCAGTGCCCATACTCTCCAACTTGTTGTGAAAGATGCTATTCTTTCACAAACACGGGTTTCGAACTTGATTACAAAAGCACGCCTGATTGTTAGGCATTTTAAGCATTCCATGTCAGCTAGTAAGTTGCTGAAGGAATTCCAGGCATCAAATAATATCCCAGAGCACAAGCTGATTCAGGACGAGCCTACTAGGTGGGATAGTTCATATTTGATGCTCCGTAGGTTTCTAGAGCAGAGCGGAGCCATTTCTTTCCTTTCTCCCAATTTAAATCTCAAGGAGGAAATTTCAAATGTTGAATGGATTCTAATGGATCAGATTGTACAGGTCTTGAAATTATTCCAAATATCCACACTTGCCATAAGTAATGAAGACACTGGTATTTCAGAAGTTATACCAATGGTTAATGGCTTAATACATAGATTTGAAGCTGAAGGGGATGGGTTGATCACAGTGAGAGCTGACTTGGTCCACTCTCTTAAAATTCGGTACATTGAAGTGGAATCAAACCAGTTTTATGCACTTAGCACACTGCTAGACCCTAGATTCAAGGACATAGTGTTTTCCTCTTCAGAGGCTGCTGACACAGCCAAACAGCTTCTATTAGCTGAAATGTGTAAAGTTGGTCATGTTATTAAACATGAAAAAAAAATGGAAATAGCTACAGACAGTAATAGGGAAGCTGACTCTGTCACATCATTATATGCATCGTTAATTCACAAGAATAAGACTCAAATTAGTATAACTTTGAGTAGTGTAGGCCCTGAGCAAGAATTTCAGTTGTATTTCAGTGAGAATTTGTGTGACACTTCCAGCAACCCACTATTGTACTGGAAGTCTGCTCAGCACAAATCTCTAAGACATGTGGCTAAAGTGTATCTGTCAGCACCACGTGGGTCTGTTGCCTCCGAAAGACTATTCAGTACAGCAGGCCTTGTTTGTAACAAGAAAAGAAGCTCCATAAATCCAGATAAACTGAAGCAAATAGTTTTCTTAAACAAAAATTTACGTTTTATTGAACAATGAGTGATTTGTTTGCTTTTGTTTTTTCTTGTAATTGTGAAATGTTCATTTAGCATTTATTGCAGTTGTCACTGTATACTATTTCTGAAGATATACTTCTTCATGTCATGTATTTTCGAGTGTTTCATTGCACGACATGTGTTAAAAATATGCTTAATTACTAACTAGTATGTAGTTCCTAGATTTTTATTCATTTTAATAGTTTGATCTACCACTGAAANAAAATATGCTTAATTACTAACTAGTATGTAGTTCCTAGATTTTTATTCATTTTAATAGTTTGATCTACCACTGAAACAATAAAAACAAAGACAATTACAATTTTCTCTAACTAAATGTTTTAACAATACAGTTTTTAATTTTTTGAAACCTGAAAAAATGTTATTTTTCCTTGTCAAGACAGTATCGGTACTGGTATCGGCAATATCAGTAAGTTTGTATCGGCAATATCGGAAAAGGCTCAAAAACCATATCGGCTCACCTCTACTCAGAATTCCAGGTCAAACTACTACAATACAAATGTACTACAATTAATCTGACATCTTATCAGTGACACAATTCATTTAACAATTAGCTCATTCTTATGAAAATTTACAAACATAAATTTATACACTAGGGTGCCTACACAAATAGCTTTCAGAGTTTAATAATAACTTAAGTCAACCCTTTGCAAATAAATATAAATATATATAAATAAATACATATATATACAAAATTAAACATGTGATCAAATAAAAAAAATTCAAAACAAAATTCCTATAAGTTAATTAATTTTCGTTTCTGTGTAAGGGTTATTAGTTAGCCTACCTGTAGTGTATTGCCATACATCTATAAAAATTATAAGTCACAACCCAAAGAACTAAAAAAATATTAAATAATATATTTAAAGTCTAATTTATTAGCTGTTTTGAAAAAAAGTCTGATATAAATTTTGACTTACTCTNTTTAAAGTCTAATTTATTAGCTGTTTTGAAAAAAAGTCTGATATAAATTTTGACTTACTCTTGTCAATATATTTTGGTCGGATCTGTACTTCCTTAGATACACTTGCAACGTCTTTCTTTACACTGTCCACTCCCTGCAACATTGCTTGCGCAAGTCCTACATCTGTAAAATTCTTGTCGTCCACTGCTTTCTTGAGTTTATTGTTGGCTTCCTCAAAGTGTCTGTCTGCCCTTTTTCTTTTCTCTTCCTCATCCTTTTTCAACACACTCAATTTCTCCTCATCAGCTGTAATTTTATTTTGAGTTTTTTCCATTTCTTTAAAGCATGCTTCCTGTGATGCTTTTTTATGTTTCTCTTCTTTTACTTTAAGTTCTTCTTCTTTAATTTTCTTTTAGTCTTCAAGATATGTTTTATAACAGCTATATGCAGACCTTGCCATTCCCAGAAGATCTTTTGTAATAAGGACAAACTGAGGCTTCATTTCATAGTCTCATGCTACTTTTTACAGTCATAGCCACATTCAAAGTTCGTTCACACATTGAGGCTTTGTCATCTGTAATAAATCTGGATGACGACGAAAACCAGCGCTCTATATCAGCACTACCATGTGTCAGGGCCAATGCAGCCTTCCCCTTGATTGCCACAGGTATCTTGGCACTACCGTGCTGTTCTTCAGATCAAAAAAAAGATTCCAGTAATCATCAATGCATCAATCAGTGCCACCATATTTCTCAAGCTGCTGAAGCAATTTCCATTCATCTCGCAGTAAGTCACAATTGATTTCCAAATTGAGAGCTTTAGAAAGAGAAACTACTCTCTACAGCTTTTTTCTGAAGTCCTCAACTTTCAATGAATACTTCACAATATTTCAGAACTGGCCCTGACTGCAATGAAGTCTTGAATATGGCCTGTCTGCAATCTTTAGTAACAAATTTATGTGCACAGACAAGGAAAACTATAAACTATCTCTATCACATACTTTTGACAGTTCTGTTGCAACCTCATCCCCACACATGATATCTTGAAGAGGCAGAGGATTTATGGCTTGAACAAATCATTTGCATCCAGTTGCTTAATNAGGATTTATGGCTTGAACAAATCATTTGCATCCAGTTTCTTTTCATATTTACACTCTCTTCCCATTTGCACTTTCACCAAATGAGTTCATCATGCAATAAATGTACTAAAGGTTGTTCTTTCTGAAGGAAATGTGTCACTGAAATAAAAACTTGAGCAGCTGAGAGAATTTGTGCTTTCATAGCATGGACCTTAAGAAGATGTAATATCCTCTTGTAACCTCTGGTCTTGATCAAATTATTTCTCTTTTTAGGAATAAATGACAAGAAGTACTTTTGAAGAGCTTCCCACTGTTCAATCACTCTTCTTGCAACTGCTTCAAGTTTAAGCCATCTTGATTCATTCTGTAATCTTCTCTTCTTACAAGCCAGCCATTAAAAAATTCATAAACAGCATATGCCAGTTCAGATACATCCATCCACTCCTAATTCCTGCAAGCCAGCCTAAAAAGCATTGTGCACTGTTTGAATATTGCATGTCCCAATCATTACAAGTGCTTTCCCTGTACAAGAAATAAATTCTTCATTCACAAGCCGTTCCTTCTTATTGACATTTGGACCATCACTTCCCAGCATTGAAAGCTTATGTGACAAGCCAGCATCCTCAATAGCGAAATTGATTATTTTTTACAAGTTATTCCGAAGTAGCACTACCAATAAAATGTCTGCAGGTGCAGAGAGGTGATTAGTTTTTTTCTCCTGGACCAATATTTCACACCAATCTGTAACTCTTTGCTGCTGGCACTGTTGGTTATTTCATCATAGCATAATGAATAATAAGCTGCTCAAGTCATCCAACAAATCCTGTCTAAAATATGGAGCCAAGGCATCTGTCAGAAGATAATTTACTTTTCCCCATTTCAATGAAAAGTCATTAGGAACACCAACATTGAACATGCTGGCAAAAAGTTCCCTATACCATCACATGAGGGTGAATATTTGCTGATTACACATTTCATCACCCAAAGGAGCTCTGCAGCTGTAGCCCTGTCCTTGACACTATAAATCTGCACAGTTCCCCCAGTTACCTCATTTAAACCAGTGGCACATGATGATGGGCATACTGCAGACAGCAGCAGCTTATTTGGGGAAAGTGTTTGTTTGCACTCCTTTTGATGAACCTCTGTTGCAGCATAATGACTAATTGCTTGAAAACCTTTGGACACTAAATTAATAATGGAACCACACATTATGCAAAACAATTCACTATCATTGTTTCTTTTACGCCACTTCCTGACAAAGTATCCATTATCATCTTTCATATCCAACCAGTCATTCCTAAAAGTGGAACACCACATATTCCAATTAAATTAAAAAACCATAACAGGGCCAGACATAAATTCAGTCTAGAAAACAGTTGCTTCAAAACCAATTCGTCTAATTTTCAATGTGACAAAACTACTTGCTCATAAATCGTTGAGAGAAGTCACTGAAATAACATGACACTTCGAATGTTTGATAAGAATAAATACCTAACATCAAAACATAACTTGAAAAAAGGCTGATGAAAACTACTGTTTTCCGTGCACCTCTTTATTTTCACTTGGCCGAATCGAGGTCAAATTCTATGAAAAGTGGCACATTACAGTGACACATCCAACAAATATTGTATGCACAACAGCATGTTAGTAATCAAAAAAGGATAACACCTGGCGAGAACTTCGAAATTGAATCGGTACCTAACAAGCTGTTCACGTGTGTTCTCAAACGTGTGCGAAAATGAATGCTTACTATCGAAATATGGCCAACTTATGACTGGAACTTAAGAAATTGAGTTGTTGCTGCAGCTATGTTAGACAAACATTTATCAGTGTCTAATTTACAACACTTACCCCCAAAACATTTCAAAAGAATTTTTTTCATTTTCATCACGAAATATAGAACTATCTTCTTTTAGGACAGCACAATATTTCTCCGTATGACCAAGCAATAAGATCTACAGAGCAAACACAGAAAACAACTTCCGGTTACCAACTTCCCGATTGCGGTAGCAAAATATGGCAAATGCAGGTAAACTGTTTATTTTGCATTTACAAACACCAGAGTAACCACAATTGCCAAACCACCCTGTTTACCGAATTTCTACCAATTAAAACACAAAAATACGCATGCTGCACTAGAAAGAATGACTGGCATTTGCTTCACTTCTGTAGCCAGCAAACAACAGAGTAACCTACAAACCACAAAGGTTACAGAATTTGCTACAGATTCAACCATAGAAACAAAAAGCAACCACACCGNCAGAGTAACCTACAAACCACAAAGGTTACAGAATTTGCTACAGATTCAACCATAGAAACAAAAAGCAACCACACCGCACACTTTCTCAATGCTGTTAATCAATATCTTGCTGTCGAACATGGCAAACTGCAGCACTAGTCAAACTATAAAAAAATTCAAAATCTATTTTAGAACTGTCAAAACTACAATCAGTTGAAATAGTGTAGCAAGTTTACGATGTTTACGAAAGTTTTCAGGAAAGTTTCAATGATCTAAACATGTTTATAAAATTGAATGCCAAAATGTTTAAGCACATGTTTACAGTTTGTGTTTACGTTGGAAAAACATAATAATGCATTCTATATTGTAAACAATAGTGACCAATCCTCTCAAAAAGTGAGAAATTAGTGACTAACAAAACAAAGTGACAAAGTGATAAAAGTGACCGCCTAGCAGCCCAGCCATATCTTAAGGCAAACCAAGAATGCACACGAACCACACTCTGCAGCCATAAACCAATACCCTTAAACACATTGGTCCATGCTTAATATTCTATTCAGTAAATAATAAACCCACCTTTAAACTTTAACATAAAGTTATTGATGTGGCAATGTAAGTTACAACAGATCCGCATATAAACAACAGCAATGACCCAGCGCAACTAAAAGTTTTGCAAACTTTAACAGCATCGGCGTAGAAATCAACAACGATGACACTTGTTATTTCTAGTGGTAGGTCGAGTCTCGAAAAATCAGGTTGAGTCGAGTCAGACATTGAACTACTGAGCATGCAAGCCAGTCATGGTGCTTTTAGGTAATAAACAACTAATATTCACACATAATAATTACCTTTCGTGTCTTGCGAATCAATAATTTTACGTTAAACTGCTAAAGTTGCGTCAAAAAAAAAAACAATAACTCGGCCACATGCCTTGACACTTGGTTGACGTTTGTGATGTTCCGCTGTGATAAAATCCAGTGGGTGTTATATTCATGACTTGAGCCATTTTGCTTCCCAGTGAAACAAAGAAGGGGTTCCTCTTTATGGACATGCTTGTCAAAGTTGATAGGTACAGTCTCAGCACAAAATAAATACATATGACTAGAGGTGAGCCAATATGGTTTTTGAGCCTTTTCTGATATTGCCAATACAAACTTACCGATATTGCAGATACCAATACCAATACTGCCTTGACTAAGAAAAATAAAAATTTTTTCATGTTTAAAAAAATTTAAAACTTGATTTTTAAAACATTTAGTTAAAGAAAATTTTTATTGTCGTTTTTATTGTTTTAGTAATACGTCAAACTATTAAGATAAATAAAAATTTAGGAACCACTTACTAGTTAGTAATTAAGCATATTTTTAAGACAAAAATAATCTAAATTGATGGGGAAAAAATGTGTAAGATGTGATGTACATATGAATTATGCATATAATGTATTTGTAGTATTAACCTACCTTTGTTTTCCACAATACTAAATGGTAAAAGGTCTGTGCAAATGATTTTTCCAATGAGACTATTTTCACAGTGCAGGCATGTGATGAATGAGAAGGTTTACTTTTTCCCATTAAGCCATACATGATATGAAATTTTGGTTTAGAACTGTTTACATCAGGGCTAGATGAACATGTAGCCACACAATCATTATCTGAAATTTGTGAAGTACTCACAGTTATGGCATGGTTAGGCGCATTTTATCTGCCAGAAAGTTGTGTTGAGAGTTGTACAACAGACCTCCGAGGACACTGTTGTAATTTGAAGCTCTTCCACTTCAAAGGATGTGTACACTCAAGGTGCCATTTTAAGTTTGTGATACTCCTCGATGATGTAACGCCTTTCGAAACCAAACATTTACAAATATTGCAAATATTCTTGCGTGTTCCTTAGGGTAAAAAAATTCCACACGTCACTTTTCCTTCCAGCTATATAATTTATTTTTTGCTGGGAAACGTAAATAATTTCCCCACGTTCATTCCCTAACCTAACACCGTCATATTACTAGAGCAACAGCAAACAAACCAATGGCTGCGACAGTAATATGCAGCACGTAACCAACATTACAAGATTACATAATTTTTTTTATGCATCGCCGTATTCGCGGTTGGACATGAAACTACTAAGACTAAATATTTATGGATGTAATCGTAAATATTAATTATTGTTAATATTGTATATGTGTTAGGCTGATTAAATGTTAAGTTTTGCTCATGCGGCTCTTTTTCTTTTGTTTACTTCTAAATATTTGCATATAAAGAAGTTTCAGAATGTTTTGAAGTGATATTAGTTGCAAAAACTGGAAAAAACAACATCAGTATTTTTTTTTACATTTCTGTTTAATTGAAATTTCACAATATAAATAAGAAATCTCACAAAAAAAAAATAGTGTAATCTTTGGAGACNTAATCGTAAATATTAATTATTGTTAATATTGTATATGTGTTAGGCTGATTAAATGTTAAGTTTTGCTCATGCGGCAAGCTTGCCTTCAGAGATAAAATTCAGTAAACGCAAATTGTGTCTACTATTTGTTTTGTTGTATACATATTTTGTAAACAATCATACAAAACGTGCCAAATTTTGCTTTAGAAATAAACACAGCCAGTTACGTACTTTAGTAAAAACCATTTTAAAAATAGTTAATTCTTTAATAAAACCAAATAGTGCGCTAATCCACTCCAATTATGGCAAGATGAAAACTGCATCATCTTAAATTCTTAGGACAAAATATTGGTTATAATATCGGCAATTTAAACATGAATTGCGAACAATTCCAATAATTACGATATCAGCCGGTTTCGATATATCGGTACCGGTATCGGCTCAGCCCTACATATAACCATAGGATGCACAAACATGAAAAGCCTTTGTTTCATGGCACATCACACTTTCAGCAGAAATATGCATAATGGTAAACTTGACATTACTTTTCTTATCTAATTACATAAAATCAAGCCCTTCAATTTAGTATTTCGCTGAACGAAAATTAATTTTACATAGTTTGTGATATTGTATTTCATTTTAAAATCACAAAAATTTTTGATGAAATTTTAGAAAAAGTAGCAAAAAACATACCACAATTACCACATCAAAACTAAAAATGGAAACATTTTTAGAGAAAACAGGTGTGTGTATTTGTTCCTAAACTAAACCATATTTTAAAAGGTAAATGTTTTCTGGTGAAATTATTCCTTAAAACTGCAGATATGAACATAGGGAATTATTTGCATGCATAAAAGAGCTTTAGCTCGAGCTCGGGAACTTTTTGGTAGGCTTGTTCAGGCTCGGCTCAAACTAAAAATCCCAGGCTCGCAGACCTCTACTGTGAATAAATTTCATAGAGGAAACTGAAGTTTGACTAGTTTTTTCCTACAATATCAACATTATCACAATCTCTGTGCATTATCATACATGTTATTTCATCATATAGTTGTAATTGGCAACAGTCTACTACATCAACAGGGTGGTTAGCATTGTGGTTTGACAAAATTCATGTACAATTCCTGTACAGATTACAAAAATTTAAGTACCACAAAACATTTCAGAATTCAAATATATTATTCCAAAACCAGCATTTCTTATTCTGAAAGCTTGAAGTAATGATACATGTGGCATAACTTGCAATATTGCTCATCATGATTTTACAGGCTCAAAATAAGTTTTATATGTTTTTAAAGTACTCATAATCAAAGAAGCATTACTTGTCCACATACACAAGAAGTTCATTAAGTCTGCTTTGTTTATAACATAAGGAATGATTATTTATAACATTACTAGGTTATTTGCTAGATATTATATTTCAAAATAATATTCTTTTCAAAATTTTGACAAAACATTTAACATTTAAAAAAATTACACGAGCCAGATTAAAAAATTAACATAGGACACACCTTGCTGTGAAAACATAACTGCATTTCATAGTGTGTGTGTAAAACAGGTTTGATGACGCCACAATTTTAAACAATTTGTGGATGAAATCTATGAAAATATTGATAATGCTTATGTAAGAATACCAAATTCCTTTTAATGTTACGTATTTGAAGTGCAGGCGCAGATCCAGGTAAAAAAAAAAGTATTGTAGTGAAATGTTCCACACAATGATGCCGCTATATCTTTACATGTACAGAACGTTTCTAGGTAAAACACATAATTACCAGTATTGTGATAATGTTTTATCTTTTAAGCTGAAAATTAAAATCAAATTGGAGCGTAAACTTTTAGGACACAAAGCAGGTCAATCTATTACTATATTTACAAACACTACCAACAAAAGGCAAGTTACGTTAAGACTGAATGTTTGTGCAACATGAGTATTAGAAATAAGGTTGTCATATATATGGACAAACTGTGAATGTCCCAAATGATTTGTATTTAGAATTATTGACGGTAAAACATACTTGGGGAAAATTTATAATTTTTGTTAGGGGTCATGACTGTGAATGGTTTTTGTCAACATTACTTAAAAATAATGGCACGGGCACAACTGCTATAAGAAAATCCCTAACATAATTATACACGAATTCAACCGCACTGTAATTCAATCTAACAATTTACACTACAAACAACAATAAACATGCACCTATTCACAACTGACAGCCACATTCTTTTTCTTTTGTTTACTTCTAAATATTTGCATATAAAGAAGTTTCAGAATGTTTTGAAGTGATATTAGTTGCAAAAACTGGAAAAAACAACATCAGTATTTTTTTTAACATTTCTGTTTAATTGAAATTTCACAATATAAATAAGAAATCTCACAAAAAAAAAATAGTGTAATCTTTGGAGACNACATTTCTGTTTAATTGAAATTTCACAATATAAATAAGAAATCTCACAAAAAAAAAATAGTGTAATCTTTGGAGACACACACAAAAGAATGCCATTAAAGTTGGAATGGAAAAAGTCAAAGAACAGATACGCCAACATAAAAAATTAAAACCATTGCCATTTCCATTACAATTTTTCCAAACTTGCACTTTCAATACTACAATGCCCCAACAGTCAAATAAACTACATATAGTTCTCTAGCTTTAAAAGAGAAAACCAACAAGCAATTATATTTCCACCAATATCTTGCACAGCTAGGGGTTCTCGCACATTGTACAAAATCTCCACACAATCGTGGACATTCCCAGAGTGGTAAAAATGTATGTACAATTCCTGTTCTTCAAGGCCACTAGAAACCCTGATTAAGCAATATCAATTGATTTTAAAGTTATTGCAGTCTTACTTTCTTCTTCTTAATGATTATAAAGAACAAAACTAATAATGAATAGCATGTTTGAATTAAATATGCATTTATTAGAATTAAATTTAATTCCTTTTTCCATGACCATGGTTAAGACTTCATAATATTTGCTATAACTCTTCATGGTTATCAGTTCAAATAAATATATAATTCTGGAATGTTTCTAAATTTGGAATATCTTTAAATGTGAAGAGTTATAGCAAATATTAGAGAGTCTTAACCAGGGCCATGGAAAAATGAATTAAATTAAATTCTAACTAAGTGCATAACAGAAGTTGAGTTTCTTGAACACATTTTCACATCAAATGGTATGTCAGTATCTACAGACAGGATAAAGGCTATTAAATCATTCATTATTATAACTATCATGAATATGCATGTTAATGTTGCTTAATAGGAAAGATATTGTAAAATACTTCTTTGGAATGAACCTGTGTGTGTACTCAATCTATAAATACTGATATTGTTTGGAATAAGTGACTATTAAACAAGCTATTTTCTAATGCATAATATTTAATTAATTAAATTAATATTTACTTTTATTATTGCTATTGTTATTATTATTATTTTAGTTTCTTCTTTTATACTTGGTACTCAGATATTTCCTATTTCCGTTTAAATTAGTGCTCGAGCTTAGCAAAACTCCAATGTAGTGGCTGACGTCAAATTAGCCTCAGTGAGCAATATTTCTTGTGTAGTTTTTTCATTTATACAATGTACAAAAATGCCTCTAATTAATTCTTCTTCTAAGTACCAAACTGACAATTTTTCTCATGTTTCTAAACACAACCATTAACTGTTCATATGATTCATTTCCCTTCTCTTTTCGTGTGAGAAATAAAAACCATTCATATATTAAATTTGTTTTTTAAAGGAAAAAATTGTAAAATTTTTGTAGCACTATAGTTAACTTAATTTTATCTTCTTCTTTGCTAAAGAAGAACAACTAAGTTTAAATTATATACTCGTCATATTATACGTAATTCGTGCAGACTTTCATACCTCTTTCTGACTGCCAGATCCTTTTACCCAAGCACAGACCAGCAGTTTGCCGTAACCTACTGCAGCCTCCTTGTTTGTCATCGGCATATTTTCTTCCATCAACGAGATAAAATCCTGCAAAACAAACACCACACACACTTTACATAAATTACTCTCAAACAAATTAAANCTTCCATCAACGAGATAAAATCCTGCAAAACAAACACCACACACACTTTACATAAATTACTCTCAAACAAATTAAATGTAATATAATCTCTTTACTTCCCTGTACAATGAAAAATAAAATGTTCTTGGTTCTCAGCCTTAACAGTTAGGTGTTTCCACATACAGTCAGTACCTCGCCACCCAAGTACGGTAGCTGAACTGATAAGGTACATGACAAGAGAGCAAAATATTTGTGAAATATTCCCATCAACACAAATCAACATGGGAGCAAAAGTGGATTGCACTCCCNGACAAGAGAGCAAAATATTTGTGAAATATTCCCATCAACACAAATCAACATGGGAGCAAAAGTGGATTGCACTCCCAAACATTTGTTTCTAGTTTCTTGAAATGTGCACAAACATAATATACAAGCATTAATCATTTATGATCCATTCACGGTTACTTCCAGATTTTCTGAGGCCCTGCTTAAGATCTACTTTCAGGATATTCCTCCACATCATTCAAACAAAGCTTAACTAAAAGTTTAAAAAATTACACCAAAAGGATCAGGCACTGCATTCGTGCACACTCAGTTTAATGAAATTTTGCATAAGAACTAATTCTTACTAGACATTACCAACACACTTACTTCCTCTTAGATATATTAATATTAATTATAAATGAAGTATTATAATTTATTGATAAAAATATAAGTAATGGTTCAATTTAACCAAAAATAAAGCACTTTTATGATAACATAAGTATAAAAAGCTGGCAATACATGCAATATTTAGGAAACGGCTAAATATTTTACGCATGGGGTGATTTTTCAAAGACTTATATAAAAAAGTGTGAAGAAACCGTGAATAAACTACACTATGTTACGGTGACAGACCAGTTAGAGCATTTGCATCATATTGAACAGTTGGATTTACATTAGTTTAACTAGCAGATAGGTATACACATTTTAAATATACACAGGTTGTCACAGGATCGTAGCGAAAGNATTTACATTAGTTTAACTAGCAGATAGGTATACACATTTTAAATATACACAGGTTGTCACAGGATCGTAGCGAAAGACTTCTAGGGGTGAGAGAACAGATGTAGAGAGATGCCCTGTAGGGGTGGAGGTAATAATGAGTAGGTAGGCATTTGTAGGTTTCAGTACTTTATTGACTACAGTAGACTCCCGATTATCCGAGCCCCGGTCAACCGAGCCTCCGGGTTAACCGAGCTAGTCATCGGAAGATACAAAATAAAAATAATGCTCTCAAAAGCAGGACAATTAGGATGAGAAGCGATGTTTCTTTGTTTGACGTGCAAGGTTGAGAAATCGGCTATTGCTAGGTGCCATATGTTTCCTGTATTGGCTGTTGTTAGGTCGAGCTGTCATTTCGTGCGAATTTGAAGGGAACTAATTCTAGGAATGCTGGCCCACCCGAATCGTCGGGTTTACTGGGAACTGCTCATATTGTCCCAGGCATCTGGCGCTGTCAGTTGCCTCTGTGCTCTCCGTAAAGGTGGTTGTGTTAGTGATTTTAACATCTGTGCTTTTATTGATTTCTTTGTTTCATTATGAGTGGAAAACGGAAGAGAGTTGTAGTTTCTCTTGAAACAAAATGTAGTGCATTGAAACGGTTAGACAGTGGCGAAGCAATTAAAAAGGTGGCTGCCGAGTTGGGAGTTGGGGAAGTGACTGTTGGGGACTGGAGACGTAACCGGAAAGAAATCGAAAACTTTGTCAACAAAAGTGTGAGTGGTGGCAGTGGCTTGAGTCGAAAGACTTTGAAGAAGGGCGACTATGAGCAGACGTCTGAAGCTCTTTTTTTGTGGTTTTCACAGCTTCGAGGGATGGGTAGTCCTGTGAGTGGCCCAATGCTTCAAGCTAAGGCGCTCGAGTTCCACAAGAACTTTAAAGACGGCGATGAAAAATTCACTGCAAGCGATGGTTGGCTGGACAGGTGGAAAAAGAAATATGGCATAAGACAGCTGAACATTAGTGGGGAAAAATTGTCGGCTGACTCGTCTGAAATTGCGGAATTCCAGAAAAAAATGGAAGAAATCATTTTTGAGGAGGGATTAACCTCAGATCAAATCTTTAACTCAGATGAAACTGGTCTTAACTTTCGAATGCTACCTTCAAAAACCTTAGCAGCAAAATCTGAAAAAACTGCTCCCGGATTTAAAAAGAGTAAAGAGAGAGTCACAATTCTGGCTACCTGCAATTCTTCGGGTTCTTTGAAACTAAAGCCTCTGCTTATTGGAAAGTCTAAGAACCCAAGGGCCTTTAAAAATATAAAAGTCAATTGTCTGCCAACAATGTACCGCAACCAAAGAAATGCATGGATGGAAAGCAAGATTTTTAGTGACTGGTTTTTCAATGAATTTGTTCCTGTCACTGAAGCATTTTTGAAAAAAAAGAAGCTCCCCAGGAAAGCTATTTTATTACTAGACAATGCGCCATGTCACCCAGATGCCCAAGAGCTGTGCAGTGGTGATATTAAAACGATATTTCTACCCCCTAATGTGACATCGCTCATTCAACCTCTAGACCAAGGAGTTCTCGAAACGATGAAGAGAATTTACCGTCGAAGGCTTCTCCAGATGTTGATTACAAAATTAGATGACGGAATGACTGTCAAGGAAGCCTTAAAGCAAGTCACAATGAAAGATGTTGCGTACTGGATTGCTTCAGCGTGGGATGAGGTAAAACCTACCACCATTCAAAAGTCCTGGAAAAATTTATTTGGCTTAGATGGACAACCCAAACAAGTGCCAGAACAGGAGAATGTGAACGAACTAGTTCAACTGGCCAATGAGCTACCTGTTGAAAATCAAATCAACAGCGACGACATTCATGATTGGTGCAGTGCAGATGTCCAGATGGAGATTACCGATGAGGAAATTATCGATATGGTTACCAATCCTAAGCACAGTGAAGAAGACGACACGGACGAGATAACTCCAAAATTATCACATTCTGATGGGTTGAAATCGATCAACGCTGCTCTTGCTTACATAGAGCAACAAGAAGAGTGTAGGCCACATGACATACTAACTTTTCAGCGTTGGCGTAACATCGCATCATCCAAGAGAGGACAGAGGTTAACTCAGAAAACAATAAAAGACTTTTTTAAGTACTAATATGTAATCTAGTGTTTGCACTAACTTACAGGTTTATTTTACGATTTTCAATTATGTACAATATAGCAGTGTTTACATTCTTAACATTTTTTTCATGTTTTTAACACAATAATACCTAACCTCCGTATTATCCGAGTTTTACCGTATCCGAGGTGATCTCGGTCCCAATTACCTCGGATAATCGGGAGTCTACTGTACCTGTTACACATTTCCATATATTAACCCAAAGCAGGTGCTCACAATGGCAGCCCTCTGCTTAACTGCAGATGCTGCACCGACAATGCATTGCCTGGCGGACCCTCTTCAAGATTCCACGAATGGTTTGAACCATGTTACATGCTGCCTATATTTGTTCTCGACAGGCATAAAGTACACACAACCCCTGATGAGGCCCTACAGGAAGAAATTGACTGACATAAGGTTGAGTGACTGTGTGGCCATGGCACAGAACCGTCTCCCCCATCCACTTAACACCAAACGTGTTGGTGAACACAACAGTTGAAATGTGGGAAGGCACCATCAAGTTGAAACCACATGTTGACTCATACATTCAGCTGCACATCTTCCAGCAGTTGAAGTAGATCATTTGCCAGAAAGTTTTTATATGCCTGACCATCTAAACGAGCTGGAAGGATAAAGGGTCCAATAACTTGTTTGTGGACGATGGCAGCACATCCCTGCAATGTGGATTTTCTTCTGCCCACACGGCTGTTGTAAGTACTGAAATAGCCATCTCTCGTAAAATACCCTTTGTCTACAAATAACAAACATGATGCAAAATCTGGCTCGGCAATGCACTGCTGCATAAACCACCATGCGAACCACATATAGGCCTCGAAGTCAGCTGGTCTAAGTGCCTGTAACTTTTGCACGTGGAATGGATGTAGTCTGTGCTGATGGAGTACACTTCACACGGGGATCTGGCTGACGTCCATATCGTAAATGACCACATGTGTGCTTGACGGATTCGCCTCAACTCTGTCCAGTACTTCCTTTTCAAAATGGGGCCTACGAACACGATGTCCTCATGCGGTGGATAGAAGGTCCCATATTTGCACAGTCGCTGATGTAGTTTCTGTAACAGTGTGTGATGTGGCTGCCGTCTGTTGGGGAATCATTCCTTATAAAGACATGCTGCTATGCGCCCACAGACTCTTGTTTTACCGTACAGCATTTGCATATCTGCCAGTTCTGACAATGAATACGCGTTCATGATTAGTCTGGTGTACGAAACGCAGTCATGGTGAACACACAACTGTTTCGACTAAAGCAGTAACAACAACGTAGATCTGTGTAAATGAATGTGGTGACGGAAGGATGCAATGAACTGTGCACAGCACATGCAATCCAATGCGGCTCTCAGTGCTTTTGATACTGCCTACCTCTCGGGACAGAGGCAAGGGAGGCTCTGTCACCGGCCCTCATGTTCACTAGCATAGATGAGTAGATGATCAACACAGGTAATTGACATGTGCACTGCCGAATGCCTACCTCCCAGGTGCGTGGAACTATTTTATGACTATGCCGGGTGTCTCAACAGAGCGTCTCCGGACAACCATTCTCTGTTGTTCCTTGTTACATTATGTAACACACCTAAAAGTTTGTCGCAATGCATATATACACAAACAGGGTATAACTTAATAACATTTCAAGCTGTTCATCACGTTGTAGGGGATGTTGAGTTGAGTAACATGATATAGCACACTTGGGGTCACAGCAGCTGCAAAATACCAGAAAATGACACACAAGTTGGTTACTGTGAGGTTCAAAACCTGCGTTGAAATAGTGATTACTTGCACTGTGCGCAGTCTGCCAGCACGTTGTAAGGACGAAGTAATAATAATTATCGGGATACTTGGTTCATTTTCTTTCGTTTTGCGAGGCTTTTATATATATTTTATCACGATTCAAAGTTAAAGCTGTGGTAGTTATGTTGATCGGTTGTACGTTTGCTTTTTCGGAAATCTTAGTTTTTATTCATGTCAGCGTCAGCATTAGTAGATAGAAGTTTTTCAACTGCAGTAGACAGTTTATGTTCTAGAAGTTTGATTATATTTTTACTACTGCACAGTTCGGCATGACGTGGGGAGAGGTATTCTGGCCCACGCCATGCCCTAATTTGGTCACGTTTTTGGCACCCAGGGGCGAGGAGTGGGGGTCGGCACGGGGCGACTTATACCCTGTGTGCCTACCGCCTACAAGCAGAAAAAGCAAAGCAAAGCAGAACAGAATAGAACCAGCTCTCGAGAATGACGGATCGAGCATGGCAAACATTGCCCACACCGGCAAACACTCGCAACCTCTAAATCTTTATTCATTTTAACTTCAACTATTTTCGGCTTAGAACTATATTCTACTAAATTATTTCCGCCAGTGTGAGAGGTCTCTAGGGTGCCAGGAGGGATCTGACGTCCCTCCTGCCTTCGTAAATTCCTCTTGCGATGCAAGCTTTGAATGATGTGAATAAGAAATAAACTACTGTGGCGTTGCTCTTTGTTTGTTTATCTGGAGAAATTGACTGTTCGTGACTCTGCAAACTTGAAGATTATAATTGAACTGTTCCATTAGAATGATAAATAAAAGTAAAGAGTAACTAATACGAGACTTGAATTTATTTTATTTTTATAAGGCGCCTTTTACGTTTCATGTCTCTACTGATTGAGCAAACCGAGCTGTAATTTCCAGTCGCCACTTCTGGCGGCTGCAATGTTACAAGGGTTTTCAAAAATTCCTCATTTCCTTAGCTTTCTTTCTGTGTCTACCTCTAATGTGTCTGTCTAGGCTCTGTCTGTCTCTTTCGCTATGTGTTTAAACATACATACACCCAGGGTGTCTCTGAATGTTTAAAGCTGTTCGTCACGTAGGGGATGTTAAGACCAGTAAAATGATATAGCACACTTATTCACGTCATTCAAAGCTTGCATCACAAGAGAAATTTAAGAAAGGCAGGAGGGACGTCAGATCCCTCCTGGCATCTTAGCGACCTCCCACACCGGCGGAGAAATAATTTAGCAGGATAAAGTTTGCCGGTGTGGGGGATATTTGCCACCTCGACGTGTCCTCTTTGGGAGCTGTTTGTCTACTGTTTTGCTTTGCTAGCTGGCAGTAAGCACACAGGGTATAAATCGCCCCGTGCCTACCCCCACTCCTTGCCCCAGAGTGCCAGAAATGTGACCAAATAAGGGCATGGCGTGGGTCGGAATCCCTTCAAAAACCTATGTGACCCCCTTTGGAACCCCCCCCCCGTCCTGCCGAAGTGCGTAGTAAAAATATGATCACTGAAAAAATGTCTAATGCAGTTGGAAAGCTTTTATCTACTAATGCTGATGCGAACAAAAACTTAGATTTCCGAAAAAGCAAACATACGACCGATAAACATTCTACCACAGCAATAACTTTGAATCCTGATAAAATATTACAACGCCTAGCAAAAGTAAACGAAAAATTAACCATGTATCCCGATAATTATTACGACTGCGTCATTGTCATTACACCTTACTCGTAAAATGCTGATTAAGTGGTTTCAAGCTGCTTCCTATCTACAATTGTGGTATACACACACAAATGTGCAATCAAGACTTAACTTTACTATCGGTGTTTTCAAACCATAAGTCCAGACATTCAAATTCAAATTAAATAACATACTACGACTAATATGTAGCAGGCAACATATGCCATCTTGCGACTATCTTTGCAGAATACTACGTTTAGAATACACACACATCATGGTAGTGTTATAACACATGCAGCATCTGGGTATAAGGAGTGGAGTCTTGGTGTCTTGAGAGCAGATGAGTGTGAAGCAAGGTGAGTATAGAGCAATGCTGGAATGCAATAGCAAGGTAAACGGGTAATCCCCGAGAAAACCTGCCAACCAGCAGTATTGTCTGGCACTATTCCCATGTGCAAAAATCCAGAAGCGTCGCTGGGAATTCTAGGTATAAGGGTCTAAGGACAATGTCCCCTGCAGTAGCAGTTTTGGCCGTGCAGAATTAGAACTTGTGTGTGTAGTACACTGTGGTAAACTATAAGATGATATATTTCAAGACTATGACACTTTCCAAATCTCTATTACTGTGACTTGTCAAATTGTCCATTTGAGATATGCTGCATTATAAATTATGGTGTACATGGAAGCCTGAACCATGCACGAGTATAAAATCACAGTGATTCCCGTTTAGTCCTACCTTTCACCTCTAACCCAACTCTAATATATTACAAAAGGTGGCTTGCTGGACCAACTCGAGATAATCTATTAATACCTTGAGAAGTGAGGTCAGTTAACCCTTAGTCGCTGATCCTCTTAGTTGTAAACTTCAGTCTTGATAATGCTAAAGAACAGTGTTTGAGAACTAATCAGAGTTCAATTTGGTGCCAAAGGACAGTATTTTGTGCCAGGGGATTGACTGGCAGCAACAAGCATTAATTTGGTAATTAAGATTGTTTAAGCATACCTTCTGTCCTATATTCAGGGCATCTGTTGCGAATGTCTCTCAGAATTCCTGTACAATTGCTATACAAATTTCAAAAATCCTGTAAATATGCATTTTTTATATTTTACTGAATTAACATAAGTTGAACTGTGGAGATAATTGTTCATAGTAATAGCATACATAAATTGCTGTGGTATGTATTTGGAAATAAAGAAAACACTTTTATTATAAGAACAAAGAACTACACTACAGAAAACACACAACTACTACTGACTCTTTACAAAATATGACGGTAGAGTACAGCATCCCCGTAACCAACCAATAGGGAAATACTTATAGAGTTGCACCACAATACAAACTTCAATACCCCCAGTCAATTCTATAAAAGCAATAACTCTTAAATAACTGCATATACTTAAATAACATAATACGTAAAAAGCATTACTTAAAATAACAACAAGAACTTAAGAAGGTCTACAGAATAAGAAAAGTACAAATTAAAACTTAAGGTAAAGCCAAGCTTCTGGCAAAAATATTTAAATTTTGGAAAAGGTAAGCCCTTGGTCATCAAATATGTGACCTGTTCACTTGAAGCAACGTACTTAATCTTAACAATTCCTTCTGCCAATAGAATCTTTATGAAATGATACTTTACACTCACCTGTTTTAACCTTTTGGTCTCGGCAGTGTTGGCCATTTTAATAGCTGACTGATTGTCTTCAAAAGGTAAAATTGGGCCAACTCCGGGCTACACATTCCCTCAATTACTTGCTTAAGAAAGAGACATTCAGTCAAACAGACTGTCATTGCTACATACTCTGACTAGGTGATGACAGAGACACAACAGATTGTTTCTTGGATTTCCATCCTACAACGGAATCATGCAACTTCACAATAAATCCAGAAATGCTTTTACAATCTTTAATATCAGATGCATAATGAGATTAGTTGTAGTTGTACTCAAGTATAGTAGAACTCTCTTTAGTTCCCTAAAATGTGCATCAGTATAATAGTGTTCAAATTGGCTNTAGTTGTACTCAAGTATAGTAGAACTCTCTTTAGTTCCCTAAAATGTGCATCAGTATAATAGTGTTCAAATTGGCTGAAATATGCCACAGAATAACATAAGTCAAGTCATGTGCCTAACATAATGTACATGAGACACCCTACTAATTCACGATAAGGTACATGATAGTTTAAATTTTCATTATCTATTGGTAATTGCAACCCAGCCTGAATTGGAATATTACTACCCCTGCATTGTCATATTGAATGATATCAAAACTTTTTCAATTAACATTTGTTAAGAATTAAAATACCATTATCAGATTTTTCAATATCTATTCCAAGAAATTTGAATTTATCCTTATTTCCCATATCTTTCATTTCGAATTTGTCTTGCAAATAATTTTTTTATTCCAGCAATTTCTTTATCACATTTTGAGATTAAAATTAGGTCATCAACACAACTAAGTAAAAATGTAANCATTTTTTATATTTTACTGAATTAACATAAGTTGAACTGTGGAGATAATTGTTCATAGTAATAGCATACATAAATCGCTGTGGTATGTATTTGGAAATAAAGAAAACACTTTTATTATAAGAACAAAGAACTACACTACAGAAAACACACAACTACTACTGACTCTTTACAAAGTATGACGGTAGAGTACAGCACCTCCCCGTAACCAACCAATAGGGAGAGACTTATAGAGTTGCACCACAATACAAACTTCAATACCTCCAGTCAATTCTATAAAAGCAATAACTCTTAAATAACTGCATATAAACATAATACGTAAAAAGCATTACTTAAAATAACAATAAGAAATTAAGTAGGTCTACAGAATAAGAAAAATACAAACAAAAATAGCAGAAATACAAATTAAAACTTTAAATAAAGCCAAGCTTCTGGCAAAAATATTTAAATTTTTGAAAAGGTAAGCCCTTGGTCATCAAATATGTGACCTGTTCACTTGAAGCAACGTACTTAATCTTAACAATTCCTTCTGCCAATAGAATCTTTATGAAATGATACTTTACACTCACATGTTTTGACCTTGGTCTCGGCAGTGTTGACCATTTTAATAGCTGACTGAATGTATTCAAAAAGTAAAATTGGGCCTAACTCCTGACTACATATTCCCTCAATTAGTTGCTTAAGAAAGAGACATTCGGTCAAACAGACAGTCATTGCTGCATACTCTGACTAGGTGATGACAGAGACACAACAGATTGTTTCTTGGATTTCCATCCTACAACGGAATCATGCAACTTCACAATAAATCCAGAAATGCTTTTACAATCTTTAATATCAGATGCATAATTGGCATCAGCAAATGAGATTAGTTTTAGTTGTACTCAAGTATAGTAGAACTCTCTTTAGTTCCCTAAAATGTGCATCAGTATAATAGTGTTCAAATTGGCTGAAATATGCCACAGAATAACATAAGTCAAGTCATGTGCCTAACATAATGTACATGAGACACCCTACTAATTCACGATAAGGTACATGATAGTTTAAATTTTCATTATCTATTGGTAATTGCAACCCAGCCTGAATTGGAATATTACTACCCCTGCATTGTCATATTGAATGATATCAAAACTTTTTCAATTAACATTTGTTAAGAATTAAAATACCATTATCAGATTTTTCAATATCTATTCCAAGAAATTTGAATTTATCCTTATTTCCCATATCTTTCATTTCGAATTTGTCTTGCAAATAATTTTTTATTCCAGCAATTTCTTTATCACATTTTGAGATTAAAATTAGGTCATCAACACAACTAAGTAAAAATGTAAAATTTTTAATGTATAAACATGGGTCTACTTTGCTCCTGATAAACACTATCTCAATTAAAGTTATATCTAAAGATTTGTTCCATAATTTAGGAGACACTTTCAAACCATACAAGCATTTATGCAACAAACAAACAATATTTTTAGGTACATTTTCTATACCTTTTGGAGGTTTCGTATACACTTTCTCCTCACGATTACCATTTTAAAATGCTGACTAACATCCATCACATGGATTTGTAAATGGTCGGTTGAGTCACTGGTGAGGTACTCGTGTGATTCCCGTCTCCGTTGGACGATTTGGTTTCTTCAGCTTCATCTTCGTTTGGAGTACCAATTACCTCCTCCTGGATATGTTTTGAAGTTTCAATGAATGAGACTGAGCAAGCAGTAACAACTTTTACAAGCTCAGCATCCCATAAACGATAACCACTGGTAAAATACCCTATCATAACAAGAGGCTTACTGTGTTCACTTAATTTTCTGGTACGATCCTCCTTTGGTATATGTGCACAAGCGATAGAACCGAAAAGTCAAATTTTTTCNGGTTGAGTCACTGGTGAGGTACTCGTGTGATTCCCGTCTCCGTTGGACGATTTGGTTTCTTCAGCTTCATCTTCGCTTGGAGTACCAATTACCTCCTCCTGGATATGTTTTGAAGTTTCAATGAATGAGACTGAGCAAGCAGTAACAACTTTTACAAGCTCAGCATCCCATAAACGATAACCACTGGTAAAATACCCTATCATAACAAGAGGCTTACTGCGTTCACTTAATTTTCTGGTACGATCCTCCTTTGGTATATGTGCACAAGCGATAGAACCGAAAAGTCAAATTTTTTCNGTTCACTTAATTTTCTGGTACGATCCTCCTTTGGTATATGTGCACAAGCGATAGAACCGAAAAGTCAAATTTTTTCCAGCTCAACCAGATGCCCGTACCCATAACTCTGCTGGTCTCTGCTTGTTGGGTAGTGCAGATGTAGACAAACGATTAATAATGTACACAGCCATTCGGATAGCTTCACTCCACATTGTTTTGTCAAGGCCTGAGTCCAAAATCNAAACGATTAATAATGTACACAGCCATTCGGATAGCTTCACTCCACATTGTTTTGTCAAGGCCTGAGTCCAAAATCTATTCTATTCTAGTCCAAATCTTTCTATTCATCCTTTCACAAATTCCAGACTGCTCAGGATTCCTTGCTATATTTGGCTCAAGCTAAATCCCCTTCTGCTTGCAAAAATCTCTTAACTCAGAGGAACTATACTCACCTCCCTTGTCTGATCTAAATCTGGAAATTTTGCAGCCGAACTTTGTTGTCACCATGGCTTCATATTCAACAAATTTGTTGAAACCGTCCCCTTTATTTTTCAGCATGTACACACATGTGAAATGAGAATAGTGATCAATAAATGTCACATAATACCTGCATTCGTCATGACTTATCGATGTGATTGGCCCGGCAACATCACTGCTTACAATTTCCAAAAATCGTGTAGCTTTCTTGTAGTCCGGTATCAGTTTGAATAAGGAGTGAGTCATCTTTCCTCTAAGGCATACATCACACATTGTGTTGGTTGGGTATACTGAAGAATGTCCCATTCTTCGATGAAGTATGTCACTAGTCACAGTCAGATTGGCAGAATGATTCATTCTTGGGTAAAATCTTATGATATACCAATGTCAAAGTTTCTCACCTTTGATGTACATAACACCATTCTTCCTCATCTTTACTGTCCCACTCTCAAAAATCACAGTATATTCTTCATTTTCTATTTTGGGTACAGAAACTAAATTGTGCTGCCAGTCACCGTACAGTAAAACGTCTTTCAATTTGATGGGTTTGTCATCATTTGACATTAACAAAGTGCCACGCTTTGTTGCCTATAATTTATGACCTTTCTTGGCAACCTTTATTAAAACATTCACATCTTCTACATCCGTAAGTAAATGAGAGGCGTCCGACCCAATCAAATGATGTGTACATGCAGAATCTGCCAAAAACATAACACTACTGCCTTTGTTTACATTAATGTTATCATAGTTTACTGATACCATAGCTTCTTCTTCTTTCACTGTTGATAAGAATGCTATTTCTTCACTATTATCGCCATCATGAACACAAAAACCCTTCTTTTTGTACCCATTATCACGACCACCACTGTCATAATTATTTTTCCCCCCAATTCTGGTTCGGTCTTCGATTTGGGCAGTCAACTTTCTTGTGCCCACAAACTCCGCACGCATTACAATTGAAAGAAAAATCTGTAGGGGTTTTAGATAGATTTGGTTTGTTGTAGTGCTGAAAATTAGACCATTTACCTCGTCCTCTAGAACCTGACGCATAAAATGCTACACCTTCCTGCGTTCCCGTTTACCCTTTTTCTCTCAACTGTTGCATTTCTTCTTGGATCAGTTTATTTTTTACAAACTCGATTGTCGCCGCTTCAGATGTTTGCGAAAATAGGACGTCAATTGATGTGGTAACTACCTGATAAGACCTGGGCATAGCGATAAGAAGCTGTGATATCACTTCTTTGTCATCATAGGTAGCACCTGTTGAACGTATCTTTTGCACTTTTCGTACAAAGCTTTCCAAGAAATCGGCAAGACTACCTCTCTTGAATCACATTTCCCCCAGTTATTGTTTTAAATCCACTCTTGCTGACAAACCTTGTCTCGCATATGTAGCTTTCAGGGCTGAAAACATATCCCTCAATGAAGTTTTCGTTTTAATGGCTTCCATCACACTGTCTCTAACAGCTTGCACGATAATGTCCCGCACCTTCAAATCCATTTTCTTCTAATTATTTTTGGACGTTTCACTGTTCCTTTCACTTAAAGCTTCCAGACATTGTTCTCTTTCCAAACGGATTTTCAATGTAAACTCCCAGTCAGAAAAACCAGTACCATCGAACTGTTTTAGGCTTGGAGGTACGCTGTTTACCGCCACCATGCTTGCTACGAGAACGTCCCGCTTCGCACAAGAAATTCCGGCCTTACACAACTTTTCTCTGCCTTAACTAAATAACACTTTTCCAAATTCCGTACCTGGGCCCATAACCTATTAGCATAGATACCTCGCTGTGGTATGAATTTGGAAATAAACACTATCTGATTAAGAAAACACTTTTATTATAAGAACAATGAAGTACACTACAGAAAACACACAACTACTACTGACTCTTTACAAAGTATGATGGTAGAATGCAGCACCTCCCCGTAACCAACCAATAGGGAAAGACTTATAGAATTGCACCACAATACAAACTTCAATACCAAATATCTTAACTGTAGTGATGTACGCCTCTTAAAAATTTTTCCCAAACAATACTAAAGAAAATTACGTACTTGCATGAAAGGCTTGATCAAGAATGAGCAAAGCAGTATGTGAAAAATATCAAGCTTATATTATATATTAGCCT
The DNA here is from genome assembly GCA_002778355.1 of Clitarchus hookeri. Lineage (NCBI taxonomy): Eukaryota > Metazoa > Arthropoda > Insecta > Phasmatodea > Phasmatidae > Clitarchus > Clitarchus hookeri. The sequence goes on from NQII01001571.1 coordinate 75,596, forward strand.
CCAAATATTTGTAAGTTATGAAAATTTAATATCCTAATGGAGTGACAATACTTAATAGAGCAAGAGGAGTGTTCATGACCTATGTTCAGGCATTTATCTAAATAAAGTGATTTTTGTGACCCCTACATACAGGAATACATGAATTTCTACAAACAAGAATTATTTTTTCAATGTAATAAAAAGAGACATGTTTTTGCAAGATAATCAAAAATAATTTGAATTGTAAAAGAGGGATTTACAAAAACCCTTATTCTACACTTAACACTTTATGAGTGCTGGCAACGTAATATTACATCACAGGAATTTAACAGTTATTTGGAGTTTGCAGTAGTATAACAACTTCCCAATTCCTTTAAGACATTGGTGACAAATATTACCTCATCAGCAGTTTTCATGATGTTCACTACAAAGCAATAATACATTGACAGCACTAAAAATGTAAATTACACAAATGAACACAACGGATTACACAGTCGGCCGGCCAGTAAAGAACATTGCACAGTAATGTAGTGTACGGTGTATTGTAGGACAATGGTAAATGAGATTACGGAAATTAAGATAACTAGTTTTCATGATTTGGTGGATATATATGACTCACTTCCAGCTTGTCTTGAATATTTGTAAATCTGTACCACGCTCAAATTTGTCGAAAGATTGATTAAAAGATTGAGATTGGTTCAAAGATTTAATATTGATTGACTGGAAGATTGACCGGATGACCGAAAGGTTGACCGGTAGACTGGAAGATTAGAAGATTGACCGGTAGACTGGCAGATTAGAAGATTGACCGGAAGACTGGAAAATTAGAAGATTGACCGGAAGACTGACCAAAAGACTGGAAGATTGATTGAAAAATAAATCTAAATATTGAAATATTTATCGAAAAACTATAAGATTGGAAGATTAATTGAATAATCAAAAGCTTGATAAAAATATTAATTAAAAGTTTAATCAAAAAATTAAAACACTGATTAAATTTAATTCAAAAGATTGAAACACTAATTGAAAGTTTCATAATTAAATATTCAACTACGCCCTATAAAACGGATAGTTTGTATATACAGATAAAATTTACTATTGCCCAAGTTGGAGTTAAAATTAAAAATTAAGAAAATTACAAATTACTGAATTGCACAAATATAAATATGTCTGAATTTATAACAGAAAATTATATACTGCAGATGGTATAGTTTTCTGAAAAATATGTTAACTTTCATACTTTTGAGAATAAATATGATAAAATTAAAACAATAAATATTTTCAAAATTAAACACTGAAAATTTGATTTCTGAAGAGAGAGAGTTCATCATTTTGTTTTTTACATTTTTAAATATTTTCTTATTGCAGAAAGCAGTCCATTGCTTCTGTTGAAATAAATACATTTTTTTTTACATAGGTTTATTTAATTAAATCCTTTGACTTTATGCCTGTATGATTAATGTAAATGGCTCACAAACCAAACTGCACACACGTCCACAACAGACCCACAATTCAAATCCACATTCTTGGTTCAAAGCTAATGTCTTTACAATATAGGTGATGGAAACCACCTGCAATTTATATTATATTACAATATTTATAATATCCAAGACCTAAACACTGTTTCTTTGCAGGTGTATTTTCAAGAAAAACATGATTTCTGCCCTTACAGTAACACTGAAATGCTTCTGATAGGTATTAAAAAACCTCACTTTCTAACAAAATCAATATGACTTGTTGGATTTATGTCACAAAGCTCTGGAGCTGAATGGGTTTGTAATGTTAGTGTTACACTCTGTAACTTGTACGTCACGTGCAATTTACAAATTTTAGTTCCTTGCATAATATTTTTAATTTTAGGTTATTCCATGTCAATTCAACAAAAAAAATTTTTTGACACCCACATGCTCAGATATTCAGTGAATCCCTCTGTGAAGGTAAGTAAATTTCCATTTTTTTTTTGGTCTAGCTCATATGGTTTTAATTTTACAACTCTTCAAACTTTCAGTGAATTGCAATGTCACAATGTTTCTGAGGTATTCTTTGCAAGCTGCACTCCCTTACAAAAATTGTCACAGCTTTCTCATAAAATGTGCAATCTCTCTGAAACTTTATAGCATTACTAAAGCAAAAGAATTCCAGAAAAAAAAATATATATATAAACTGCTTTACATAGCAACAAAAAGTCATAAAATGTTTTTAAAAATAAATTTTAATAAATTTGCTATGCAAAAAACAAAACTTTCTAAAAATTGAATTATTGCAGTGAGGGAAAGATAAGAGTATAATGTATATCTTTTTTATATTATCCCAGAAGAGTGTTTCATAATATAAAAGAATAAAATTAATGTTTTTTTCATTCCTTTAGTTAAAAATATTGTATTTTGCTTGAGAATTTTTATGATAATACTGTTGGATGACTAAGCTTAACTTGTTCAACTCCATTAAAAAATTTAAGACTCACATTAAAATATGTTTAATATCATGTACCTAGCTTAAAATGTACATAATTGTGGTAACTTGAAAAATTTTTGAACACAATTCACCATTACGTTGATATGCCTTTGAAAGGTGAATGCTGACTTGTCAAGATTCATATTTTAATAATACGAAAACATTTTTATATAAAAATTAATTAATGAACCGTATGAAGATTTTATACTTAGGGTTGTTCCAATACCTTAATTTCCTAAACAAATTCCCGATACCAAAACAAATACTTGTCTAAACGATGTTATCACTGGAATCGTATTTGTTTACACGTAAAACTTATTGCAGTTCAGCAACACGTTAAAAAATAGCCAACTCATATAGTTTCTTTATTTAAATAAAGAAGAAATGGGTACTTTACTGTACTACTTTACAACAATGGTTGTATAAGCGTTCTTACTACTACGTTAATATCTATGTTTAGGTTATTATAAAAGTCGGCGACTGTGATTAAACGCAGAGAGGTCTGCAAAAATTATATTATACTGTGTGCACGTGTTCATGGTCACAGCTTTGTATGCTATTATTTATTACGCTACGTACTGTGAGACAATGACTTGTGGTACGAGACGAATTGGTTTCCAAATCTTGTTGTAACAATCAAATGGAGTAGTGCTGGTAACACGTCGCCGTTACATCTATGAAAATTCATTTTCATCTATGCAATGTTTACATCTGAAAATTATAACTGTGTGTTAAAAATTATTTTAAGTAACAGATACTCAATATTGATGAATATATTTTGTGAATTATTATCATAATAAATTTATCATGGGACCGATTTGTTGTTTTTTGTAAATACATATAGTGTGCTGTACATACTTTGGACTTCATTGCAAGGTTACGTTTCGGTTCAGCAAAACCGAATTTATAATCTCCGGTCTGAATTCCACTTCTGGAGGCTAATAGCAGGTGAAACTGAGAACCTACACTGTTACACAGTCATTTATTACTATCCATCTGTTTCTGCGTGTATATATATACATATATATTTGTTTATATAAAATAAGCAAAACTTTAAATATCGTTAAAGTACTAATCTTTCTGGAAATTGGTGTATTGCTTTAAATGCGTCAATTTGAATGCATTAGGTGGAACTTTCTTAGATTTTGAAATAAGTACTAGTCATGTTTTTGGGGTAAAATAAAAAATTTATGAAATTTACATTTCCAGATATCTGCACGATACTGGTACAGGTTACTTGCGACTCTGCTAGATGCTTGATATCTGCCAATAACTGATACCAAGAGTTGGTATAGGAACAGCCCTAATTGTAATATATATTAAAATATTTGCTTTGTAAACTATGTACAAAAAATTCATACAGCACACAAACCTCAATTTTTTTTTCCATTGTATAACCTCCATGTGTGCCACTTTTCCTCCATTGACCTCACACAATCCTTTTAAAAGTGGTCTCGTACAATCCTTTGAAAAGTGGTAGGTTCTTCCAAATGATGATTGTGGACTGTCAACTACAGCGAGCACATGAGGAAGTGGTATTGCAGAAGAATCTTCACTTGCTGACCAGTAGAATGATGGTGAAGATCCATGAGGATGTAAAAACTTTGTAACAGCTTCACCTTCATCATTGTTCACAGTTGCCACCATCCCAAAATACCAGAAGTGGTCATATTTGCATGTAACGTAACATCCAGGGTAAAAATTGTCTGCTGTTACAAATGATGGATGACAAATTTTGAGGTTGTGTGCAAGAGAGGAATCCTTGTCGGCACTAATTATTCGAGCTTCGACAGTGCCAGCCAAATCAAGGGGATTAAAGTTATGGAAAATTCTAGAACCAGGAAGAGTCTGTAAACCTTTGAACTGCTTTTCAAAAGTTTATGTTGAATTTACTGTCTCTTTGTCAATAAAATGAAAACTGACTACAGTAGAGCGCCCCTCAACCGGAATCGTCGGGGGAAGGGCTATTCCGGTTGTGGAAAAATTCATGTTATGGGAAATGAGGGTGGGATGGTGTGAAAAATAACAGATATTTAGTCTGAACTCGTGTATATGTGGCACATAATTTTAACTGAAAAAATCGATGAGTGTAAATTATTAGTTTTATCCTTAAAGTTACAAAACCACTAAAAAAATTATTAGTTTTATCCTTAAAGTTACAAAACCATTTAAAAAACATGATGTACTGTTTATGAAATGTGAGTGATAAAACTCACGGCGCCGCATTAATGACTTTCATTCACAACCGTGTTCGAATTGGCACTTTCAGTTTACTAAAAGGTCAGTGACCAGAATTAGACAACAAAAAGTATGATGTGTTTGGTATTTTAGTATTTAGTTTTCAGTAGGTAACAAAACTTTCTAAAATACTAAATTAGTAAATCGNGAGGGTGGGATGGTGTGAAAAATAACAGATATTTAGTCTGAACTCGTGTATATGTGGCACATAATTTTAACTGAAGAAATCGATGAGTGTAAATTATTAGTTTTATCCTTAAAGTTACAAAACCATATAAAAAACATGATGTACTGTTTATGAAATGTGAGTGATAAAACTCACGGCGCCGCATTAATGACTTTCATTCACAACCGTGTTCGAATTGGCACTTTCAGTTTACTAAAAGGTCAGTGACCAGAATTAGACAACAAAAATTATGATGTGTTTGGTATTTTAGTATTTAGTTTTCAGTAGGTAACAAAACTTTCTAAAATACTAAATTAGTAAATCGCAACCATTTTTGAACAAATGACTATCGATGGTGTCCGAACTAACGCTACTAAACACTAAAATCTTAAAATAGCAAATGGTCAATTCGAGCACGGCCTGAAAGTTTGAATAGTTGTAAAATTAAAACCATATGAGCTAAACCAGAAAAAATTGTGAATTGACTTACTTATGAAGGGATTTGAATAAAGTTTTATCACAATCTGACAACTTGGGTGTCGTAGCCTGGTCGAACTGACATGTAATAACCCTTTTATTAAGAATGCTGCATATGTACATCACAGCATAAATGGTAAAAATAATTTACACCTCTGTACAGTGACATTTATTTTCAATTCAGAATATTAAATGGANCAATCTGACAACTTGGGTGTTTTAGCCTGGTCGAACTGACATGTAATAACCCTTTTATTAAGAATGCTGCATATGTACATCACAGCATAAATGGTAAAAATAATTTACACCTCTGTACAGTGACATTTATTTTCAATTCAGAATATTAAATGGATTACAATTTAACAAACAGCTAAAATTAGCTTTCCTATGCTTGAAAGTATTATGTGTTATTCATACATTTGTTATCAGCTGCACATTCATGCTCGTCAGTATTAGGGGAATTAAATAAGGGTTGGGTGATTACAGCATATTACTTTTCTGCATACATGTAGAAATAATGTAGAATATGTGGATTATGTACCAAATTATTTGTGTTATAAAAGACAGTATTGAAAGAAATAGTTTATATTTTAACAACAAAATTAATTATAGTTTGTAAAAGTACAATTTTTTTTAATTTTCACACAATAAAACATAAGAAAACATTTCTTTTTACATTTTTTAAAGTTGGTAAAACACTAATAATGGCACATCATGGTCACTGGCTATTCAGGGCATAGGACCAGACACTTCAGTAATTTAAAAATGGTGCACAGGCCAAAGCATTGTCTGTGGTGTAGACAGGGCTTTAATTTACTTTGAGAAATCAGGCAACAGTAAAATGGAAACAAATGAAAATACACCCAACTCTGAACAGCAGATGGCATTACTGTCATCTTACAACCANAAAGACAGTATTGAAAGAAATAGTTTATATTTTAACAACAAAATTAATTATAGTTTGTAAAAGTACAATTTTTTTTAATTTTCACACAATAAAACATTTCTTTTTACATTTTTTAAAGTTGGTAAATCACTAATAATGGCACATCATGGTCACTGGCTATTCAGGGCATAGGACCAGACACTTCAGTAATTTAAAAATGGTGCACAGGCCAAAGCATTGTCTGTGGTGTAGACAGGGCTTTAATTTACTTTGAGAAATCAAGCAACAGTAAAATGGAAACAAATGAAAATACACCCAACTCTGAACAGCAGATGGCATTACTGTCATCTTACAACCANGCAACAGTAAAATGGAAACAAATGAAAATACACCCAACTCTGAACAGCAGATGGCATTACTGTCATCTTACAACCATGAAAGTCATGATGTCAGAGCACCTATGAACAGTGTGCATAGCATTTGATGAAGTATTAGTCCTATTGCAACATTCATTGTGTACACATTCAGCTATGGCACAGAGAAGATGCCTGAAAGACTCCAAGCTGTGGAGGACGATAGGAAGAATGGAAGCTGGACAGTCTCAAGCTGATGTGGTCATATGGTTTAATGCGCATCATTCTTTTGTATCTCCGATGTGACAGCAATTTTTAGCATCCAGAACTGTATCCTGATGACCAGGGCAAGAACGGCCAAGAACGATATCAGTAAGAGAGGCAAGACAGTACTGCACAGCAGCAAGCATCAGGCCTACCAGCATCCACTGGAACAGTTGTATTGAGACAAACAGTGTACAGACGGCTTAGGCAGACCTGCTGTGTGTGTACTCCTGACACATGTTCACAGACAAAGACGTCTAGAGTAGAGCCATAAACATGTCCACTGGACAGTCAAACAGTGGGCCAATGTTCTCTTTATTGATGGGTCTAGTTTAGGTCTTCAGAATGATTCTTGATAGGTTCGCATTTGGAGAGAACCTGGAATACTATTTTACCACTCAAACATTGTAGAAAGAGACCAATATTTAGGTGGATCAATAATGGTGTAGGGAGACATTATGCTAACCACTCAAACACCACTCCATGACGTTTTACAAGTAAATCAGCAAAGTTTAACAGCTGTCAAGTGTTGTGGCATTGGCACCCCATGTGCAGTTGTTTCGAGATGACGTGGGTCCAGATTTCTTACTGATTGATGATAATGCTCGGCCTCATAGAGTACAGTTGGTTAATGTCTTCCTGGAAACTTAAGATATTGCGTATACATGGATTAGCTTGCTCACTCTCTAGTCTTAAATCTGATAGAACATGTGTGTGATGCTCAAAGGAGACAAGTTGCTTCACATCCAAATCCACCAATAACTTTCCGGAGCATGTGACGTCGTCAGGCCTGTATTCCAGAGGTGATCCCATGCCATATTGAGCAAACATAACCAGTTTTCTGGTGTAAGAAAGTGAATAACTTTTGAAAAGTAGCAAGTAGAACATGTGTTGATTTTTCCTNACATAACCAGTTTTCTGGTGTAAGAAAGTGAATAACTTTTGAAAAGTAGCAAGTAGAACATGTGTTGATTTTTCCCGTTGGTTCATCAAGAAATGTCACAGTGTTTACTTTGATTTTGCTTTATAATTTACTATCACCTGGTACTGGCTTGTGGCAAAATGGTTATAGGGCGGATGGATGGGCGGANTGATTTTGCTTTATAATTTACTATCACCTGGTACTGGCTTGTGGCAAAATGGTTATAGGGCGGATGGATGGGCGGATGTATGTATGTATGGATGCATGGATGTACGGATGGATGCATGTATGGAGTATGGGTGGATTGATGTATGTGTGCATGTATGGATGTATATACATATGAATGTATGTGTGTATGTATGAATATATGGATGAATGGATGCCTGCATGAATGGATGTTTATATGTATGTATGGATCGATGTATGTGTGCATGGATGGATGGATGGATGGATGGATGGATGGATGGATGGATGTATGTATGTATGTATGTATGTATGTACGTATGGATATATAGATGTATGAATGAGTGGGTGGACGGGTGGACAGATGGATGGATGGATGGAGCTTCAATTTTGGACAACAGTGAATTTATTGAGTTAGGATTCAAATTACCAAGATTGAAGGCTATGCACGGGTAAGCTGCAACATATAAACAGTCAAATCACATTATTATGATCACCTGCTAGTATCCAGAGGAACCGCCCTTCGCAGCACGGACAGTAGCTAGACGAGCTGGCAGTGACTCAGTCGGGTGCTGATAAGTCTCTACGGGTATCTGGAACCATGCTGTCTGCAGTGCGTCCCACAACTGTTTAAGGGTGTGTGGCGGAGGAGACAGACGGTGAACATGATGACTGAGGTGATCGCACAGATGTTCAATTGGATTGGGATCAGGGCTGTTTGGGGGTCAGGTAAGAACTTTGAAGTCCTGATCATGCTTGTCCAGCCACGTGCGAACATATCTAGCCGTGTGGCAAGGCACATTATAATGATAGAAGATCCCATCCTCCCGAGCAAAGACAATTGTCATATACGGGTGGACGTGATCGCCGAGGATGGGTTCATAACCAAATCGATCAAGAGTGCCTTACACAAGGATGGTAGGATCTAGAGAATACCACGAGAACATTCCTCAGATCATAATACTAGCCCCACCACCTTGTGTTCATCCAGCAATGGATGCAATGTGCCAGTTCTCAGACGTATCTCGCCGGACATGCTGATGTCCATACGTTCTATGCATCTGAAAACATGATTCGTCGAAGAAGGTTATCCGTTGCCAATCAGCAGCGGTCCAGTCGCCATAGTCGAGCAAATTCCAGTTGTTTTCATCGATGCACATGTGCTAGCATGGGTTTAGTCTCCCTCCATCTACTCCAGGGCCCAATTTGCAGAAGGGTTCGCTGAACTGTTGTGGTAGACACATGTCTGGATGCCCCCTGGTTAATTTGGAGGGTGAGCTGTTCCACTGTAACCTGTCGGTTGGCCTTCACACACCATTGTAGTCAACGTTCACCTCGGACATCAATGGCGGGTGGAGTTTCGCAGTTTCCACAACAGTTATTCCCAATGGTACCAATCGTCCAATCACGATACACCTTTACCACAGAGGCACGTGAACAGTTCACAAATGTCGCTGTTTCCGAAATGGTGCCCACCTTGGTCCGAAAGCTGATGATCAACTATTTTTGCAACTCGGTTAAATCGCTTCTTTTACCCATGACAGCAGGAAGCACAATGTGTATAGCCAGCCTGTCAGTTGCATTATATACCCGCTTCACCAGCCCACGTCACAGGCCATACGTCATGGACTATGTGCTGCAGATGGTCATAATAATATGATTCAACTGTGTATATTTGATACATCAAGTATAATTTTTAGTTGGATTTATGTGCTGGTCGAACAATGGTGCGTCAAAAATGTGGTGAACTCTTAACAATTTTAAAAATTTTGTTAAGACACTGAGGTCATTGTACAGGCCACTAATTCGAAAAACACTTATAACAACCATTCTTGATGCAGAACATGAATAGTGCAGAACTGCTCTAAACTTTGGTGAACAATCTGTTCTGCTCATTGATGGGTGGAAGAATGAGTTGACCAACACAAAAAAACCTAGTNTCTAAACTTTGGTGAACAATCTGTTCTGCTCATTGATGGGTGGAAGAATGAGTTGACCAACACAAAAAAACCTAGCTGCCATGATATGTAATAAAGCCGGTGACATTGGATTTCTCGATGCTTAGAATTTGTAGGGAGAGAGAGAAACTCAAGACGTTCATAAGGATATTGTTTCACAAGCAATTGTATGTGTACGAGACATGGACAATTATGAATGATATGCTGTATGTTNGTTCATAAGGATATTGTTTCACAAGCAATTGTATGTGTACGAGACATGGACAATTATGAATGATATGCTGTATGTTCAGATAATGCAGCCAATATTATGAAAATAGGAAAACAATATATCTGTGGCATTATACATACATTTCACATACTGTAAATTATCTTGCAAAATAAATTGTTCCACCTGAACTGGCATCAAGAGTATTTACATTGACGAAAGCTTTCACTTCAGCTAATCAAGAAGTATATCTCTTTTTTTTTTTTGCATTTGGTGGCCACCTTAAAACAGTTCCATTACAGAAGTTTATTTGAAGGTAATGTTTTTATTTAATTTTTTATTTTGAACCATATTCTCATGTAATGTTNTTCCATTACAGAAGTTTATTTGAAGGTAATGTTTTTATTTAATTTTTTATTTTGAACCATATTCTCATGTAATGTTTACATTTTTGCGTAATTTTATTAACAGACCCAAGTTGTATCAACATTATTTTCATTGTATTTGTACACTACCCACACATTTTTTTAGCCCACTTTTTGAAAGAAAGAAAGGCTTTTGAGATCACTTTCCTGTCTGTGTGTATGTGTATGTGTGTGTGTGATGTGTAAATCCCCTCCATTTTCAATTTCTGAACGTGTTAACCAAAGTTCACCAAACTCAGTACATAAATAGTACTTAGTAAGGANTCCCCTCCATTTTCAATTTCTGAACGTGTTAACCAAAGTTCACCAAACTCAGTACATAAATAGTACTTAGTAAGGACAAGTGACTTTTATTGATTTCGACCATGCCGACCTCTTACTGTCAAAATAGAGGCTATTTTAACATTTTAGGTGATCATATCTTGGAAACCGTTTAACCAATTTTAGCCAAATTATGTATGCTGGCAGAGCATCATGTAAGCATTAGATTTTGAAATGAATATTGCTGTTAATCTGCTGCTTTGGAAGATAGCACCAAATGAAAAAATAAATATTTTTACATTGTATCTCTAAAACTATGAAAGCAATTTTCACCCAATTTGACATGTGCATAAATGTAAGTGATTGAACTTGATTTGGTACATATTTTCAAAATGGTGGCTATTCAGATATTTTAGGTTTATTTGGTATATCATTGGTATATAATTTAACCAAATTCGACCGAATTTTGTATGCTGAAAGTATTTATCACAATCATCACATATGCCAACACATAGCCACTGTTGTTAGCTATTAAGTAAGATAGCACAACATGAATAAATTAAGTTATTGTCATATCTCAGTAAACAACGAACCAATTCCTACTCAATTTGGTAAACTAGTAGTACTGCGGCAGATTATGTAAAATGGTATGTTTTAAGTATGTCAGACACTTATTTTTAAAATGGCTACCATATAATAATTTTGGTTTTGAATGTTATACCATTGAAACCATGTAATTAATTTCTACTTAATTTTATATGCTGGCAGTATATATTACAACAATAAAATGTGTGTCTGCCATTTTGTAAGATATGTCACTTGAAAAAATAGTTTTTATGTAATATCTCTGGAAACTATTGACAGATTACTACCACATTTGGCAAACAATTTGCACTACAGCGCATCGTGTCAACTGCTGTGTTTTAAGTAGGTCAAGCACTTATTTTAAAAATGGTGGCTATTTTAATATTTTAGCTCCATATATTTTATTAACAAAACAAATCCCAAAATAACTTTGTATGCTGGCAGTACCTATTACAACCATCATATCTGTCTATACAGAGCCTCATATCTCTGCTATTTTCAAGTTAGCCCCACAATAAAAATTAAGCTTTTGTCATATCTCGGGAAAAAATNAGAGCCTCATATCTCTGCTATTTTCAAGTTAGCCCCACAATAAAAATTAAGCTTTTGTCATATCTCGGGAAAAAAATCACCTCATTCTTACCAAATATAGCAAAGGATCTGTATTATTGTAGGCTATATAAATATATGTATTTTTANAAAAAATCACCTCATTCTTACCAAATATAGCAAAGGATCTGTATTATTGTAGGCTATATAAATATATGTATTTTTAAGTGTAACAGACACTTATTTTCAGAATGGCACTTATATAATCATATTAGCTTAGAGTGCTGTATGGAGAATTCATGCCATATCTCAGGAACCAGTGAACAGATTTTCACCTAATTCTTCACACAAGTAGCAGCACTACGGTATACTCTGTACCATGTAAGGTGGCCAGATTCTGACAGGTCTGCAAAAGTAGCACCACTGTTTACATCTGACTATGTATCCTTCCGCCATCAGCTGATCGGCCACATGGCAACGATGTTGTTTATTTTCATGTTGTCATTATCAGTAAATACCCTTGTCAATGCACTGTTCGTGGGATGTTTTAGGCAAACTTGCTACTCAGAAATACGTAGCTGCGATTGTATTAATAGTAATGTGTACATAAATCATTAATCAGTAAATTAATATGTTGAAGGGCAAAGAAATAAATAATTAATTAAAAATTAAGTAACTACAAAAAAATGTAATGCTAAACCAATTTTAAGATATTTTAGACTGACATGTCTAAAAAAATTAATAGGTTATAAAAGTAAAAATGTAAAACCTTGCAAAAAAATTATTATTTGCTAACTCTTTTGTATTTGTCCGTGACAGTGAATTTGGGATAACATTTGCGAAACTGTAGTTGTAGCTATTATCACACGTTGGACATTACAGCTAATATAATCGAGTTGGACATATGTGACGTGGAATAACGTTGGAATTGCTTAGCAACTATTCACGCGTGTCCAACTTTCTTAGGAAANTAAATGTAATGCTAAACCAATTTTAAGATATTTTAGACTGACATGTCTAAAAAAATTAATAGGTTATAAAAGTAAAAATGTAAAACCTTGCAAAAAAATGATTATTTGCTAACTCTTTTGTATTTGTCCGTGACAGTGAATTTGGGATAACATTTGCGAAACTGTAGTTGTAGCTATTATCACACGTTGGACATTACAGCTAATATAATCGAGTTGGACATATGTGACGTGGAATAACGTTGGAATTGCTTAGCAACTATTCACGCGTGTCCAACTTTCTTAGGAAACAAAGAAATGGATTTTCGGAGAACAATATCGCGTATAATTTACGTAGATGAACGATTACCTGCTGAATATAAATTACTGGTACTCAAAATCACTGTACAAGAAATATAAGTTACATAAAAAATTATGCAGAGCCCGCGAAAAATAAAACAATTGATATCTGTTCGTAAATTTATATACGTCACACGCGGAACACTTTTTTTTTTGTGGCTGGTAATGCTTTAGAAAAATCTGATAGATAGCGTGTACATCCTGTCTAGAGCGAAGTCTGAGCTTCTTGTTTTGCTAAATAGATTGTATCTTTTTAAAGTTGACTGTTCTTCTATTACTGAGTCAGAACGACACAAATTTGAAATAAATTTTGTCAAATTATTAGAAAAAATAATTCAACAATATTATGCAATATTTCTGTATGCTTTTGGAATTAATATCAAGCACGTAATGAAAGCGGGGTTGGAGAGGTGCAATTAAGACGTGAAAAAGGTTTCAAAATTGTTTTTCATTTGGATACGGATCGTTTTCATGTGCCTTTAATTTTGAACACATATACATTTCTACTTTAACACAAAGTTTAGTTTCTAACACTAAAAATCGCTGTTTTATGACCACTTAAAATAAAATGTATTAATTAACCTGGGAACTCTTTCTTATTGCATATTTTCGGCTGGTCTAATGTGCATCGGCAGTGAACTCAGAATAGCCAATGTAATATTAACTATTGTTCGATCGTCCATCAGCTGATACAGGATTTTGTAAATGGTATGTTGTTTGTTTCGAATACGTCAATTTGCCACTCACTGACTGTCAGAATCTGGCCAACTTATATGAAATGAAGTATAGACAGGGTTTGAAAAAAAATTTTTTTTAAAAGCCTAACCCACTAGTGTTTTATTAAAAAACACAGTTTTTTTTTTAGTTTTTCAAGTTTATTCTTGAAGGAAAAAAACTGGACTAAACATAAACATGTATAATCTAAATTTTCGTTTAGGGTATGTTTACCTCGAAAATTATATTTTACTTTATTTAAACAAATACCTATATTAAGAATTTGATTTTAATACAGTGTTAATAAATATTGGAGAATGGTTTTTTTTTTTTATTTCTGGGTGAAGGAAAAAATAAATATTATAGCAGTTAACATCATGTATAGACCATTCTAGGTTACTTCACACTTTTCTGAAGCCATGCTACAGTTCAANATTTCTGGGTGAAGGAAAAATTAATATTATAGCAGTTAACATCATGTATAGACCATTCTAGGTTACTTCACACTTTTCTGAAGCCATGCTACAGTTCAACTTTTGGTTACCAATTACCTATCATTCCGCTACATGTTAACATATACACTGCTATGTGACTTCTACGCTTTAACTGTCAAATGGTTTGTTTACTTTTTTCAGTTGTTAAAAGAATTGTGTCATTTCAAAAATAATTTTGTACTAATGTTCACAATTTAGGCCTATAACCATAGTTAGGTCAGCTTTATAACTTTTTAACAATGTCTGTATTGACTTTAGTTCTTACGGTTATTATTTTACATTGCTAACATATTTGTTATATACGACATAGCACATTACACATAATACACGCTAATTTGCTGTGACTGTGTTTAACCCTATTACAACTGCGGAGGAAAGAACTGTAGTATTTAACCAATTGTTATTGATATGTGTTGGGTTATTTTGTTAAAAGGTCTGCCTCAGTTGGAATAAAAATTAAAACGAAGTAACAACTAGTCCAAAGAAGAGACACAGTGAATTCAAGCATGCAAATTGTGTCGCTTATTTTTTGTATGTAGCAGCAATAGAATTAAAGATAGCAGTGAACATGCACACAAATAGGTCAACCGTAATTTTTATTCCACTCACTTTTCTATGCATTAGTACTTACTGTTTTCTAGGTTAATTTCATTACTTATTAAAATTTATCTGGCTGGGCTTAGAATTTTGTTGGGCTTGTGGCGAACAATCAAATCACAGAAACGTAAGCACATTACGCAATTGTGTTTTAAACACTTAGGGAAAAGTTACAACATTGTAATAAATTAACAGACGTAACTTAAAAAAATATTTTTTGTCATAAAAACAGTTTACGGTTAAAACTCATATAAATGTCGCACGTCCAATATTTGCACTCACACACACATTTCATGGACAGCGATCACGACGCATGTTACAGTATATTTATTCCTGCCGTGGAAAAACAGATGTATCACAACATTATAACTTTCCTAGGTAGGTTTAAAAAAATACATGTACAACCTTGATATAGTAATTTAAAGTATTTTTCACAAGAAGAGAAAGTAATGCTTCGTTCAGCAACATGCCTAGTCATGTCCCCAACCGCCTCTTCTGCCAACTTCGGATTTGTAACTGTCCAATAAAAACTTGTTTCAGTTGTAATTACAAATTCAAAAATAATTATTTTTGCTGTAATAAATATAAAATATGCTGAAATTGAAAAATTGTATAATTTTCCTGCTACAAATTGTGGGGGGAGGGAGAATGGTCAGAAGAGAGGAATGGAGACAGGGAGGTAGAAGGAGGTGAGAGGGGGAGAGAGGGGGAAGAGAGAGAGGGAAACTCTGCTCCACCTGTTAAAGTTTCTTTCCAAGACGGAAAAAACACCATATCACTAGGGCATACGCACGGTAATCTGGGCTTATATTTTTAACTGTAACAATAAAATATGATTCCTTCAGTGGTACATAAAAATTTTAATTTATCAATAGGCAACGTTTAATTTACAAGTAGCATACCAAAAAACTAGGTTAAAACAACATTTTAACTGTGAACTATTTCTTACTAGCCGTTGCTAACACATTGCTGCTCTCACTGTTTTTAATTCATATTTCATACAAAATAAATATTAAAAGTTATAGAAGATACTAAGTTAAAGTTTCATGTATTCAAGAATACAATACTTTAACGTTAATCACAGTGTTATATATTTGTGATATAAAAGTTATTGAAAAAACAGGTTGATGTGTTACCCCTAGGGTTTACCAGTAATACTTTCAAAAATATGTGGTGCAATTGTGACGTAATTTTTTTTTCAATTTAGTTTTATAAAAAATTCTGAGGGTGCAGTGGTGTAGTGGCTAGATTACACATCTTCCACTAAGGTGGGGTCAACACTGGATCTTAGCATGTGGGAACATTAGCGGACGTTGCTGCTAGCTGGTAGATTCTCAGGGTATTCCATTTCTCCCACTGCTGCATTCCTTCTCTCCTCCACATGTACGTCACTTTACCTCACTAGTGCTGAAGATAACTGTTAAGCACCGCTATCTCAGCAGACCCATAGTTTTAAATTTTAAAAATATTTATCTTATTTAAATGTACTTTTGTCCCATTAAAACTCTCAGAGGAATTGTAAGAAACTTTAAAAGCATATATTCAACTGTGTTAGCACAAAACTGCGGCCAGTAAACANGTATTCAAGAATACAATACTTTAACGTTAATCACAGTGTTATATATTTGTCATATAAAAGTTATTGAAAAAACAGGTTGATGTGTTACCCCTAGGGTTTACCAGTAATACTTTCAAAAATATGTGGTNGTTGTAATTACAAATTCAAAAATAATTATTTTTGCTGTAATAAATATAAAATATGCTGAAATTGAAAAATTGTATAATTTTCCTGCTACAAATTGTGGGGGGAGGGAGAATGGTCGGAAGAGAGGAATGGAGACAGGGAGGTAGAAGGAGATGAGAGGGGGAAGAGAGAGAGGGGGAAGAGAGAGAGGGAAACTCTGCTCCACCTGTTAAAGTTTCTTTCCAAGACGGAAAAAACACCATATCACTAGGGCCTACGCACGGTAATCTGGGCTTATATTTTTAACTGTAACAATAAAATATGATTCCTTCAGTGGTACATAAAAATTTTAATTTATCAATAGGCAACGTTTAATTTACAAGTAGCATACCAAAAAACTAGGTTAAAACAACATTTTAACTGTGAACTATTTCTTACTAGCCGTTGCTAACACATTGCTGCTCTCACTGTTTTTAATTCATATTTCATACAAAATAAATATTAAAAGTTATAGAAGATACTAAGTTAAAGTTTCATTTATTCAAGAATACAATACTTTAACGTTAATCACAGTGTTATATATTTGTCATATAAAAGTTATTGAAAAAACAGGTTGATGTGTTACCCCTAGGGTTTACCAGTAATACTTTCAAAAATATGTGGTGCAATTGTGACGTAATTTTTTTTTCAATTTAGTTTTATAAAAAATTCTGAGGGTGCAGTGGTGTAGTGGCTAGATTACACATCTTCCACTAAGGTGGGGTCAACACTGGATCTTAGCATGTGGGAACATTAGCGGACGTTGCTGCTAGCTGGTAGATTCTCAGGGTATTCCATTTCTCCCACTGCTGCATTCCTTCTCTCCTCCACATGTACGTCACTTTACCTCACTAGTGCTGAAGATAACTGTTAAGCATCGCTATCTCAGCAGACCCATAGTTTTAAATTTTAAAAATATTTATCTTATTTAAATGTACTTTTGTCCCATTAAAACTCTCAGAGGAATTGTAAGAAACTTTAAAAGCATATATTCAACTGTGTTAGCACAAAACTGCGGCCAGTAAACATGGATTTTAGACCAGTCGTTATTAACAACAGTTTTCTGTATTTGTTGCAAATTTAAGAGAAACCGAAATATTTGACCGTTATGAATGTCTTGAAAGTCCTTCAGCAGCTTACAAATATAAAAATTTGTTCAAAAGAGGGAGGAAAGCGCACTGTTAAGTCTGACAAGATTAATGGATGGATAACTAATCCCGACAACAGGCTGAGATCATTTTCATGGAGAGTGGAGTGGAGAGATTTGGGCTACTCGAAACATCATGGTCTTGAGAGCCAATGGGGATGAAGCGAGGTGAGTATGGAGCAATGTTGGAATGCAAACAACGGAACAACAGATGGCGTTTTGTGTTATTCAGATTGCTAAACGTGAATAGTTTACAACTGTTCAACGTGAATTCTGTCGCAAATACGGGACGTCATCCTACAAATAGGCAGAGTATCGTACATTGGTTTCATCAGTTCCATGACACAGGGTGCCTTCGCAAAGGCAAAAGTTCCGGGCGGCCGCATGTGTACGAAGACAATGTGCAACAGCTAAAACAAGTGTTTGTTCGCTGTCCGAGAAAATCGGCGATTGCTGTACAAACCTTACAGGTTACAGCTTGTATAGTCTCTTACCGAAAGGGATAAAGAACTGAAATGTGATTTCTGCGTGTTCGTTCTTGCCCATAACGAGGTAGACGATGCCTTCATGTCCAAGCAAGTTTTAGTGATGAAGCGACGTTCCATACAAATGGTAAGGTGAACCGGCACAACGTACGGATATGGGGTCAGGAGCCTCCACATAAAACCACCGAACACAAGGGCGCTCCCCCAAAGTGTTGCACAAAACGCGACATAGGTTTCTGTGTCAAAAGGGCCCTTTCTTTTTTCACGAGCCCACTGTTACTGGAATCACCTATTTGGACATGCTTATCGAGTAGTTGTTTCCTCAGTTAGAAGAGGCGGCAGGGGACTTCATTTTCCAGCAAGATGGTGCGCCACCCCATTGGCACCTATAGTCAATTCACGGCTGGAAGAGACTTTCTTGAAGCACTGCTAAAAATCTACTTTCAAGCCCATTTTGTATCCTTCCGCTAAAGGTAATCAAACAATGCCATGTGACTGCCATGTGGCAGTCACATGGCAATGTTTACATTCCACTGTGTGTGTACATGTGTTCGTACATGCACGTACCCATTATATACGTTGTCGCTACTAGGCCACCTGAGTTATACAGGATGGTGGACAGTAGTTCATTTAGTTAAATTATTTAGGTGCAGACTAAGGACACCTTAGGTTGTTGCGTTAGGGGTAAACAAATACTCGTATTTTCCGTTATTTAACACACCAGAATTTTATTGATCAGAAGGTCACATAGTTATTACACACACTGGCGAGACTGAGCCCCCCTGCAAGTCGTTTGCCTGAAGGGCTGGTGGGCTGAATACTATGCGTCGGGGAAGGTTGTTGACGGGAGACGTTTCTCTACTTATCTGTGACTGCGGCTTTTGGTGAGTTGTCTTCGTTGGTAGCTAAGGCATGGTGAGTTGGGTGGCCCTGATTCAGGCCCTCGGACTGGCTCTCGTTGGCGTGCTGTACTTAGTTGGCTTTTTCCTGTGGCTGTGACGGTCTCTCTCTGAAGTCCGGGATTTGGGTTTCCCATGACTTGTACTTTCCCTGCGATCCCGACTGGCGTTCCTGCTCGTCCTGCTTCTGGCTATCGTGTTTGTCTGCATTCCCCACCGCGGAAACTGCCACTACGTTTTCGGAAATGAACTCATAAGTTCTCTGTACTTTTACTGGGTTTGTCTCGGGAATTTACACATGAAGTTTTGGCTGTTCCTGTGTTCTCTCCTCTGTGACATTACTATTGACCCACTCACTGACTGACAGCTCGCCTCGTCGCCATACGGCGCATGACTACGCCTTCTCGGGGAATGGCGCCACTCGAACTGGGGCTACCACTCGTTTCCGGGAATTTTCTCATATTCTCGGCACTGTTCTCGTCATACAACTGATTACTCCCGTGTCTGATTCGGCTTCTCCCGTTGCGGCTGCATCTATCTCGTCTCGCGGCTGTACCGCCGAACAACTCCCGTCTCGGTTGAACAACTGATTGCACATTACTGCCTGGGCCGGACCCGATCTCCGGCCCGTTGATATGACTGCCTCTCGCCTAACTACCTTCTCTGTCTCGCACCACGGCTGCCGAACAACTCCTCGTCCACGACTGATCATGACTGACACCACCACTGACTATCTACGACTGAATGATCACGAATGCTGGACCACAACTCAAGACTGATCACGACTGAATATCTGACGACAACTGCCCTCGTTTCTTCGCTGCTCCGGAATTTAACCAGTCTCCCGATATATTCAAATTGGCTGGCAGCAGTTTCTTCGAGAGCGAAATAGGGACTTCCCCCATGTAACTCACACGTTTTTTGTATAGGATTTCATGTCTCGTCAGCACCTCGCTCGCTCAAACTAGGATGGAGGGAGGGGTGGGGCAAGCGTCCCGGGTGTTCCTGGCAGCTGTGTCGGCAGTAATTTTCGGCGGGGTTTACCCTGTTTCCTTCGTAGAGGACATATCAGCTAATTTTCAGGACTTTCCAGTTTTTCTCTTGCTTCGGTTCATCCCCGCGTATCCTTATATATCGAGACTTCCCCGGAGGTATTTCTCCCAGGGTGTGAATACAGCGCACGCATCAACGCATGTACTCGCCACGCATCAACGTCATGTATATATTATTAATGGATATTCCACAAGTGTAAGGTTATTAATCTTGAGAATTTCACGCAAAAGAATATGCGATGCCAGCGAAAAAACATTTCATTCTATAAACCCAAAATGTGAGTATTTTGATGAATCAATAGTTGTTGTCTATTTACAATCGATTGTTAGTGACTTTCGATAAATTCCCATACATCNAGACTTCCCCGGAGGTATTTCTCCCAGGGTGTGAATACAGCGCAATTCCTATCCCCTGTACTCGCCACGCATCAACGTCATGTATATATTATTAATGGATATTCCACAAGTGTAAGGTTATTAATCTTGAGAATTTCACGCAAAAGAATATGCGATGCCAGCGAAAAAACATTTCATTCTATAAACCCAAAATGTGAGTATTTTGATGAATCAATAGTTGTAGTCTATTTACAATCGATTGTTAGTGACTTTCGATAAATTCCCATACATCGAAGGCAAGATCATCAGTATTGATCAAAATTGCTACAGACTTTAAAATGGCGTGGTGGTAGACTGAGTCAGATGTTTCGCGCAATTGTAAAACGTTATTTAAATTAAAACAGGTTGTGACGGTTTTCGACAGGACAGCAGAGTTTGGGAGTGAAGGATTCTACGTCTTCGACAATGTGAAAACAATTCTTATGTGCAAATGCTGCAACGTTAGAATAGAGAGGCAAAGGACAGACACGTGCACGAAACACATAAAAACAAAAGGAATCAGTACAACGAGAAAGTGAGCACAAATTAAAAATCAAATAATAAAGAGCGGATATTGGTAAAACAAAACAAATAAATGAATTATTATAGGTTAAACAAGATAATCGCACAAATTCTCTGGCACGTGTGTCAACCACACCCTGCCAATAACACAAGGAACGAAGGTTAGTAAACAAATGGCAACGTTAGTTTCACCTTGAGCGTGATCATGTGACTATGCAAGAAACGTTGAAATCTAAATACGTTAGCATCACGTCATTAATAATTGGCATAATAAGATACAAGTCTTTTTGACGCCCATTTGTAAGCGATAAATTAACAATTACGTTAATACTTTGGAACTATTTACTCTCTTTCTGCTGGCAACGTAACGGTATAACTGTATCCGCGCTCGCCGCTGTTCGTAATGTTAAATGCATGTCGCTAACGGCTAGGGTGTTTTTTCATAGGTTGATTTTCAAAAGTTTCTTCCAGTCGTGAACCGACATAGCTCTTCTAATAATCACTTTATGGGAAATGGTTCATACATTTGTCAGGAATCACCTCCCAGATTTTGTAGTTGATTTTTAGTTACATGTTGTACAGTAGAAAAAGGGAAAGAAAGAAAGAGAGACACAAAAATACTGCATGCGACATCAATGACTTTNTTACATGTTGTACAGTAGAAAAAGGGAAAGAAAGAAAGAGAGACACAAAAATACTGCATGCGACATCAATGACTTTACCAAAAAGGAAGATTAGAAGAAATTCCTAGAAATAAAACTCTAAGCTAACCATCATAAATTATAGAGTTTTATAACAAAGTAATTCAATAACTTAAATTTTACCCTGTTTTTAAATAATACTTGTTTATCCTTTCAATTCAGCAATTTATTGACAAGAGGTTAATGTTATTTAAATCAAGATGACGCACCTGGCCACATTGCTATGGATTGTAAATTATAAATGAAGAAAACATGAAAAAAAGATAAAATTGGGGAGAGGGCGGAACTTTCTCATGGGCCTACACGCAGCAACGTAAGAAATCCGGCCCTGACAATAACCTGCAATTGTGTTGTGTTTTTGAAAAAGTAATCTCATAAGTTGTGTAAATAGAATATCTGTGCATACAAACACTTGATATTTATTGTTTTTGTATACATTTCTTTTTACTGAGGATCACAAGTATAAATAATTATGAATGGTCTAAAGAGCTAGTGAGAGGAATAGAATATTTCCTTAAAGGAAAAATAATATTCATCATCACTGCAACACATTAGCCAAAAAAAAAAGGGGAAGGCATTAAAAACAATGCTTAACAATTACAAGTGCCAGAAATTCATACTGCATCAGTCTCATTCTCACAGATAACAAGTGTAAAGCATACTTTTTTACTTGGTCATTTTTTAATGGTTTTCTTGTAATAAACTACACACTAGTCAGTTGCATGCAAGAGGTAGACAAAATGAACATTATAAATGTATTCACGGTAACTTCAAGATTTTCTGAAGCCCTGCTAAAGATCTACTTTCAGGGAGCCGATTATGTATCTTTCCGCAGTATGTAAACAAAACATTGCCATGTGACACCTGTCAAACGTTTTGTAAACAAAAACAGTGCCATGTGGGAACTACCAAACATNAACGTTTTGTAAACAAAAACAGTGCCATGTGGGAACTGTCAAATATTTTGTAAACAAACAGTGCCATGTGGGAACTTCCAAACTTTATTTTTGAAGAGAAACAATGCCATGAATTCCTAACTGTTATATACTTTAATAAAATTCTCCAAATGTCTAAAAAATGCTAATCAATTTAGCAAAATATGATAATACATACAAAAAGGTAGATTGAAGTATATATCAGAACTGTTAATTATATAATATAATTAAAGTTTACTTATTGTATTAAGATTTATTTATATATTTGGTGTAAGGAAAGAGTTAATTTTACATAATAAACTTTTGGAAGTAGCACTCAGGTTAAAGATTTCACTGTGATAAATGGTACCGTATTTTATGGCATATAAGTCGCACTTTTTATTTTAAAAAATTTATTGAAAACTTGGGGTGCGAGTTATAAGTGAGAAAAATTCCTCCAGCCCTGCACTAACGTGTCATTTACTACGAATTCACGGCCCGCGGCTCAATTTCCAAACTCTTGAGCGAACAAAATCACTTTCACTTTGAAACCTGCGGTGTAGGTACATCGCTTTTCCATCAAGAAACTGTCGCACTTCTTCACTGCCACATCAAAATAACACTACGTGCGGCGCAAAGACGATATAAGAGAAAGACGTGTAAGTCACTGCTAACATTTGGTACTCAAGAACCAACGCTAATGTGCTGCTATCTCTTAGGCTCCACGAAAAGCTTTCAAAAATAATTGATTATCAGTTATTGACCAAAAATTGATTCCTTTTCATTCTTTTAAAATATTTTTTTCTGTTAAGGATTGCGAAGGGAATTACGTAACGGANAATGTGTTACGTTAGTTTTATAACCACAATTCAGCGTCTCCAATATCCAACATGGCGTGGTTATACTTCTGAAAAAAACGTGCCCAAACGGACAAGATGGAGTGTATGAGTCCGCTGGACAGACACTGAAATTTATTTAATTTCAATTAATAACAGTGAAATCTTTACCCATGAGTGCTATGTAAAAATGTAAATATATAGTTTAGCAATATTAACTTTACAATTACAGCATTAAATTTATACATATTAATATTTAACCTACAAACTATTTCTTTTCAGCTATAACCAACGTGTCCCTTCAAAATCCATTTTTAATTTGTATGGACGTTTAATAAATTATTATAATTTATTGAAAAAATATTTTTAAAACCTAAAACAACCTATTTATACAGTGCTTCAGTGCTAAAAGCAAGACAAAACCTTTTTCCATATACAATTTTTTTATAACCAATTGAACATGTAACTCCTAGGGTGATTTTTCAAAGGTTCTTTTCAAAAGTATCAAAGATACCGTGAATGGATTATACACATTAATAATTCAATCAATCTAAACTTCTGACTGTGGAAGATTTGCTCGTAAATGACAATTCACTTTAACTAGTTTTGTTGCTTTAACAATTCCTAAACGATTGCGTAATTTGCTCCAAACCAGTCCAAATGTAGAGAAGTATCTCTCAAACGAAGTAGATGAAGCTTGTGCTCAATGCAAGCAGGAGAAAACGTGACAAAAACCCAAAGGAAAATTTAAGAGTTTCTTTCTTGACATGATCTGCCACCATTTCTGCGAGGAAAACTCTTGTACAACATTTGCATGCATCATAGAAGCAGGATAATAGTCAGGATCATTTACTTTGAAGGCCATGACGCCAGGCAGGAATTCAGGATGGTGTTCAGCTAACCACATTTCTGTGGAAAGTTCTTGTTCTTCACTTAAATTTTGCCCTCAGAATTTTGGATCCATAAGGTTTGTGAGCATATGTGGTGATTGGAATGCCTGTTTAAATTTTTTCTTTTAGAGGTGATGGTAAGACTCCATAAAATCAGAAGACAGGCAGAGCCATATTTCAACTGCCTCTGAAATACATGTTGTTTCTTTCTAAAGCTTGTCGAGAGCATTTGCAACTACATGTAACTGTTTCTCAAGATACACTGCTTCATGGTAAATTCTCAGATTGTTTAAGATCTTCGTAATATTTGGATGAATGTCCTTGGGCATGTTCATGGGCGATTTCCCTGTACCTATGATAATTTGTCACAAATGATTTTACACAGTCAGGGTGAGAGTTCCAACGTGTTTCATTTGGCAACTGTCGCATCACACAAGCTTCCTCTAGAAGCCACCCATGTGCTTGATAAACATTTTGAAAATACTTTTGCATTTTCACAATATGACCCATAACTGTTTTAGGAGATAAACCTTTCTCAACTAAATTCAAAAGATGTGCTGAACAGCCATAGGTGATTAGATCTGGATGTTCTTATTCAATATTCCCCACATTTTGCCCATTTTATTCTCATTATCAGTAACTACCCCAAAGATACTGCTGTGTAAGTTTTATTGGCAATCTTTCATTGCTGCCTCTATAATTGCTGCACACTGCTGAGAAGTTTTGTTCTGTGACCCTGCATCATAGACTTTGTAATGATGCAGCCTTGCGTTAGGGTGCCATATTTGTAATATTCCACGCCTGGGTATGACGAATGGAAGTTATAACTCGGTTAGCTCAGTTGGTAGCAACATGAAACTTTAAAGACGCAAACAAATAAAGTCAAGTTACGGTTTATTTGTTATATACTTTTATTTATCAATCAATTGGAACAGTTCACATACAATCTTGAGGTATGCAGAGTACGAACAGGTTTACAGGCAAACCAACAGAGAGCAGCACCACAGTCGTTTAATTATTCATTTACGTCTTGAAAACTTGCCACGCAAGAAAAACAGAGGCAACAAACTCCCACATCGGCAGAGAAATAAACGAGCATGGGCAGTCTAGATTGTCAGTTACATAAACTTCAATCACATAAATTTGAGATATGTAAATATTTGACTTTTTGAGTCAGGTAGCAAACATTAAATAATTTTTGTAGTAATGAAATAGATTTTTATGCTTTAAGTAGGCTGAAATTATATTAGAATGGAATGTAGGCATTTTTTATTTATGATATTTCAATAGAGTAAAGTGGAACATCAATTTTTGGTCATTCCATGTGAAATCATAAATTTTTTTAAGAAATGGAAGTTGCGCCATTTTTTATTTTGATAAAAATGTGTTCCTACATTACCCTATCCTCAAGGNATTTTTTTAAGAAATGGAAGTTGCGCCATTTTTTATTTTGATAAAAATGTGTTCCTACATTACCCTATCCTCAAGGTAAAAGAAAAACATTAATTTAAAATTTACCTACAAGTGGATGATGGCAACCATTTTTCATACATACTGCAAGCAAATTTCACATATTTTGGAGGTTTACGCAACTAGTCTTAACTTTTTTAATAAGTCATCTATTGTGGAGATTTTAGTATAATTTAAAAGCTTACATAAGATACTATTACACTGTACATTTATATTATAAAAAACACTTTGTATTTTCAGGATGGCGGCCATATGCTTTCAGTACTCAGGTGACTGTTTTACCCCACCCTACTTCATCAAAGTTGCATTTAGAGATCTGATCTTTTGTGTGCTTGGTGTCTACATGTTGAACAGTGTGCAATATCAAAGTTATCTGGGTTCAAGACTTCCAAGAAAAAAATAGTCTCCAGCTTGGAAAAAAAAATGAAAATTTGCTGGTTTTGAAACCAATAAATGTTATGTGGGGGCCAAATAAAATTTTTAGTTTTTTATGAAAGATAGTTGAAACCTGCACAAACAATTCTTAGCTAAGAACATTCCTGGAATTTTAAGTTACTATACTCTCTGCAAGCTAAGAACATTCCGGAGAGTGCCATGAAAGGTCCTAAAAACTCCACGTTATTGAGCATCAACTCCATGGATACACCATATTTTATTGCTTAATATAAAATAAATACTAGTTCATCACTATTACTAACATTGTGTTATACTTAATTTCATGTAAGTACACTAAATTTTGACAGTTATAGGAAAGTAGCACAGCCACAATGTACCTATCTTTCTGGCAAAATTGCTCTGTCAATAAAGAAAACAATGGTTGTAAACAAATGCTACGATCAATGTGTTGGTATTTGCCATTTGTTTTATTTTTGTTATTGCCGAGTTATAATGCTGGGGCTCTGTTTATTTTATTGTGGCTGAATGGGTTTTTCAGAAAGAGAGAGGGAAGGGGAAGACTAGTTTAACATCTTTTCTGAGGCTGTATTATTTTGCGGCTCTTCTTACAAGACTGTATCATTTCGAATTACAGTACTTATTGTTTTGATATAGCAGTGAAAAATGTTGCACATACGTAAGTGAAATTCAAAAGATAATAACCTGGAAAGTTTCACCTCACAGAAAGAACAAAATGTAATAGATATGTTGTTGTTCATACCGATGCGAGTAATAAACATACTTGGTTGGTAAATATTTTTAGTAAAGTTAACCTTACACTACTTGTATTTTTCATATAACAAAACGTGTTACTTTTACACTACAAAACTAAGAGTCTTAAATGTGGTTTATTTAGACCACATACATTTCTAACATTCTTATAATTGTTTCAAAATACATTCTTAACAAAACATATTGGCTTGTTTGTAATTCCTATTAGCAACTCCTGNCATTCTTATAATTGTTTCAAAATACATTCTTAACAAAACATATTGGCTTGTTTGTAATTCCTATTAGCAACTCCTGAAAACCCATTCTATAGCAATCCTTGGACACTTTTGTCACAGATACAACATAATTAATTTTCCTAATCATTTCCTAAAAACCAACTAAAATTTTTGAAAGTAAATATAATTGTAGTGCTTCATGACAATACAGAAAATGGCAAACCAAGCCATTATACAAAGTGGTTGACGTGTGCAAATAATATTACATTTCATGCTAGAAAACACACTAAAGTGGCATCCTTACAAACAACTATGCTTAATAAAAGCAAATACATAAATAATTAACTACAGATAAAATATTCCGACAACACGGGCAAGGTACTCGCATAAATGCAGGGTTCGCCAAAGTGAACCCACCCAAAAAAAACCCACCCAAGTTGGCTCACTTGAAAAAACCCACTTAATGCACCCAAGTGGGTTTTTTCAAAGTTTTTAAACTTTTGCTACTGTATAAAATATTCAGACATGTTGGTTAAATTTTATTGTATTCAAAGTAAATAATTTGACTCACTATAAGCAGGAAATAAGTGAGTCATCTGTACTGAGCAGCAAGCAAAAGAGCATTTCCCCCTTTACATTGCTGAAGAGGATTCCTCCTCCTATATTGCTGAAGAACCAGACTGACTGAGCAGTATATACATTGGAGTTCCCCTTTCCAATTACACAAATGAAGCTGATTGGTTAGGTAGTAGATATGCAGGGAATTCCTCTCTCCAGTCAAGAGTTATCTGGTTAGATACACAGTAATGTGGCAGCTACCTACAAACTGTTTTCTAATGAAGTGTCAAAAGAGTTGATACAGGCATTAAAGTTTTGGTGTTGGTATATAATTAATAATTCAGATTATTACTGGGAATTATAATGAGAAGTGTAGTGAGAAGCCTGAATGAGAAGTGTAGTGGTGTTACCTTGTAACTGAAAAAGTTTACAGTCTTTTAAGTAAAATAAAACTCATATTGTGTTTGCAATCAATATGTCAAGTGCAGTGTGCGTGTGAATAGCAACATTTTGAAAAAAGTAGTAAAAGACATTTAAAAATATCTAATATTCCAGGAACACATCAAATGAAACATGTCAAAAGTGCATGGGAGTTGACGTAAGTTGGTNTTTCCTAAAAACCAACTAAAATTTTTGAAAGTAAATATAATTGTAGTGCTTCATGACAATACAGAAAATGGCAAACCAAGCCATTATACAAAGTGGTTGACGTGTGCAAATAATATTACATTTCATGCTAGAAAACACACTAAAGTGGCATCCTTACAAACAACTATGCTTAATAAAAGCAAATACATAAATAATTAACTACAGATAAAATATTCCGACAACACGGGCAAGGTACTCGCATAAATGCAGGGTTCGCCAAAGTGAACCCACCCAAAAAAAACCCACCCAAGTTGGCTCACTTGAAAAAACCCACTTAATGCACCCAAGTGGGTTTTTTCAAAGTTTTTAAACTTTTGCTACTGTATAAAATATTCAGACATGTTGGTTAAATTTTATTGTATTCAAAGTAAATAATTTGACTCACTATAAGCAGGAAATAAGTGAGTCATCTGTATTGAGCAGCAAGCAAAAGAGCATTTCCCCCTTTACATTGCTGAAGAGGATTCCTCCTCCTATATTGCTGAAGAACCAGACTGACTGAGCAGTATATACATTGGAGTTCCCCTTTCCAATTACACAAATGAAGCTGATTGGTTAGGTAGTAGATATGCAGGGAATTCCTCTCTCCAGTCAAGAGTTATCTGGTTAGATACACAGTAATGTGGCAGCTACCTACAAACTGTTTTCTAATGAAGTGTNCTCTCCAGTCAAGAGTTATCTGGTTAGATACACAGTAATGTGGCAGCTACCTACAAACTGTTTTCTAATGAAGTGTCAAAAGAGTTGATACAGGCATTAAAGTTTTGGTGTTGGTATATAATTAATAATTCAGATTATTACTGGGAATTATCATAGCCTGAAAGAAGTGTAGTGGTGTTACCTTGTAACTGAAAAAGTTTACAGTCTTTTAAGTAAAATAAAACTCATATTGTGTTTGCAATCAATATGTCAAGTGCAGTGTGCGTGTGAATAGCAACATTTTGAAAAAAGTAGTAAAAGACGTTTAAAAATATCTAATATTCCAGGAACACATCAAATGAAACATGTCAAAAGTGCATGGGAGTTGACGTAAGTTGGTNTTTAAAAATATCTAATATTCCAGGAACACATCAAATGAAACATGTCAAAAGTGCATGGGAGTTGACGTAAGTTGGTAAATGAGTGGAGACAAGTAGCAAAAATTGATGTTGATTAAAAATGTAGATGTAAACATTGTGAATTGACTTAAAAGTTAGAGAGGATAAGAACGCACCCACAGAAATGTTCACCTGGAATAGTACAGGAGAGTGAAAGTAAAGAAAATAAAGTACCTCAACTGCTAGCAGCAGCACAGCCTTCTTTTACAGAATTAAGTAAATCATTTTCCACAAATGTTTGTGCATCAGCCTATCTAAGTCTAGTACCTAGTACTTCCTCATATACTAACATGAAGCAACATTTAATTACATAATAATATGCTTAAGTCAATTGAGGAGAAAAAAAAAACCTTGACAAGGCATTGTCAATGTTTTTCTATGCTGAGAATGTACCGTTTAATGTTGCTTAACTTGATAATTTCAAGGAGATGATTCAGATATTAAGACATGGATACAAAACCCCCTCAGTAAAAGATATCAGTGGGAATCTTTTGGAAGATGATACTCAACAAATAGAGCTACATCTAGTAGAAAAAGTATAAAATTGCAGTTTAACAGTAACATCACATGAATTCAAGCCATTATGATCCATAAAGGATCAGAAAGTTACCTTCTTAAAGTCTATGATGCTAGGTCACAGAAATGAAGACTGAGCAGAGTGCGGCAACTATAGAGGCAAGAAATTTTACACAGTAGCATCTTTGCAGTAGTTA
Source organism: Clitarchus hookeri (assembly GCA_002778355.1). Classification (NCBI taxonomy): domain Eukaryota; kingdom Metazoa; phylum Arthropoda; class Insecta; order Phasmatodea; family Phasmatidae; genus Clitarchus; species Clitarchus hookeri. The sequence goes on from NQII01001571.1 coordinate 106,028, forward strand.
CTGGTAATTGGAATAAAATGGCCAAAATGTGGGAAATATTGAAAGATAAATATTCAGATCTAATCACCTATGGTTGTTTAGCACATCTTTTGAATTTAGTTGAGAATGATTTTATACAAATTTTATACAAATCACTAATGTACAATAAACACGTTGGGCGCCGTTTGTAACCTTTCAGTTAAATCATATATTCAAAAATTCTCAGCTTCAAAATATTTTTATTAGACTCATTCTTATACGGCGAATTCAACAAATTATTCATCAATCTTCTCAAAAACAATATAAATCAATATTCCTCCTCTTCAATTACTAAATATTCACTTTCAAAAACATCTTGCTATAATTATTTCTATAAAATTAACATATATTATTAATTATTATATAATTGAAACTTCTTTTAACATTTCCACATCCATCGTGGGAGCTGGTGGAAATTATTCTGTCATAAAAAATTAGTTCTATTTTAATTCTGCCTTACCTATGTTGTGTCTCCTGTCCTCCGATTGACTGTTGTTTGACCATAACACATCTCTCCACCAATCAGCAATGGCGAGACGAGAGAAAAACAGGATAATTTTATTTAGCACTTTTGTTTAATAAACATTTAATGCCAACTACCTTCTAGAAAAGAAATTTAAAAAACCAAACCAAATATTAATACTGAATATTGTCCAGAAACAAATGAATAATACCTACACATCATCTCTATGTCGAGAAACTATTAAAATAACCAAAGATTATACTATTAACTCACATAATAAAACGTAACTCGGAAATTATATAAAAGAAAGTGACAACATAAGTAAGTACTTTGTAATCATATATAATTAAAATATCTATGGCATGTTAAACATAACCCTAAAAACTGCAATGTTAAAAGATGTATCTCCTAAAACAGCTATGGGTCATATTGTAGAAATGCAAAAGTATTTTTGAAATGTTCATCAAGCACATGGGTGGCTTCTGGAGAAAAATTGTGTGATGCCACAGTTGCCAAATGAAATACGATGGAACTCTCACCCTGACTGTGTAAAATCATTTGTGACAAATTATCATTGGTACAGGGAAATCGCCCATAAACATGCCCAAGACTTCCACCCAAATATTACAAAGATCTGAAACAATCTGGGAATTTAACATGAAGCAGTGTATCTTGAGAATCAGTTACATGTACAATGGAACCGCGTTATTGTGGGTATGGCCTATAGCGTTACATCCGCTATTGCGATAGTTTTTAAATGCACCGTCATTTGCTTTATTATTTGAAAGGTACTTGATTTTGTTTATAACGAAAATCTGTTAATGAAGCTTTTCGCTATAGCGATAGGAACATTTGTAAACTCGTATTTTTAAGATGTTTAAACAGGTCATATCGCAAGTGACATTCACTCACTTGCCATGCCCAAGACAGCCTTTGTTAGTCTGTGTCGCTTGGCGACACTCGCGTCGTCGTCGGCGGCTTGAGAAGGGTGTTGTGAGGGTAAAGGAAGAGGGTGTGATAGAAGAAAAGAGGTACGAATGGGAGTAAAGTTAGTCATTAAAAGGGTGGGCTGTGGTAGAAAGGGCCGGCCGCCTTCCTTTTTTTTTTTGCAGTGCTGGAATGTCAACCCTAAAAAAAANGGGTGGGCTGTGGTAGAAAGGGCCGGCCGCCTTCCTTTTTTTTTTTGCAGTGCTGGAATGTCAACCCTAAAAAAAAGTTATCTAGCCTCTTCCCTTCTCCGCTAACCTGAGAGGTTGGCTATCCTCTGCCATACGCGGAAACAANAAAAAAAAGTTATCTAGCCTCTTCCCTTCTCCGCTAACCTGAGAGGTTGGCTATCCTCTGCCATACGCGGAAACAAAAAAGGCTTGGAGGGATTTATTGAAAGGCAACATGAAAAAGAAAGGGAGTGGAGGGGAAACGTACACATGTGGAAGCTCTGCTTTGCGGCGAGACAGGATGCAAGCTTTGAGGATGCATGTGACTGCTGTGGATGGTGGAATGGTGCTGCGACCTACACTTAACCTTGACACGAGTATCGCGTCCACAATGTATAAATGGGCAGTGCATTAGCTGGGCTTTCAATTGTAGTCAAGTGATTCATGTGAAAAGGTTTCTGACGTGATTATGGCCGCACGACGGGAATTAAAAGACTTTGAACGCAGAATGGTAGTTAGAGCTAGATGCATGGGACATTCCATTTCGGAAATGGTTAGGGAATTCAACATTCCGAGATCCACAGTATAGAGAGTGTGCCAAGAATACCTCATTTCAGGCATAACCTCCCACCATGGACAACGCAGTAGCCGACCGCCTGCACTTAATGACAGAGACCAACGACGTGTGCGCAGAATGGTCAGTGTTACAGACAAGCAACACTTTGTGAAATAACCGCAGGAATCAATGTGGGACGTACGACGGACGTATCCGTTAGGACAGTGCGGCAAACTTTGGCTATACTGGGCTATGCCAGCAGAAAACTGACTCAAGTACCTTTACTAACAGCACAACATAGCCTGCAACGCCTCTCCTGGGCTCGTGACCATATCGGTTGGACCCTAGACGACTGGAAAACCGTGGCTTGGTCAGAAGAGTCCCGATTTCAGTTGGTAAAAGCTGATAGTAGGGTTCCAGTGTGGTGCAGACCCCAAGAATCCATGGACCCAAGTTGTCAACAAGGAACTGTGCAAGCTGGTGGTGGCTCCATAATGGTGTGGGCTGTTTTTACATGGAATGGACTGGGTCCTCTGGTCAAACTGAACAGATCATTGACTGGAAAGGGTTATGTTCAGCTACTTGGAGACCACTTGCAACCATTCATGGACTTAATGTACCGAAACAACGATGGAATTTTTAAGGATGACAATGCGCCATGTCACCGGGCCACAACTGTTCGCGATTGGTTTGAAGAATATTCTGGACAATTCCAGCTAATGATTTGGCCACCAAGATCGTCCGACATGAATCCCATCAAACATTTATGGGGCATAATCGAGAAGTCAGTTCGTGCACAAACTCCTGCACCAGCAACANTAATGATTTGGCCACCAAGATCGTCCGACATGAATCCCATCGAACATTTATGGGGCATAATCGAGAAGTCAGTTCGTGCACAAACTCCTGCACCAGCAACACTTTTGCAATTATGGACTTCTATAGAGGCAGCATGGCTCAATATTTCTGCCGGGGACTTCCAACGACTTCTTGAGACCATGCCACGTCAAGTTGATGCACTTTACCGGGCAAAAGGAGGTCCAACACAATATTAGGAGGTATTCCATGACTTTTGTCGCCTAAGGATAGTTTCTGCATGCAGTTTGGTTACATTACTGATTGTTAACTGTTTTAATTAAGGAGACAAAGCGAAACGCTGCAAGCTAAGATAGAAGTGACATGCAGGAGAAGAATGGAAGCGGACAGAGGGGCGAGAGACAGGTTGCTGAAAGAGGATTTGTGAAGAGAGGCGAGACAGGAGAAGAAGAGGAAACGAGGGGATAGACAGGAAGAGAAAGAGAGTAGAGCAGAAGGGCGAGTCACCAGTCGTGGTTTGCGGCGGCAGAGGGAAGTAGGGAGGGAAGTTTTCAGTGATCTCCAGACTTTGTGTGTGTGTGTGTGTGTGAGAGAGAGAGAGAGAGAGAGAGAGAGAGAGAGAGACAATGAGTGAAGCAGCGCCGCTGATTTGTAGGCAACTAACTCCCTCCTGCCTAGCCACACATTTGGGGGAGGGGAAGAAGAATGGAGGAGGAAACAACATCGCGTCTGCTGGTCGTTACATAACGCCGGTCAGACGTAGATGTTTTGTACTAACTTGTCACTGCATACGAGTAGTTTACAGCATTCTTTGAACACAGGATCTACAAGGGCAAATACAATAAAAAAAATTATGGGTCACTGTAAAGTTTGTTATAACGATAACTCGCTATAGCGATAATTTAATTTCCCATTGTCGACGATCGTTATAAGGCGGTTCCACTATAGTTGCAAATGCTCTCGACAAGCTTCAGAAAGAAACAACATGTATTTCAGAGGCAGTTAAAATATATGGCTCGACCTATTATCTTCTGATGTTCTGGACCCTTACCACCATCACTTCAAGAAAAGATTTCAACAGGCAATCTAATCACTACATATCATCGCAAACCTTATGGATCCGAAATTCTGAGGGCAACATTTAAGTGAAGAAAAAGAACTTTCCACAGAAATGTGGTTAGCTAAACATCATCTTGAATTTCTGCCTGGCGCCATGGCCTTCAAGATAAATGATCCCGACTATTATCCTGCTTCTAAGATGCATGCAAATGTTGTACAAGAGTTTTTCTCGCAGAAATGGTAGCAGATCATGGCAAAAAAGAATGAAAGAGAGGAAGTTCCTCTTTGGGTTTCGTCACTTTTTCTTCTGCTTGCATTCAGCATCAGCTTCTTCTGCTTCAATTCAGATATACTTCTCTACGTTTGGAGTGGTATGGAGCAAGTTACGCAATCATTTAGGAGTTGATAAAGTAACATAACTAGTTAAAGTGTATCATAATTTACGAGCAAATATTCAACAGTCAGAAGTTTAGAGTGACTGAATTATTAATGTGTAATGTTAATTTTGTCTACCTATTGCATGCAACTGTCTACTGTGTAATGCATTACTGCAATACCATTCAAAAATGACCAAGTTAAAGTAGACTATATACACTTGTTGATATCTGTGAGAATGAGAGTGATGCAGTATGAATTTCTGGCACTTGCAATTGTTAAGCATTTATTTTAATACCTTCCCTCTTTTTTGGCTGATATGTTGCAGTGATGATGAATAATTTGTTGTTTTTTGGGAAATCTTATATTCATCTCACTACCTCTTTAGCATGTTCATAATGACTTATACTCGTGATTTTCAATAAAAAGAAATGTGTCAAGTTTTTGTATGCATAGATATTCTATTTACAGAACTTATGAAAATATTTTTCAAAAACAACACAATTGTATGTTATAATGATATTTGACAATATACAAAACATGATAGTTGTTATAAATTGTTATAACTAGGGATGGACCGTTCGAATCCTCAAATACGATTGAATACTTAGTATCCGAAAGTTTCGAGATTCAAGCAAAAAGATTTGAGGAAAAATATCCAAGTGAAAATTAAAACATAACCTCAAAGCAGTAGNGTTGTTATAAATTGTTATAACTAGGGATGGACCGTTCGAATCCTCGAATACGATTGAATACTTAGTATCCAAAAGTTTCGAGATTCAAGCAAAAAGATTTGAGGAAAAATATCCAAGTGAAAATTAAAACATAACCTCAAAGCAGTAGCATTGAAAAGGTATACAATATATTTTGTTTCTTGCAAGTGTACCTTACTAATATTATAAATGAGAGAGAAAAGGGGGAGGAGGAGAGAGAGGGGGATGATAGCAGGGGGGAGGGGGAGGGAGAGAGAATATTTGCTACCATTCAGCTCCATAACGGCTGAACGGATTTTGATAAAATTTGGTATATAGGTACTTGAGGTCCCGTAATAGGACATAGGATACTTTTTATCCCGGAAAATGGTATGGGCTCCTGTGCAATAACAACAAAACCTAATTCTGCAACGGCTGGGAACATGACCAAAATATTTTTTTCCTCTGGTGTCAGAGTTTATCAGGCCGCCCAAGGACTTCTGAAATGGCTTAACAACTGCTATCAATTAATAACAACCGGGACCGAATATTAAACGTAACCTCTGAAGCCCGGAAGCGCTCAGATGTTATGCCACTAAACGGTCGCCCAACTAAATATGTGCCGCTGCGAACGTTGCTTAACTTGGTGATTGATTAAGATACCTCAGCCAAGCACAAAAAGTATAACCTAAGTACATTTATTTCTAAAGCTACAACTTGATGAAACTCACGTTTTGATTTTCATACATCGACGCTGGAAAGCGGAAATGTGGTAACTACACGATTGTTGCACAGATACACTCCAAAAACAATACCCTACTGCTTGGCTATCACGTAAAAAATATTTCCTTCCTTTTGGGTTGCCGTAATAAGTTAAAACCTAGGCCAACATAGTATAATTATATAATTCTGTTTTCACATCAATTAATTGTCTTTTCCCAATTTATTTATTAGTGTATCACTGTAAAACTCAATTGTACCCGGACGAAGCCGGGCCGGTTCGCTAGTTGTGTAATATATAAAATCATGTCTTCTCCAAGTATCTCAATGTGAATTACATACATAATAAATTTGCTTTCTCCTAGTCAGAAAACTTCCCTCACACACGTCCAAAATTATTTAAACGCACAACCAAAATAATACCGAAACTCGTGGAGAGAGAAAATTATGTAAGTATTGTGATACCTTTAGCTGTTATACTACATATCCTGCTGTGAATTAATCTAATCTCGAAATGTGCAAATGTGTGGTGAAAATATTCTTTAATTGTCCATTTAAGTTAAAGCTACGGTATATATTTATTTATTATCGGAAGATTAATTTTCGTGTTAAAAGTTACTCTTCATCAATTGCAGACTAAAATAGACAAATTTATTGCATTGCTTTTAAACATAATTAGTTTTGAATACACTGCCGCAGCCATTTTATTTAGTTTTCCACGGTCTGCCAACAGGAAAACATAAACTAGATTCTGTAGTATGGTTGATGCTACTCGCCACCTGTGGTATACAGGATGGTTCGTAGGGTACCAATTACCTTTACCAGGCACAGTCTATGGGTGCCTTGGGTGTTGAATAGGAGGTAAACAATAACGTCTCTCAGTGTTTCAGTTTACGAAGTTTATATTTGTCTTGAAAGAACACACTTAAATTTCACTCCGAGACGGTACCCTGCGAGTTGGGAGCATTACGGGCCGCTTAAAGTACCCGTGCTAACTGCTTCCGACGTTGTGGGGGAACGCTAGGCGCCGGGGAAGGTCCCTTGAGCAACGACGCTGGTACTTAGCTGTATTTGTATTTCTGGGTGTTCCGGCGGTAGGTCGAGGTCCGGTAAGCTGGGCGGCTCTTCACGGACCCTCAGGTTGGTCTAGTTAGCGTGGTGGACTCAGCTGGCGTCCTCCTTCGGCTGACTCGTCGGCCTCGATGACGGCACTCCACGACTGACTGTTCCGGTGTTCTCTCCTCGACGACCACACGATACGACTACCTCCGGCGACCTCACGATCCGACTGACTCCCTCGGCGCGGCACTTCCGACTGTCCACCTGCAGCGTCCCAGCGTGGTGCCCATCGTTGAGGCCACCCCTCGACTCCCGCTCTCGGCGTAGCACGACTCACTAACTTTGCATCCAGGCGTGTGGCTCCTGGCAATCCCCCACCCGGCCGCCGCCTCTGGGTGCGGACTTCCAACTGTGGCACCTCGCGGCGAGGCTGCCAAACAACTAACTGTCCTCCCTGCGTGTTTCGACTAACTACTTTTGCGTCCCGGCGTGGTGCTCCTGGCTAGCCACCACCCGACTGCCGCATACAAACTACTCGTCTCCCGGCACGGGTGTCAACCGCCCTCCCTCTCTCTGCGCAGCAATCCGACTCTCGCGTCCCAGCATGGTGCTCCTCGCGAGCCCCCACCCAACTGCCGCTTATTAGCGCGGGGATTCAACTGTCTGCTTCCTCCACATATCGGCCCTCTTAACCCCCCTCGACGAACTCCAGATCCTCACACGTGTTTCACTCATTGGGGAGGAGAAAAGGGAGGAGGGGCCCGCAGCCATCCTACCAAACACTGTCAGCCCTTCTTACTCGTCTAACTAGAGGTGTGTCTGCGAAGCTCTAGCTTACCTCTGCATTACCTCAACACGTGTCCATGTTCCTACGCATGTTGCTCAGGGNCAACTGCCTGGCCTCACAGTACGTGTCTACTGGGGGGACCCTTGCGGGGGGTGTGACAGAGGCGCTTCTGAATACTAACAATATGCGGCACGCGTCAATTCCCCCTCAGCCGGTGCAATGCTGACACACCCGCATCAAGGCGTCGGCTTGCGGTTGCGCCTCTGTCTTACTTCTCTTCTGCAGATTTATATGTGCTGCCGTTCGCACGCTCACTAGCGCGGCGCGTCTGGCGGCCAGCTGTGGGCTACTTTTCTCTCTCTCTGCCTTCCTTCTCGTCCTCGTCCGGTCAGCCAGCTAGTCGTCATTCAAGGTCGCGCGCCTCTACTAGTTATCAGGCGTGCCGGCCTGGCTGTTAAGGGAAGTTTTAACCTGGGGCACTGCGGTAAACAAATATATTGCTGAAGGCTGGCTATTTACAAGCTACATTTTTTACTCTAACAACATCGCAGACCATACAAACCCTTGGGAAGTCTACTGGGTGGTTAAAACTTGATTCACTTAGTCCACTGCGTTTGGGGGTTGGCACAACAACTGGCGTACTGTCATAGGGCCTACTTGTGACGTGGACAGCACGGTACTCATTTTAGACTACGTGCTGGTATGCTACATATTTGAACTTGCTAAAACTAAAAAAAAACCAACAGGGTAGCAACTCGTCTCGGACTCACTTACATAATTACTTAATTACATAGTTACATAGCTGAACCCTTGTTACACATCATGCTCTAAGTGATCCATCCAGATCACAGTAATTTTAACTTATTATGTCTTCTCTGCTTCTGCCATCCTGGTAAATCAGGGGCTTTCTTGAACAGTGGCAAACAACTTAGGGTGGCAGACGGCCGGTAATCAAGCAAGCTGCTTATCAGCAGTTACGTGTAGTGACATGATTTCCTGTTACGGTGGCACGCAGACCTTCAAAGGAAAAACACTCCTATCTTATTAGATGGAAACCCTGTTCGTAAGTTCAAACTAATTTCCTGCACTTTCTGCAGCTTATACAAGCGGTCTTACGGTGGGCAGAAGTAAACCAACAATCACACTGGCCAAAAAAATAACCTATATCTCAAAACTTACACATGGTACACACTGGTACAAATGAACACTGCAATTCGGCTGATGGCCTATATTCCAACTTAACACTTAGTAACACAGATGCTGGCATCTAGCCTTTCGAGGCTCAGGGTCGTCCCGCCCGTTTTTTACTAGTCGCACTTATGTTTCTGTGTCTGGTTGGGATCCCCGCCCTGGTTCTCTCAATGGACCACATAAGGTAAACATGCTCTATCGCTCCTNGTTTCTGTGTCTGGTTGGGATCCCCGCCCTGGTTCTCTCAATGGACCACATAAGGTAAACATGCTCTATCGCTCCAATCGGAATTCCTAGTCTGCTGGGCTCGTAAAATCTACTCGTCTCGGACTAATGCGTTGTTGGGCGCCACGGGGTTTCAGACTTCCCGAAGTCTTGTTCATCCTGACTAGCTCGGTAGGGACGATACCCCTTATCTCGGATAGTCTGGTGCTTTTCTTCTGTCTACACAGAATTCACATCGCCCCATGTTGGGCGCCAAAATAGCTTGACACTACTTGCCACCTGTTGTATAAAGGCTGGTACGTAGGGTAAGAGTTACCTTTACCAGGCATAGACTATGAGTGCCTTGGATGTTGAATAGGCGGTAAACAATAACGCCTCTCAGTGTTTCAGTTTACGAAGTTTATGTTTGTCTTGAAAGAACACACATACACATTTCACTCTGAGACGGTACCCCACGAGTTGGGAGCCTTACGGGCGGCTTAAATTACTCGTGCTAACTGCTTCCAACGTCGTGGGGGAACGCTAGGCGTCTGGGAAGGTCCCTTGAGCAACGACGCTGGTACTTAGCTGTATTTGTATTTCTGGGTGTTCCGGCGGTAGGTTGAGGTCTGGTAAGCTGGGTAGCCCTTCACAGGCTCTCAGCATGGTCTAGTTGGCATAGCGGACTCAACTGGTGTCCTCCTTCGCCTCACCCTTTGGCCTCGATGATGGCTCTCCACAACTGACTGTTCCGGGGTTCTCTCCTCGACGACCACACTATACAACTGCCTCCGGCGACCTCCCGATCTGACTGACTCCCTTGGCGCGGCACTTTGACTGTCCACCTATTGCGTCCCGGCGCGGTGCCCCTCCTCTAGGCCACCACTCGACTGCCGTCTCTGGGCACGGACTTCCAACTGTGATGCCTCGCGGCGAGACTACCGAACAACTAACTGTCCTCTCTGCGTGTTTCGACTAACTACTTTCGCGTCCCAACGTGGTGCTCCTGGGGAGTCCCCACTCAACCGCCGCCTCTCGGCGCAGCGTTCCAACTATTTGTCTCCCAATGCAGGTGTCGACCGCCCTTCCTTTCTCTGCGCGGCGATCCAACTCTCGCGTCCCGGCGTGGTGCTCCTCGCGAGCTCCCTCCCGACTGCCGCCTCTCGGTACAGGGATTAAACTATCTGTNCTCGCGTCCCGGCGTGGTGCTCCTCGCGAGCTCCCTCCCGACTGCCGCCTCTCGGTACAGGGATTAAACTATCTGCTTCCTCAACGTATCGGACCTCTTAACCCCCCCTCGACAACCACCAGATCCTCACACGTGTCTCACTCATTGAGGGGGTGAAAAAAGGGAGAAGTCCACGGTCATCCTGCCAAATACTGTCAGCCCTTCTTACTCGTCTAACTAGAGGTGCGTCTGCGAAATTCTAGCTTACCTCTGCATTATCTCGGCACGTGTCCATGTTCTCACGCATGTTGCTCGGTGGGGGAGGGTCCGCGGTAATACTGCCAAACACTGTCAGCCCTTTTCTCGCGTATCTCACCTCGGCACGCGTCCGTGATCTCACACGTTTTACTCGGTGCATCAGCGATTTGCTAGCTTAACTCAGCATTATCCCCCTCCCGCGCGTCAACTGCCTGTCCGCCCCCGGGCCGGCCTGGCCTCGCGGCACGTGTCTACTGAGGGGCCCTGGCAGGGGGTGTTATAGCGGCGCTTCTGAATACTAACAATATACTGCACGCGTCATGGTTTCCAAAAGTTATTAACCCAAAGACGCTGAACTCTTACAAATTTTTGAAAATAACANTGAGGGGCCCTGGCAGGGGGTGTTATAGCGGCGCTTCTGAATACTAACAATATACTGCACGCGTCATGGTTTCCAAAAGTTATTAACCCAAAGACGCTGAACTCTTACAAATTTTTGAAAATAACATTTTTATTGCAGAATTCAAAACTCTAAAATAAACAAATTGAACTTACGGCGTATGAAATTAGTATTGACATTGAGAAGACAGGATGTTTGATGTGTTCACCGGAGGGATTTTATTAGCGTTTATTGGNTCAGCATTATCCCCCTCCCGCGCGTCAACTGCCTGTCCGCCCCCGGGCCGGCCTGGCCTCGCGGCACGTGTCTACAGAGGGGCCCTGGCAGGGGGTGTTATAGCGGCGCTTCTGAATACTAACAATATACGGCACGCGTCATGGTTTCCAAAAGTTATTAACCCAAAGACGCTGAACTCTTACAAATTTTTGAAAATAACATTTTTATTGCAGAATTCAAAACTCTAAAATAAACAAATTGAACTTACGGCATATGAAATTAGTATTGACATTGAGAAGACAGGATGTTTGATGTGTTCACCGGAGGGATTTTATTAGCGTTTATTGGNTATGAAATTAGTATTGACATTGAGAAGACAGGATGTTTGATGTGTTCACCGGAGGGATTTTATTAGCGTTTATTGGTTGTCGTTTTCCAAAGTCAAAGTTGGTAGCATAGGAAATACTTGGGAATGAAAATATTGATTTCTACATGAAGAATTCTTCTTATATACCTGTAATTTTTGTTTGTTTGCTTCACGTATGCAATCTTTGAAGACAGTGGTGTTTGTGAAAGTTTGTATATTCATTTGTGCAAAGAGTAAATACCGTAATCCATATGTAAATTTTGAATGGTTGTAATAAAGAGTAAAAGTAGCAGTAAAAATGTCACTTGAAAACATTTTTCTTTATGTGTAACAGATCCAAAATATGCTGTTTGTAAATTTTGCCAACAGACCCAAAATATGCTATTTGTAAATTATTCTAGAAAAATTTTATGTTGTGGCAAAATCCATTCAACGTGTGCTTTAATAAAACATTTAAGTTACCTCCACATCAGGTGAAAGACTATGTGTTTTCCCATACTACAAAAACTAGACAAGAAATTTTTGAATTTACCACCAGCATCTGTGTTCTCCGAACGATTGTTCAGCACAGCACGGAACATATGTGACAAAAAACATAATCATCTTGACCCTGAGCATGTTAATGTTAAGATGCTTGTGTTCCTAAACAAAAACTTGTATGCTTAAACGGTACTGTGTTAAAAAAATATGTTATGTAAACATAACACAGATGGTATTGTAATTGGTTTTGAGTAAAAAATTACTTAATTGGTTGTGTTAACCAAATAGTTATTGTGTTTGCGGATGCATACTTTTTGGTAAGGAACAAGATTCGGATTCAAAAGAAATGGGAATTGACCCATCTCTAGTTACAACATAACATAGTGTTTATATTGTGTATAATACTAGCTATGTTACATAAACTGCTATAATATCCATATGTTCTTTAACACAATAATTAGCAGAAATTAACAAATAAATGTTTTCCAATATTTATTAACAATGTGTTAAATTCACATTCTAAATATAGCCATTTAATTAAGTAACATGTATAATATAATAATATTACAGGATACGTATAGTTTTGGTTATAACATTTATAATAGAACAATTTTAATTACTTTTTTCTTAAACATAAATTTTAATTGAGTTTTTTTTTTCTCGATTAGTTTAGCTTTACTTTTACATTTAAATGCCTGTCAATGTAAAGTTGGGCCATCCTTCCATTTATAGGAATAATTAGATAAATTCTCTTTGGAGTTGTGTTTATTTATTTGGTTGTCTAGGGCAACATTTAAGTTCCTATTATGATAGGCTTTTTATTTAAGTTTTAGATCACTCTTCGTCCTTACTTCAAAGAAGCCCGACATGTTAAAGCATTTGCTTGGCAAAAATGACCATTTCTTTCTAAAGTAGGATAGATCAGTATGCAGAACCAGGAAACATTTGTAAAGTTGTTAGGGGGCATGGATCGTTGAAGAGATGCCACGAGGTGCCTGAAATTTTAATTTTTTGAGTGCTTTGAAATTGCTGATGCCACCGGAGGAACAAAACTTTCCTGGTACCAGGAATGACGCCACCAACAACACCCACTTTCCCAGCCTACTATCCTGCAGCAGGCTGTAAGATGACCACTTCCAGTTGCTTCAACTAGTCATTTTAACTATGTCTCTGCCAAATTATATTTTTAATGTATGCAGAAAAGTAACTTTTCATCCTAACTTCCCAGTGGCCATTAAGAACCCAAGTGCTTACCACTAAAGTTTCCTTGGAAATTAAACATATTTTTTTTAACTTTGTTCCATTTTTCTTAAGAGCATTCAAGAGTAAATAACAAGGTGNTCCTTGGAAATTAAACATATTTTTTTTAACTTTGTTCCATTTTTCTTAAGAGCATTCAAGAGTAAATAACAAGGTACAAATTAATGAACTATTTACAAGTCTGAAGGAATTTACTATTAAAGTTCTAGTTTTCCCCTTAATAAAATTTTGTATGGAAGGATATAGATATTGCCAAATCATTTCATTTCTTCAAACTGAGCAGCATCATCATAAATTTATTTTATTCAAGATTATTCATTATTTAATGTGTTCACTGCATTGTGAATTTCATTCAATTAAAATTTGTTGCTTTTTCTCCTTATTTTATTCCAAATAGAATATTGCTTATTTTAAAGGGTGTTGTATTTGTTCTACGAGTGTTTGAAGGTCTTGTTTATTGATAATATTTTTTAAGGATTTACGATGTTTGTATTGTCCTATAAATCATGTTGCATGTCTGCTCTTGGCGCCCCCATACAATTTTGATTTCCATTCAATATCTTTTTACACTTCCAGTAATTTTATTTAACAAAGAAACAGTTTGTTGAAAATACAAGTGTCCAGGTAAACATACCCAAAACCAATATTTAGAATATACATGTTTATATATAACCTGTTTTTTTTTAACTGAAAAAAAAAAAAACCCTGGGGATTTGAAATAAAGCCCAAGTGGGTTGGGCATTTACAAGAAAATTAGTTTTTTCAAATCCTGCATAAACATGAAAGAGAACGCATTCACAATGGCATTCACCGACCTGTAAACGTTTCACTGAACGCAAGTGTCCCCATGCTCCAACATAATTGCTAAAGATGTTTTATAGCCAATTCACTAAAAGCCAAGATAATGTTATATTACATTCAACTCTAGATTCTAAGACCTTTCATGGTTCCCCAGAAAAGGGTTGTTTGTCATGGTTCCGCAAAAAAAAAGGTTGCATTTTGAGAGGGTCGCTGTTTCAGGGGTCTTAGGACTCTTACGGTACGTATGTTATGTTGGTGATATTGATGATGACTAAGGTGGAAAACAGTACTCAGAACTAAAAGTTGTAATTTAAAACTTGCCTACTACAATTATGGTTTAAATTGTCTTTTTAAAGTACAGTCAACTCTTGATTCTGTCTCTCTTCGTGGTTCTCAGGGAAATGGTTGTTATTTCAAGAGGACCCTTATTGGAAAATTGTATTTTGGTTCCCAAAAAAAAGAGCAGTTAGTTTGAGACGGTCGCTATTCCAGGGGTCTTAGAATCAAGAGTTGACCCCTGGAATGGAATAGCGACCTCCTTGATATAACTACCCTGTTTTGGGGACCGTAACACAATTTTCCAATAATGACCCTTTTCCCAGGAACAGTGAAAAGTCGTAGAATCAAGAGTTGACTGTACTTTAAAAACACACATTTGAACCATATTTATAGTGGGCATAATTACAGTTTTAAATTACAACTTTTAGTTCCGAGTACTATTTTCCACCTTAGCCGTCATCAATATCACCAACATAACAACATACATCCCACAACAGCTCATCAGCTGTTAATACTTTGCTAACGAGAACATCTACTGTTTACATGCTGTGTAGGTTGGTCACACTGTCAAAATTTAGTGTACTTACATGAAATGCAGTATAATTAACATTCTATTACCTATATTTAAAATATAAATACACAGTATTTTATTTCATTTCAGTTGCCAATGAGACCGTCCCTTGTTTTGAGAATGGCCCAGTTTCAGAAGTTTTTACAAATGAAGTTGTGATAAAAGTTTCAGCAATGTTTAATTAAATCTAAAATTATGTTCACAATTAGTATGGTCCCCCAAAAATCCATGTATTAGTAAGCATTGGAAATAGACGATGTACTCACCCAACCATTATTAGAAGTGGTTCTATCCCTTCCAGACTACAGATAGGCATCCAACACACCTTGCCATTATCTTCTTAACTGCTCTCAGCAAAGCCTTTGCCAAAAGTTATGAGAAGGTTTGTCCATCACATTCTATCCATGCTTTCCTATACATATGATGAAAATTTGGTTGTCCATGCATAAAATATAACCAAGCAGCTGCTGCTTCTCTAAGCTGAAATGCAGTACATAATATTTTCCATGAAGTTTCATCTTCTTTTTGCTTTATGAACACACGAAAATATGGTCTGGAAACTTACATCAGCAGCTTAACTATGTGTCAATTTTATGCACAGTTTTAGTTAATAAAATGGAGATAAAGATAGGTTTCTATTATATTCCACACACAATTTTTATATGGAAATTATGTCAATTGCAAATGTTTGCATTTATTACACTTCACTTCACTTCACACATTGGCTAGTGAAAAGAAATATCTTCAAAACTGAACTGAATAATATTTTTATTTACATTATGATGTGTTCACACCTGTCTGTGAGTTTTATTTAGTTCTGTATTTTCAATTCACTTAGAAATACAAGTGAAATGTTAATAAACTTTTAGTGTTCCCATATGCAGCTACTTCTGTCACGCATAACAGCTTTTTCACCAAATAAAATATTTTTGCTCTTGTAAAAGAATTCAATTTTTTTCTTCCATAAATTACTCCGCACATTATCAGTCAGTAGTAACAATCAAGCACTTTTGTAATAAAACTTTTACAATAATCCCTGCAAAACGTCTCATGATGCAACAATTTCAATTGTAACACACTCGTGAGGCACTTCAGTCAAACCTTGGACTAACTGCAAAAAAAATCTTTGTTTATTTTTTATGGTATATTTAAAAATGCATAACAATTCTCCCGAAATATTTCATTTTCATTACAATTTCTTATGATTTCTTACCATAGAAATTATTTGTGGATATCACACACCCACTTCTTGTGCAGAAGCTAATACAATAATCTAGTAACAATAATATAAATATACCAAATTTTATAATTTTTCTTCACTCATTATACACATTAAAACCCAATATTCCTCCAAAGTTAATAAAATGCATAACATTTAAGTAAATAACTTGTTGCAATATTGCAGGCAGACTTCACTTTTGCATAAAAATGTCTTCAGTTTTTCATATTATATTTTGCACTGGAGATATTCTTTTAGCAATATCTTTCAAAGGAAATGCACAACCCTTACACTGTCAGTCCAAAGTCGGACAAACTTTTATGTTTGTTGACATCATAGTGACACACTTGGTATACCATAAATGTGTGAAACAACTATACATAAGCACTGGTGGAAGCAATTACATTGATGTCTTAAATAATCTTTCCAGTTTTCATTTGCCATAACGCAGAAAAAACATGTGCGGTTTTTTTAAAATGTCTACTATCTGGAAGCAAAACATTACTGTTCACATCACAAACGCACTTGTCCAAGAACACGACTATAACTTCATAAATAATTTTATCTATAACATGCAAAATTAAAATTTTTTTAATAAAAATGAACATACTGGCCGCTCTAAATCAAAAATTTGTTTTACAGTCCCAAGTTTTCTTCAAATCCTTTATGGGCTTGAATCACACATCCTTTCAGGATGTGTTATCTCAGTCAGTACTAAGGATTGCAGATATTTCCTCAGAATTGATTTAATATCCTGAAAGCTCTTTCAACACTTGCACTGTTATATGGGCGGGCACTTTATACGAGTGTCTATACAGTGTGAAATGCTAATGCCTATAACTGGCAAGAGCCCACGTACTGCACACAGGAATCTACTACACTGAGCATCGTACTCGTACAAGAAATCATATTTGAAAATATCTTGCTTAAATGATCCATTAATTCACAACTTTTTGTTTTCTGGTGTAAAAAGTTTACTTACAAAAAGTTTACTCCAGTAGGGCATGTTAACTTGCAGTAGCAAAAGGTAGCATTACCTTTTCACCAGTTTCACAAAATTTTATTAAACCAAAGAAAAATTCAGTGTAGCTGAGGAACTGGTTTCACTGTCTTCCAAATGTGCATAGGTGTTGCATGACCAACATGGCAGACAGATGATTTTGCCAACTTTACAATATTAAATCACTCTTAATAACTGTATTTTACTAAATGAGTTACATTTATTGCAATAATATCCCCAACTGTAAATCAATTCTGTGCACATATGGTTGATCATGCTCAAACAAAAAAAATGTAATTTCCCCAAATACTGTATTACAATTTATAATAGAAACTAAATTATTAACACCTACCGTAGATAAACACTGTCTGGCATGACCATCTTGGGAAATATGGTTGAAAAACTTGAGTGTTTTACAAGCAGTCACCTTTGTGCACATAATTCTCCCTGCCAGTCTCCTGTTGTTTTGTAATATGAATACATGCCTTAAGACCACTATTCACATAAGTGATTCACAGCATTAGCTAACTATACTACATGAACTAAGTAGACACCAAACATTTTTGTCGTCAAGACACTTAAAAGATGGAAACAAGCTTGATACTACATATCCAAACTACAGGTATTATTTTTTTTAATAAAGAAAAGTGTTACAGTTTGGATTGTCAACAATTTATGAAAATGCATCTGACCTTGCTCACTTGTAAAATGTCTAACAATTATTACTGTCGATCTCATACAAAAAAGGGTAATTGCAACAGTTCTTACACAAGTTTTTCTTCGGCAAGTAAGGCAAAATTCCATGCAGAATGATTTGAAAATTTTCACAAGACCAAGCAAAATTGTATTGTAATGCTGCTATGTGCCACTGGCCTACTGTTTCTCTCATCTAAACTCTGAGGCATAAACACTTAGAATTATTTTGACATAAAATATCCCGTCTTGAAAACCAACTACATCTTATTACAAGAAACTGTATTGGCTATTACCGCAATGTAAAATAATAAATCCTTAATTTGCAATTCAAGTTGTGTGAACGTTGTCAACACCACATGCAGTAAGTGACCTTATGTGATGCAAAGTAACATGATGTGCAAACAACACTAATCACAAACACCATACACAGCTGACACACACATACACATAGTCTCCATCTGTAGAAATGCAGATGATCAAGCGGGACGAACCTGCAGCAGCAAGTCGTCTGCACCCAGCAGTGCTGTCAGGAACTGCTGACCGTCCTCGCAAATTAGAAATTTTTCGCTGGCAGTGCATCGCTGCAGCAGGTTCTTAAGGGATTTCAGTGCATCTGACCTCACGTTGATCTTTGTCAACATTGAACGCAGCTGCCATAACTTGTGGATGTCGGTCCTCTGCAAAATAGTTATTTACAACATTAAATTTAGTTATTTCAATATTCCACTAATTACATCGGTGTAGTGGTGTAAAAATCCTATGAGAAAGGACAGTATTTTTATAGTACAAACTCCATGTGATATAAAGCATTCTGCACTACACAGAAAACTATTCACATATTAATATACAACTTCATTCATTATTCATTTAACAAAACATTAAACTTCATGATGTGTGCAGTATCCGTTGTTCCAAGTATCACTCTGGTAAATAAATCTGCCTGTTGTGGATGGATGAATGAATGAAATGAGTATTCAACATTTTCTCAAAACCTTGAAATCAGAAGAAACAAAACAAGCTTTTTAAGAAATATTAGAAAGATGCAAAACATTTTATTTCTATGTTTAGCCAATTTTAAACGTTTGATGATTACAGGATAGCCACTCAATTTCTTTTATGAAATTCTCTGTTCTCAGTATTCCAGAACAAATTTACATTTTTCCTTGACTGCTCACTTTGGCTTAATCTTTGCTTTGACAAAATTTATCATTTAAATTGCATAATATGTTCAGAACAGTTAACACATTAATATTGTGCAGCAACCACACTAATAATAGCCCACAGTCAGCAACCTAATTTTCACATAATAAAACTGTCATGTAATAAAACTGTCATGCTGCTTGAGGAACAAAACCCATTAAGCCACCATTTCTCATGTTTACCTATTAATGGATACTGTGTAGACAAGTTGGTGATACAGTTTTATCTGAAATACGAGGGCTGATTCAGAAGTCATGGCAACTATTGTTTATCTCCCGAAAATGATCCGTCACAGGAAATGTACTATGTACAGTTGAAAGTGTATGACAAGTACGGTTTAAAGGTGACACCACATGAGGGATGGATGCAGGAAGTCCAGCAAGGAACAAAGTAAATTGATATATTCTCCTTCACTCTGATTATACTCATTTGAACAGGTACGTATTGAACATGTACGGGTCGTTTAATATTCTTTGGGTCGTTTAACATTCTTCAAAGCAGTCTTCAAGGATGTCCACGGTTCGTCAATGTGTGCTATCCCACGTCAAACTTCTGTTACTGTCAGATGGGATATGAGTGCATCCACCTGGCCGTGAGCACTTTCCTTGTTCGTTGTTGGTTGACAGCGGTGTGACATGGGCGTAACCAATGTCGAACAGCGTGCGTACATGAAGGTAGCCATACCCCGCGGCCAAAATACATGCAAATGTCATGCAGAGCTACGGGAAGCATAGGGTTTTCGTACTATACCCTATTGTACAGTGGCAAGGCGGATAGAGGTCTACAAACAGGGAAGAGAGTCGACAGTTGACCTACCTCACAGTGGACGTGCTGTGTCAGCTGACCACGAAATATGAGTGGCTGTGGTCGATCAATGCCTAATGGACGACACTCGCTGGACTATTATGGAATTAGCCCAGCATATAGGTATTCCGGCATTTCAAATGTACATAGTACATTTTCTGTGTTGGATCATATTCGAGAGATAAACAATAGTCGCCACGCCACAACTTCTGAATCAGCCCTGAAACATTTCTTATCTGTAACGTATCTCACATAACACTACATTCCCTGAGAAAAACTGCAGCTTACTGTCATTGTTTTTCCAAAGAAAGATCGCATAAAAATATTACTTTAACACTGAAGTTTGCCTTGATGACCCTAAACATATGGGCTAGTGTTGACATTTGGTAACACAGATTTGCCTGCGCACATTTACAGTACTGACGATGGCTCTCCTCCATCATCTCCTATGTTAGGATGGGTGGTCAAACAGAAAATTTAAGTAAAATATATACGTGCTAATCCCACATGACTGACCGCTAATAAGAATTGAGAGTGTGTGATCCAAAAGTCAAATCATATCCTGTGTAAAACCTCATACAATAAGAGTTTCTTGATGGGGAAATGTTATCTATAAAATTAACACACGTTATCTCTTAGCAATTAGACTTATCAGTATACAAATTTTATATCTTGACAAAGAGANGATATCCTGTGTAAAACCTCATACAATAAGAGTTTCTTGATGGGGAAATGTTATCTATAAAATTAACACACGTTATCTCTTAGCAATTAGACTTATCAGTATACAAATTTTATATCTTGACAAAGAGAAATCACTCAAACTGAAAGACAGTAATTACATACCTCTTAGACATTAAAACATTCAGTTCATTAAAACTTAGAAAAATTNTCACTCAAACTGAAAGACAGTAATTACATACCTCTTAGACATTAAAACATTCAGTTCATTAAAACTTAGAAAAATTATAAATGATAATTAAAATAAATTATGTAAAATATTCAACCAGCATTCGTAATGTAAATAAACAAGAAAAATATTAATCTGACAAATGTAAACATTGAAATAAAATCATAACATTTACCAATATATGTGTCAACATAAAATGTAAACAAATCACTTTTCCTGTACTACTATACCAGGCCGAAACCCACTGGGTCATAGTCCTGCCTGGTGGAAACAAGATGGGTAAAATCCTACTTAACTACATACTTAAAGCATCACTTTCATACCAAACGCCAATCACGAGAGGACTACAATACATTATTATGCATCACGTCATGCGTTACCATGACAACCAATATAACACATTGCTCTTAGCTCGTGACCTCCATCCATAAACCTCTTTGTAGCAATTCAAAAAGAATCCCAAAATAAATAATGATTATCATTATACATAAAATTGCGTAGAGTACACATACTTGCCATTTAAAGCAAAATATTTAAACAACAGTAATTAAAATGGTAGCTCCCACACATAAGCAAACAATAAGCAACTAAATGTTATGTGTGTCAAATCACTGGAAATTATTATTATCAACAGTAGTAGATAAAAAAAACATTTTTTTAAAGGCATTACAATCTTCACAACATTATGGGATGTTGTGTGCTTACTTGGAACACTGCTGCACATTACACTTGTATACCTGTTCAATAATTAATTTTTGCACAATAATTAATTTTTGCACATCAGTGCATTTAAAAAAAAGTAGAAAAGATTTGAACTCCACCTCTTTGCAAAAAGTTACAAAACAGTCATTTCTTGCAATTATATAAAATTATAAAATATTTTTTCACAGAATTTTTTGCTTTTTGAAATTAAATTAACTATGCTATTATTCAAAAGTGATGAATGCCCATTTAAACTACAGTTTGGTGGGAACTATGTCAAAACCCTATTCAAGAATTAAGTTCCCCCTCAAATTTCTTGGAAATAATTTCCAATTATAATTGCACAAGCAACTTTCATTTGTGTCTTATCCTGGCTGCTTTGATTTGACTTCATTTTTATTCATCCAATATATCATACATTAGAGATATAAAACATGTAAATTATAAAAATTTACGATTACAGATTAAAATTGGTAACATAGGAAGCAGAATGTAAAAGTCACAAAACTATTCTTATGAAACAAATAGAAAAACTTATAGGCTACGTAGGTACAGCAAATAAAAAACACACAATTTTTAGATTATTAGAAGACACATTCAAATCACCATTATTAGTAATATGATCGTCAGAAAACTTCCGTTGTATAATGTCGCAGTTACACTGCACGCTGAACTAGTTTGTTTTGAATATGTTCAGCTTTGTATATGGTTACACAGTGTTTGAAGTTGTTTCAATCGTCATTATTTCCAATTCAAACTAAGCTGATTGTGTACAAATATCAGAACATTTATTTTCTTGTATGCTTTGCTGTGATTGAGTTATTCAATATCAACAAATCATTGCAATAAGATGTCTGACCTTAGCGGGCATTTGTGTAGCAGTATAAAGAAAATTAACACGTAAGTTACTTAAAAGTGTTTTTACCTTAGTGACCAACTGTTTGCATGTAAGATAATATAAAATCATAACACTGAAAAATAACACTCCTAACCTCACAAACTTAGACAATTAAGCCGAATGGAAACATTACAATTGGTTGTCGTGTAACCATGTGAATATGTTTACTTTGAAAGTCATTTAACTTAATGTGTTTGGCTACCTAAACATATTCACAGTAACTACTTCAGCATGCTATGTAACCATATCCTAACAACTAAGAAAGACATAAAAAACAAAACAGAGAATAAATTAAAAAAAGGTAATAATTAAGAATAATAGTTTTTCCAAATAAAAAAATGGGAAAATAGTAAAAGCAAATGGGTGTGTACTGAAATTACTAATCACACTTTATATGAATTTCATGGGAGCACCATGTTATTTGTAGTATAAACAATGAAATGTGATAGTGAAGAGGGTTATGAAGCTCTGGAAATTTTTAATGTAAAATATATTTTTATCTGGTTGCTGAACCATGTTAACAGCAAGAACACCTTTGGGAACTAAGTCTTAATTCACAATAAGTGGATCACTGTGTAGGTGTGCTGACGCGCTAAGGACGTACAGTAATAAACCAAGCTAATGAAGCAGTGCCTGAATAATAGTTACTTCTATTGAATTTTGCAAGTCTTACGTTGTTGATATTCACGAGAGGATTGTACAAAGTTGCATAGAAGTAGGACCAAAAAATATATATATATATAGTATATCATACAAAGGGACGTTACAAGACTAGGTTTATGTGCAATTTAGGAGTATCACCATTGGTATATTTGTGCAACAAAAGGAAACTAATATGCATCGATTTTGGCCATCCATTTTGAATTTTACCGTAGAGTTTCACTTGCAGGTTGTGCGCTGGTGTGTGCGAGAATGAGTACTGCTATGGATCTTCGGTGTTCAACATGAATTTGACTGTGTGAAACTTGTGATTTACGAATGGAGAGTGAAAGTACGAGAGTTTCTTTACGATTATTTCCATGTTTAATGTCAAATCTAATTATTGTGCGGAACTACAAGTGTTTGTGGAGTTTAGACTCATTATAATAAACAAGGGGGTGTATTCACTGTTTACATGGACGAGTACATGTATTCAGTGTAGTGAATTTTACTGTATAGTGTTACATGTTAGCATGAGAATGGAAGGGCTGACATACTGCTGGCACTGAGCAGTGTCAAATGCATTCAAATTATACCTAACATCAGAACAGGTTGCAGTGTTTACTTTGTGTTTAATTACTGCAGTCCTGTGTAAATTATGTTCAAGCGTTGGCCCCTCGCACTGAAAAATACTGAACAAGCATTGCCTCCTCACACTGAAAAATACTGATAAAGCGTTGCCCCATCACACTTAAAAATACTGATCAAGGATAGCCAAACATTACGCACATAGCCAGGGTCCCTGCGCCAGCAGGTGAATAAATCCCCAAAACAGTGTTCCATGTAAAAAGAATAACAGGGTGTGTGATGTGCCGACGTGCTATCACACATCAGCACACACTCCCGTTGTGATTCGAAAATTGTGAAAATCCATAAAGTTAAGTTAAGTCTTCTGTGGTAAAGTCACCCTTTTAACATAAATTTTACATAATTGTTATGCATTTTACCTCACAATTACCCCAATCTTCATAACCCTCCCACTACTTCGAATATTGTGATCCCCCTATTAAATTTGTGTTCAATGTGATTAGTAATGTCAATTCACATATACCATTTTCCAAGAATTTGTTTTCAGGGAACGCTGCGATTTTTAATAATTACCATGAGAAAGGTAAAATCAGGATTTATAAAAGAGAAAGTTTTTCAATGGAATTTTCTTACAAACTCTAGGTAATAAAAATTTTATTATCCAAAAATATTTATTAAATAACTAATGTACCAAAAATTTAATTAGCACGTCACCAACATAGGTAATGGTTGAAACTTAAAACTATGTACAGAAATGCACAATTCAATTATTTAAAAGTAAAGGTTTTTTTTTTCTTCCCCAGTGTTTCAAATTGTCAGGAAAAGTGAAACTTTGTTTAAATTTACTGTACATAGCATTCTATAATTATAATTTCCAAATATAGTAATACCCGGTATTAATAGATGATTAAATAAAACAAATCAATTTTGTATATAAGCATTTAGTCAACTAAATATAGATTCCGTTTTTTTTGCAGACATTTCGACGTGCAGTTTCGAGTAGAAAGCATGCAAGTGCCGACAGCGTCTGATTTAGATAATTATGCTACCAACAGAACATACGTAAATGTGACCTAACAGATCACAAACTGCAAAATAACGAAATTATCTATTCAGACAAGCCTCGGTATTAAGCTAGAGATTGTTTTCTTAAATAAGCTCGGTGATAAAGGTACGCCGGTTCTGATCTGAATCTCCCCCTTTATGAAAAACTATTCTAGAATTACATGATTAGCCCTGCGGAAACAGGTAAATCAATTTTTAATGCTGAGTAAGTTCACAAAAATAAATACTAAATATATATAAAGTTTACGAAAACACTATTCCCATCACCTCAAAAGAGAGCAACAGTGATTCAACGTCAGCATCCATTCGTCTTCCTTGTCCTTTCAAACGTAAACAAATCTGTTTCACAACACTAGAGGTTGCCAACAAACCCTGGACTGCTTAAGTTTGAATATAATTATGTTTTTCTGACGCTAGACTTTGT
Source organism: Clitarchus hookeri (assembly GCA_002778355.1). Taxonomy (NCBI): domain Eukaryota; kingdom Metazoa; phylum Arthropoda; class Insecta; order Phasmatodea; family Phasmatidae; genus Clitarchus; species Clitarchus hookeri. The sequence goes on from NQII01001571.1 coordinate 131,070, forward strand.
TCCTCACAAACTATGCAAATCATCATATAACTCATATTAAGAGGAAGCTTTCCCAGACTTGAAAAAAAAAAGTACAAGTTTTCCAATTAATAAAAAATGCCTGGATTTATGTATTATGGTTGGCTACACTGGCTTTATTGCAACCGTTAAGAAGCCCATGATGCTTTCCTAATTTCAAATGTCTTTAAAAGAAAAGAGTACCAACAAAAGTGATGAGAGGGGCGGGGATTGATAGCTTATAGCTTTATTATGTCCAAACCACAGAGTTCATTGGTGGTAAATGCGCCTGTATAGCGCTAGAAAAGTATTGTACCATACCTAAGCCACAGAAGGGACAGTCCATACTGATGCGATCTTTTACGTCATCATATATACGTAAACAAATAAAGCGGATGTAAACATTGTGCGTGCACCAGGGTGACAAGTTCGCCCATCATTGCCGTTCAACAAAAATTAATAAATTTTATTTAACGTAGATATTAACAATGATATTTTGTGGTAATATTACATAATACAGCCTGGCCATGGCAAAATAAAGTTTTGTAAAAACAAAACGGGGTTACTTCTGGGGAATGAAAACTTATGTTAAGTCACAATGGTGAAATTAAAAGCAAGGTGTCCGAAAACGCTACGAAACCACTATTTAAAATGCTGTATCGGCCATGTGACGTAGGTTAGGCAGTGATATTAGGGAGTTTAGGGTCGAAATATACTGAGCTGATAATGCACTAGGGTGACCATCTAAAAAAAAATAAAAATCAGAAAATGCAGGAAAATTAAAGTGCAAAATCAGGGAAATGTCTTAAGTAAAAAAAAAGGCTTTTGACATAACGACTAGATCTGATCTGAACAAAACAATAAAATAAGGGGTCAAAGAGTGGGAATAATATACAGGTTGAGTCAGCACCTTTACGACAAGCTTTGTGACGATGTTCCTTGCAAAATGTCAGTTAGAATATGTGTAACAACAAATGCCAGAAAACCACTCCTAGGGGTGGGAAACCTTTGTGAGGATGGGGTTGAAATAATTAACTTCATTTATTACACTGAAACCATCTGATATTGAGGTATGATTTTTTGTATGTATGTCAAACAATCTTTAACACACAAATCCCATTGTTGGCCTGCAGCATTCCCTACATGGTAAAATGGGGATTGCCAATCCTTTGAATAGTGATAAAAGTGTCTGTAAATCGTTACGTAAAGTGATCAAAGATTATGAATTAAAATGGCAAGACGTTAAAAATTACAAATGCCACGTAATGCTTATGAGGTTTGCTAAATAGTTAATTTCGACTGACAAGTACTGCTGTGACATAGTCACATTGTAATGATGCAGTAGTATTCATTTTATGGATACGCGGTTAATTTTCTTTCGTTTAACGGGGCTTCATAATATTTTATCGGTATTTGAAATTAAAGCCATGGGAGTGCGCTTATCGTGGAAGTTATGATTATCGGGCATCCATTTGCCATTTCGAAAGTCGTAGTTATCAGTTAGCGTCAGCATTAGTGATAGAAACTTTCCAAACTGCATCAACAGTTTTTGTTCTAGAAGGTTTGATTATCTTTTACTACAATGCAGTTTGGATAGCGTGGGAAGAGCGTGGCGACACACGCTATGCCCATATTTGGTAACGGTTGGTGGCACCCTGGTGTGAGAAGGGAGGTAGCCACGAGAGATAAAAACCCTGGACGAATACTCGCCCGCAAGAAAAAGTAACAAGCCGCCAAGGAAGACGCATTGTGCATGACAAGTATCGCCCACACCGGCAAGCACCCGCGACCGCTAAATCTTTCAACTTCGTTCTTTTTCGGCCAAACCTTAACTGTAATAAATTCTTTCCGCCACCGTGGGATGTTGATAGGGTGCCAGGCAGGAACGGACGTCCCTCCTACCTTCGTATTTTCTTCTTGCGGGGCAAGTTTTTGAGACGATAAATCAATAATCAACTGTGGTGCTGTTCTGTACTTGCCTGTTTATCTGTGAACCTGTTCGTACTCGGCATACCTGAAGATCATATGTGAACTGTTTCAATTGATTGATCAATAAAAGTATAGAACAAATAAACTGGAATTGAACTTTATTTCATTGGCGCCTTTTTAAAGAGTTTCATGTCGCTACTACTGAGCTAACCGAGTTGTAACTTCCAGCCGTCAATACCAGATGCTGCATCGTTACATCATCTTTGTTGAGCACCTGTTTTGTTGTTTTATTTGAAATGTGTTTTTAAATGTATTTAATTATTTTATTTCTTTAATTTGATTTAATGTTTATTGTTTGATTATTCCATCAAGTAGTTGTTTATTTTTGTTTGTAATTTATTAATTGTCATTTGGTCAATGATTTATACTTATTTAAAATGTTTTTTGTTCATGATTTCAATTCCTTTGAGTGTTATTTGTTTGCTGTATTGAATTTATTTTATGTCTTTGTTTTGTTGTTAATGTATGTCATGCGTACATTTATTGTTTTATTTACATTACACTACACTACTTTACATTGTAATGATGCAGTTATAATAATTATTGGGATACTTGGTTCATTTTCTTTCGTTTTGCAAGGTGTTGTAATATTTTATCAGGATTCGAAGTTAAAGCCATGGCAGCTTTGTTTATCAGTCATACGTTTGCTTTTTCCGAAATCTTGGTTTTTGTTCGCGTCAGCATTTGAAGATAGAAGCTTTCCAATTGCAGTATAAATTTGTTCCTTCTANGGTTTTTGTTCGCGTCAGCATTTGAAGATAGAAGCTTTCCAATTGCAGTATAAATTTGTTCCTTCTAGAAGTTTGATTATATTTTTACTACTACGCAGTTCGGCATGGCGAGAGGGGTGGTTCCAATGGGGGTTGCATAGGCTTTCAAAGGGATTCCGGCCACGCCATGCCCTTATTTGGTCACGTTTTTGGCACCCAGGGGCGAGGAGTNGCATAGGCTTTCAAAGGGATTCCGGCCACGCCATGCCCTTATTTGGTCACGTTTTTGGCACCCAGGGGCGAGGAGTGGGGGTAGGCACGGGGCGACTTATACCCTGTGTGTCTACCGCCCGCTAGCAAAGAGAAACGGAATAGACAACCAGCTCCCAAAGAGGACACGTCGAGGTGGCAAATATCCCCCACACCGGCAAACTTTTTCCTGCTCAATTATTTCTCCGCCAGTGTGGGAGGTCGCTAGGGTGCCAGGAGGGAACTGACGTCCCTCCTGCATGTGTAATTTCCTCTTGCGTTGCAAGTTTGAATGACGTGATTAATAAGTAAACTACTCTGGCGCTGCTTTTTACTTGTTTGTCTGGTGAAACCGACTGTTCGGGACTCTGCATATCTGAAGCTTGTGTGTGAGCTGTTTCTTGTGAATATTAAATACAATTACAGTAACTAAACAGAGACTGACTTCATTATATTATTATTTGGCGCCTTTCACGTTTCATGTCTCTACAGAATGAGCAAACCGAACTGTAATTTCCAGTCGTCAATACTGCGACTGCTACGTTACAAACACGGCGGCCCAGACGCAGGGCTATGTTACAACATTACATTACAGGGTGAGTCTGCACCTCTGTGACAAAGTCGAAGGAGATTGCTCAAAGACAGTTTTTAAGGCGTTATGTTTACAGTTGGTTAAAGATATTTTAATTCAATATGATTATGGAATGCTTGCTTATGTTGTCACTTCATTTAATATAATTTCCAAATTCAGTTTTATTATAGTAGTTAAACAAAATGCAGTATAATATTTGGTTAATTTAATAGTTTATTGACATGGAGATCATGTGTAAGTATATTTTATTTGTTTCTAAATGATATTCAGTATTATAATTTTGTTTGTTATTATTCATTATTTCCTGGAGGGTAGAAATTATACAATGTTTATTAAACAAAATCACTGAAGAAAATTATCCTGGTTGTCTTTCGTCTTGCCATCGCTGATTGGTGGAGAGATGTGGTGTGGTCAGATGACAGCCAATTGGAGGACAGGTAACAACATAAATAAGGCAGAAGTCAAATTGAATATAATTTTTTCTAGCAGATATCTTGCCACCACCGTTAAAAATATGCATGTGTGGAAAATTTGAATAAGAAATTGATTTAATGAGAAGTATTTGATGGAGAATATGTTTACATAAATAGAATATTGCTGCAAGACATTTTAAAAGTTGAAGTATTAATAACTGAAGACAAAGAATATTAATTATATTGTGTTTGAGAATGTGATGTAATTAACTGTACATTTTCTTTAAGAAGAAATATTTTGTTGAACTTGTTTGAGAAGAAGTACAAAGTAATAAAAATATTAATGAAAAGAATTTCTACATACTGATTTAAATTAAATGTAACAAACAGTGCCCAACGTGTTATTTATATTGTGATTAAAACGGAAATGTAACACATTGTTTGTGTAAAAATGTAATGTAAATAAAATAATAAATGTACAAATGACAGACACTAAAAACAAAATTATGACAGAAGATAAATTTAATGAAACAAACTAATAACACACAAAGGAATTGAAATCATGAACATAGTAACATTGTAAATAAACATAAAAAAATAACATACAATAAATTAACAATAACAATTAATAACCATGTGATGGATAAGTAAAGNTTGTAAATAAACATAAAAAAATAACATACAATAAATTAACAATAACAATTAATAACCATGTGATGGATAAGTAAAGCAAATAAACATTAAATTAAATTAAAGAAATAAAATAATTAAATACATTTAATAACACATTTCAAATAAAACAACAAAACAGATGCTAAACAATGATGTGACTCTTACAGCAGTACATGTCAGTTGAAATCAACTGTTTAGCAGACCTCATAGCTTTACNTGCTAAACAATGATGTGACTCTTACAGCAGTACATGTCAGTTGAAATCAACTGTTTAGCAGACCTCATAGCTTTACGTAGCATTTGTAATTTTCAACATTTGTTTTCTCACATACCATTTGTCTCACCAAGAACTCTTTGTTACGTCTTACCATTTTAATTCATAACCCATGATCACACTTTACGTAACGATTTACGAAGACACTTATTTCAGTATTCAAAGTGTTGGCAACCTCTATTTTACCATGTAGGGAATGTGGGGGCAACAATAGTATTTGTGTGTTAAAGATATTGAATTGTTTAACATGTATACAAAAAATCACTCCTTAATATCAGATGGTTTCAGTGTAAATATATAAAGTTCATTATTTCAACCCCATCCTCATAAGGGTTTCCTGCCCCTAAGAGCAGTTTCCTGACATTCGTTCTTACTCATTTTCTAACTGACATTTTGCAAGGAACATCCTCATGAGGTTTGTCGCAAAGGTGCTGACTGATCCTGTATATTGTTCATTGAACACAGGTCCCATGCGGCAAGTAGGTAGTTAGTATCTAGTAAGAAAATGTGCGGTAGTGAAGGAGCAAGAGAATCTGAAAGAGAAGCATACTTCAGCAAACCGCACATAAAAGGCAACACACACTGTTTTCCGCTGCATATCTTCGCATCGCATTGGTTGGAGGGTGATGTTTGTTGATGATCTGTTGTCTGTCAATCACTGTTCTTCTGTGATCTTTAAGTTTTTATGGTGGAATTAAGCTGTATTTTTTATTGAATTTATGGCGTACTGTGAATATGGACAGGTCAAAATTTTATACAGCATGGTTAAAATAGTTTGTAATGGTGCAGTTAATACTGATTCAATAGGAACATTTGCTTAATTTTATTTTTNTACAGCATGGTTAAAATAGTTTGTAATGGTGCAGTTAATACTGATTCAATAGGAACATTTGCTTAATTTTATTTTTGTAATGGAATGTAATTCTTTTTCAGTATTTCAGATATTTTAGTAGTGTTACAGTAGTATGTGTATTNTTTTATTTTTGTAATGGAATGTAATTCTTTTTCAGTATTTCAGATATTTTAGTAGTGTTACAGTAGTATGTGTATTTGTCACGAGTTTGCTTTTCTGAAGTCTTAGTTGAAGTTATGTCACGGATTAATGATAAGGGATATTAGGATGTTTGTTGATGTTCTTTCTTTTCAAGTATGTTCTGGAAATACAATTGTTTGTTATTTCTGCGCAGTTCAGCTCTCATGGGAAAGTGGTTGCAATGGGGTTTTCTCCAGTGTCTGAAGGGACTCTTTGTAATGCACAATGTCTTTTAGGTAATGATTGGGGAGCGTGATAAGCGTAGCGCTGCACGATGCCCTTATTTGGTATAGCACAATGATGTGAGGGGTGGGGGTGGAGTCCTGTGGAATTATTAACGGTGAGCACCCGCTGCCACCTAACAGAGAGGAAGCTTCGAGCATGACCAATGTAGTCCACACCAGCAAGCACCCATGACTCTTTTTTTCTTTTCACTTGTTTTTACGCCAAATATTTCTGCAAAATTTCTTTCGCTGATGTGGGAGGTCGCTGCCTCCATTAATTTCTTGTAATGCGGATGTTTTAATAACGTGAAATATTAATGAACTCTGCGACACTGTTCTCAAATCTGCCTGGCTCGTATCACAAACTGTTTCGTGTCTTTGCTATGTAAAGTATGTGAACTACATAAACTGCCATAAAACTCGGAAGAAAAAACAATTTCACACTTTTTTTATGGTGCCGTTCTTTACGTTTTATGCTTCTGCCGAGTGAGTAAACCAAACTGAGTTTCAGTCATCGGTTTTTGATGGCTGCAACACCCAGAGTTTCAGCCTTGGTTGCAAGAAGTGTATAAGTACTAAAAAGGTGCTTTGTATAACATGTGCAAAAAAAAGTTTGCATTAAGCAAAATTGGCAAGCAGTTGTCAGGACAAGTGCACAAAGCAAGGATTGATGCAACAAAAAGTACGGCCTACATTTGTGCATTTCCGCATCCTTGCAAACAGGTGGGTCCCTTTTATTTATATAAATAAAGAAGTCATTTAGCACTTTTTCTAAGTACCGGATCACTACCTTAGTCAAGTTAAGCTGGTCCTGTATATTCATTTTTGGTTTTTAGATCTTTTATATACATATTTATATAGAATTTTTATGCAGGAATAAATTAAGGTTACAAAATAGTATCAACCTAGTCGTAAAACAGAATAGGTTCCTTCAGGTGGCAACATTGTTTGTGACTGCCAGTTCTGTGTGTACGTCTACATTAGCAGCAGTTTTTTTTTAATTCTGCAATTGTTGCTGGCTTGAAAACTTTGCTACCTGCGAAAGAGCCATCAAGATTTTACCTCACCTGAGAAACTATTTCAAGACCAAGAGTGTGCAGCAGCTGCTAGACACCTACTCAGTGAAGAAGCCAGCGGAGATCATTGAAGACCGTCTTCAGCACCCTAAATTATACTTCTTAATGATCGCTTCTTCATTTAAACAAGTTCCAAACATTAAAGCCCATGTTTCCTTTCCTGCAATCTGCTATAGAAAATCTTACCCGACAGCTAATGGAGAGATTCATTAAATCCATAATTTTGGAAAGCGCTCATACTGCATACTAGCTCATCAAAACGAACATAGTATATGTGGATAACTGTGTGAAACTGCAACAAGTCAAGATTGGACCAGTTGCAAGACAATCTCTCGACGAAGCACTTGTTAAGGAGGTTGATATGAAGTAGTACCACGTTAAAAGGTGAAAAATTGTCTGGTGAAGATTGTCTAGAAACTTATCAAGGGGAAGCCCCCTGAAGTATAAATTTGCTAAAGCATCTACTTTCCCTGATCCCAAAAAGATATTGACTATGGCAGAACAATGCAAGACTGACTTCGAAACATGTATNAGAACAATGCAAGACTGACTTCGAAACATGTATTGGAATGCTTTTAGTGAAGCATCATGTGACGGCTCTTCTGCCTGATCTAGCTATCCTTCAGTCTGGTCACTTTGTATCAGCTAAGCAAATCTCATCTAAATTTTTATGCCAAACAAATTAATGACTTAGAAGAATATATATATGTGTGGCAAATCGTCAAAATTATCATGTTCTACCAAGGCAATGCCTTTGTCGAAGGGGATTTTTCCATTAATAAGGAAATGTTACTGGAAAACCTTCATGAGGGATTTCTGATACCCTTGAGAAGAGTATGGGATGGCATACAAGATGTGGGCGAAGAAGATTCCGTAAAAGTATCTGCTATTGTTTAAGCCTTATTTGACAGCTTTTTTAATGCAAAATATACCCAAAGTAATAACAATGAAGGAAAACTTAACAAATAAATCACAAGTGGGTAATACTGTACAGTACTAATTTTCTTTGTGCTGATGGAATTTAATATTTGAAAAAGTTTTGGTAACAAAAGTCATAACTTTATAATTTTCCAAGAGAAAGTCTTTGTAATAATTTTTTTGTCTAACAAAGAAACATCAAAACATTCAGTAATTAAGCTCCTAAACTAAAAACTATTTTGCAATGGACACATTTAAATTATTTAATTTTTTGGAAACCTAAAACTGTCATATCATCCCAGTAACAGTTTTTTTCCTCTTTTGCTTAATTAGTTGGGTTACTCCAGAGCAATAATAAAGGACTTAAATAATACATGAGAGGTGGCTGAACCCTATAAAAAATAATGATTTATAGTAGCAGCATATCTAACTATTTTGTTTATCTTTATTTGTTTTGAATATTAAATCCACTTAAATATGGTCTGTTACAACTTATTTTTCTGTAGTGGTAGAAGTGTCATTTGTGTGTTTGTGGTATTTTTTTTTATGGTCTCAATTATGACCATCGCTAAATGAATATCTTACTGCATAAAACATATTTTAAGTGAACACAAATAATTTTGAACGAAACACCCATGTAATATCACCCTACATAATTTTTGGCTGCCCTTAGCATGGGGCCATAGAGACATCTTAGGGTCTTCCAAAATTTGTACTTAGGCAGTTTACAAAAGTTGAGATGGATTCTTTAAATACACAAGGGCCGTACTTTTTGTGGAGTAGTAAAAGTTTAGAACACTTGACGNAAAAGTTGAGATGGATTCTTTAAATACACAAGGGCCGTACTTTTTGTGGAGTAGTAAAAGTTTAGAACACTTGACGAAAGCGGTACATGAACAAAATGGAACAAAGTCAACTGCCTCCATGGAGGAAGTGCCGCTAGATACAAGCAAAGTCAACCACATCACATGCACTTAACACTGCCGCACTCACATCCATTCCTAATGCAGTAGCATTAACACAGTTTATGACTCAACTCATGGCTGATTTTAAGAGATATGTAGGAGCGTGCATGGGTAGACTAAAAGCAAGCAACACAGAAATAAAGGTAAGCAATGAAGCAATGCAGTCAACTAACACAGAATGCTTCACGGAGTTACAAGACAATTTAGCGAAACAGCAAACTACGCTGATAAATATTAAAANTCAACTAACACAGAATGCTTCACGGAGTTACAAGACAATTTAGCGAAACAGCAAACTACGCTGATAAATATTAAAAATGAGTTAAAGACAGAACTATAAGTCAAGCTCAAAGAGGAAATAACACGCCAGCGCATAGAATAAAAATCTGAACTACACGCAAGGCTGCTAAAAATATAAAGAATTCCTGCCAGACACATGCAGCGGAAATGCAGGCAGAACTCAAAAAACAAAAACATCACATTGCACTTACAATCACGCAGGTACAGTGAGACCCCTCCATTCGTTTGGAAAATTCCATGTTAGAGCTACAAAGGGAAGTTGAAACTGCGTGCACTGGAATGTCTGTACAACTAGCTAATGTTGAAGCACATATTTCAGATGCAGAAGGAGCACACAATCTTACACCCCTTAATTCTCTATAAACAAATCTAAACAGGCTTTGATTCTCTCAATACTCACTTAGATGGTCAGTTTTAAAAATGCTGAAAGGGCTGCACATTTTGCGCAGTAAAAATTAAAGCGTAAACTACAGTTTCGGGTGAGAGATATTAATCACCACACGGACGACGTACAAAGAGGGGAGGTGAGTAGTTCCATGAAAGAACATACATATATCGCAACCGAACACACGACTAGGCCAGAATGTACGTGCAGGCCTGTCTCATGGGANCCATGAAAGAACATACATATATCGCAACCGAACACACGACTAGGCCAGAATGTACGTGCAGGCCTGTCTCATGGGAACCCCGTGTTATACTTTAAAAAATTGACCACTTACCCTCAACTGTTTGACCTTAATGAACAAGTATAGATGCACTGCATAGACTTATGCATGAGATTGTCATCCCTANTTACCCTCAACTGTTTGACCTTAATGAACAAGTATAGATGCACTGCATAGACTTATGCATGAGATTGTCATCCCTATACCAGTGGGAAGTCACAAAACACAGCATTCACAGTGTTACCGAATTCCAGAAGTTGTTTTTCAAGCAATTCTGGAATGCAAAAGATACTAGGGATTTTGCGAGTGTGGTTACATACGAGAAGTTCGAACCAAGTACATCACTATCGCTAGAACACTTCTGTCGCATATATGAGTGTGCTCAACATTTTATAGCCCTATGGAGGACTTAGAATTTGTAGCAATGATTAGTGCAAAGTTGCCCTATAGGTATCAAATACATGCTTCTGGATTAACTTACAACCTGTCTGAGTTCCGCTACCAACACCTAAAGTTTGAGCTAATTGACAGAGCTATGAGAGCAGCCAGTAATAAAGATAACAAGCACACACAAGATTGTACTACACCGTTATACCGTCATAACAATGCTACAATGTAAAACCACCAACATCAATGCTCTGGAAATACAGATAACCTGCAAGTCCATATAGTAAATTGGGATTAAGAGTATAACAAAAACAAAAACTTTAAAGTGAAGCACTACAGACATTCAAACAAACGACACACGAGTGATGACAAAGGGGAGTGGAGTGCGGACAAGGACGGCGACCTTGGAACAAAAGGCACAGGCACTGTAGGTCACAGGGAGATGCAGATGAACAAGTGCTGGAAAATAACGAGTCACCACCACCCACACCCCCTTCCTACCCATCACAACATCCTAACCTTATGCAACCACTGCTGCCTGCTAGAGTACAGCAGTCGCCCATACAGATATGCAAGTGTACATGCAGTCCGAAGTAAAGTCTGTGCAGAATGCCAATAACCACAGAAATCACAGTGAGCAGGGTTATTTCCAGAGGCAAGCACCACTTAATCCACACACGCCTAACTTCCAACAAGTACCTCATTATAACCCAGGGATGGCGAACCAATGGCACGCGTGCCATTGATGGCACACGAAACAATATTTTGGGCACGCCACGCCACGGATCAAAAGGTTTGCATTTTAGTTTAAAATAACAAAGTTCACTATGACGTATTGATGCATTCTGCATCCCGGGATATATTTTTCCGTCAGCAGGCACACACTGTCGAAACTCGCAACGACAAGGAAACGCGAACAGCCGCCATAAACCAGCTAAGGGTTCGGCGAGCGTGCCAGAAGAATGACGCCAGGATTCCGCCGCGATGAGAAGGCACAGCCTCTCGCAGCTGCGTCGAAAACGTTAAAAGGTTTCACAGCCCACAGCTGCATTTCTCTCGCAGGCTGGCTACTGCCAAAAACCAGCTAATAGCTTTGGCGAGCGTGCTGGAACAATAACACCAGAATTCCGGGAAGGAAGGAACACGTGTGTCTCGCAGCGGAAAGGGGGACGCTAAGCCCTATACAACTGGGGCCGGGTATCCCACTCGAGCACGTGGTGGGCGAAGCCATAAAACTTTAATGCCAAAATCGCCGGCGCCGCTGAGACCACGTGCGGATAGCCGCAGCGCCGAACACGTGTTTACGACCAAGGGCGCGGCGTTCAGCCCCCAGCCACGTGCGAGATGAGGCGTTTTAATATGGCTAACGGGCTAATAAAACGGCGGAGGAGCAGACGAGAAGAGGTCAGTTCTACCACAGACGCGGAGGGAGTGAGTCGGCGTACGCGAGTCGAGGAAAGAGGAGTGGAGCCGGGAGGAGTGGAGTTCGAGAGAAGGCATCACGACGCCAAGACCAATCTGCGAGGAACTGTCGCAGCCTCCCGACGAGGTGACGAAGCAGCCCCGAGTTCGACACCGGAGCGGAGTCAGCCCCAGCCGAGAGACGAACCAGCGCCTCGAGACAAGCTAAGTAGAGACATGCAGCAAGTGTGAAGAACCTTGTTAAGCGAAAAATAAAACGACATACGTGAACTCTCAAGGAAGTTCAAATTCATTTGGTAAATTTGAACTACGAACAGTAGTGTCAACATATTTACACGCCCTATCACTGAGGACTAGCATCCATTGCTGGCGCCCTACGCAGAGAGCAGATACAGACTTATACGCCATAGCGCAAATAGGGAGGTATCAGTATTATATTAGGAACGAACGCGCGCGAGTGATCCTACGGACCTACGCTAAGGAGTGAACGGGTGCGGTGCGCGGGGCGGCGGGCGGAAAGCGCGCTCGTTTGTTATTGTCTTGCCTTAGTTACGTCGTGGACTACAATTGCTAATGACGCATAGTTTGTTGACGTTTTCGTTCGTTCAATTTCGTTGACACAACTGTATTTTAAAGTTGATTTTTAACTATTATTTACCATGGCTAGTTCAGCAAAAAAACAAAAAGGGCAAGATAGTAAGTGTAATAGAGAATTTCAAACTTGGTGGACTGAAAAATATGGCATGATAAGTAAAGGCGACAAAGCGGTGTGTGTTTTATGTTCTGGTACAGTGGTATGTAGAACATCGTCTGTAAAACGGCATTTTGAAACAAATCACAAATCTCTTAGTCAAAAAAGCGAACCAGTGCAAAAGGAATTAATTGCAAGTGCAATGAAAGACAGAAATAAACAGTCAACGTCTATGATTAAATATGTTGGCAAAAATTGTCATACGAGCGCGGCAAGTTACTCGGCTGCAAATGTCATTGCTCGGCATAGTAAACCTTTTCAAGATGGAGAGTTTTTGAAGGAAGCCTGGTTAGCATGCGCGCCCTCACTTTTTGATGATTTCGATAATAAAGATAAGATAATTCAGCGCATTAAAGATACTCCTCTATCTAGAAATACAATAAAGGAAAGAATCTTAAAACTGGCCGAAAATATAACAGATCAACAAAAAATTGACATTAACTCCGCTCCTTTTATATCGCTATGCATTGACGAAAGTACTGACATTACTAAATCTGCACGTTTAGCTGTTTTTGCTCGATATTGCGTAGGAAACATCATTAAGGAAGAATTAATTGCGATAACATCGTTGCTAACAACTACAAAGGGCACAGATATTTGTACGGCTGTTAAAAATTCGCTTGCTGAGAAAGAAATTGATTTTAAAAAAATTGTTTCAGTCACAACTGATGGTGCTCCAAGTATGGTGGGCAAAAAAAATGGTTTCATAAGTTTATTTCAAACAGACGTAGGACATTCGATTCTTGAATTCCACTGCATAATTCACCAACAAGCCTTGTGTGCTAAGAGTGGTTTAACATCTCTTGATAAGGTAATGGCGGTAGTCACAAAAATAGTCAACCTCATATCGTCGCACGCTTTAAATAAGCGAAAGTTTGATGCTTTGTTGAATGAAGTCAACTCGGTATATAATGGCTTACTGATGTATAATAATGTTCGCTGGCTGAGCCGCGGGAACGTACTTCAAAGATTTGTTGACTGCTTGGAAGAAATCAGACTGTTTGTGCAAAATGAGGGAAAAATTGAACAATACCCAGAGTTGTTGGATGTTATGTGGCTTTCAAAATTGATGTTTTTTACAGACATATGCCAACATTTCAATGAATTGAACGTAAAGCTTCAAGGCACAAATAAAACAATTATCGTCATGATAGATCTCATTCGCGCTTTTGATGCTAAACTACATGTTTTCAGGAACGATATTACTACAAAAAACTACAAGTATTTCCCAAACTTGAAAAAAAATTTCAACCATTTAGATATACATGAGAAACCAGGTGGAGAAGTAACTGAAGAATTTATTTCTGTAATTGATTCTTCAATCAAGGGATTCTCAGCGAGATTTTCTCAGTTCAGAGAATTATCGGAAACACTAAAGTTTATTATGTACCCTGATGTGACTTCATTTGATAAACTGAATTTGTCCCCATTCGATTGGTTGGAAATTGAAGAATTTGAAATGCAGCTGATTGATTTCCAGTCTAGTTCAATATGGATTCAAAAATTTATTGAAGCAAGGAAAGAGTTGGAATTAATTGAAACAGAAAGATTGTCAAGCAATATAAGTAAAAATGCCAGTATCAAAATTTTGGAAACATGGAATTCGTTTCCAGACACATTTAACTGTTTGAAGAAGCTGGCTCGTGCTATTTTAACCATATTTTCATCTACCTATGCCTGCGAGTCATTATTTTCAGAGATGAATAACATTAAAGACTCGCTTAGAAACCGTTTGACAGATGACTCCAGTTCAGCATGCATTCTGCTAAAAGTAACATCTTACAACCCTAATATAAATTATTTGTCATCTAATCTGCAACAACAGAAGTCACACTAATGAAATTTGAATTATGCGTGCAACTGAAACATTTATTATTTGACATTGCAAAATGTATTTTTGGTAGTAAATAAAGAGTTTTGAGTAGATAGTGTTTAGTATTATTATTTTTCTAATAATCACTAAGTTAAAATTATCTGACGTTTTTTCTTTAGAAAAAATGGCACGCTGATACATAAAGGTTTGCCACCCCTGTTATAACCAATGGAGTCAAACTCAAGGGGCCAGCAACTATCAACTTAATAATCCATCAAAATAAAAAGGAGGCTATCAAATTAACTATAAAACTGACCTTGATGGAGTGTGAAGAATGAGGCAGAGGCAAAGGCAAAGAAGACATTCGAGAAGACGTGCATAAATTAGTGACAGCCCGCCTCATCTTTGCCACAGAAACACGCAAGAGGATGAATAAGTTATCCAGAAAGCACAATTTTGAAATTGGGAGCTATGTGCAAAAGGAGAGCCCACCCAGTTAGTTCATTGTGGGATGGTGTATCAAAGGAATTAGGATTAATCTTCGATGGACCCTTCATTGTGTGTGCTAGAATAAAAGAGAATTGTTACCAGCTAGTAACAATCAATGGAGAACCGGCTGGATATTATAGCATTACTCAACTGTGTCTACACGTAATGCCAAAAGTATGACTTGTTGCTGAAAATTAATGTAAATCTGCAAATTTATGATCAACAATTAATTGAAGTGCACCCCTGTTAACCTGCAAGTGGAATCAATATCTGCAGTTATACTGGAGTTGAGAGGCCGTGAGAGCTGCAAGACATTTCCTATTCATGTCGCAGCAAATGTGTTGTTATTTATTGTTTTTGTGCACCATACAACATATTTGTCAGACTGGGCAGTGTTCTGCGCCAGCGGCAACTACCAAGATGTCTTTTTATAGGGAATTATGTTTTGTAATTCTGAATCACTGCAATGTAGAAATACTGCTCATGAAGCACTGGATTACCTACTCCAAAGAAAACTGTATCATTGCTTGTATGAAGTAAGCCTGTATATCCACAAATGTACGCCAGGAAGACACGTATTAAGAACTCAAAAGNAAATGTACGCCAGGAAGACACGTATTAAGAACTCAAAAGAGTGAAGTTACTCTAGGTCAAGACCGCAATATTTGTTCCAGAGAATGCCACAACGCCTAGAACCTAAGCCGTGCCGCAGAAAATTGCTAGCAAGGAAACATGTCATCATCTTATTTTTTTTTATCATTGCAATCTTCTATGCTTATACACCTTCAAAAATAGTTTAGTTTAATTATAGAAACTGTTAATTGAATTTTTACTTGTAATATTTAAGTTGTACATAATTTTTGACGTAAGAAATAATGATGGACTATGGTTCTGATTTTGACTGATAATGAACTGCAATGGTTTTTTTTTNTAATTTTTGACGTAAGAAATAATGATGGACTATGGTTCTGATTTTGACTGATAATGAACTGCAATGGTTTTTTTTTATTTTAAAAGTGTTTTGTGAATTTAAGGGTTTATTTGTGTCTTAAAATATTTCAAACATTGTTAGTTANTTTTTTTTATTTTAAAAGTGTTTTGTGAATTTAAGGGTTTATTTGTGTCTTAAAATATTTCAAACATTGTTAGTTAGGGTTTGGAGTTGTAACAAATCTACACTAATATACCTTTAGGTGTTGTAATTAATTTTTGCAATCAATTTCTTTTTCCAGACTGTTAAGAGTCTATGAGCCTAAGTTATCTTTCTATTGGAAAATTGTTTCATACCCATTTCTAATGCTGTTTAATCTCTACGAGGTTCACCACCTCTCAATTTTAAAATATATAACAGCAAAGTTAAGACTATAAAACAGTGAACTGAATTAAAATTTTTATACACTGAAAGCTAAGTGCACTCGATATACAAACTAAGTGCAAAGCAACTTACATATGGAAGTTATTGCATAACATTGGACACTCATAGAAAGTGCTGAACTGTGAATTACATTAGAATGTCTTTGTCGGTTAATAAATTATTTTGTACAGCAGTAATTTTACGATGTGAAATGCACACACACACTAACCCATTCTAGCACTTGGAACTAGAAGTCAAAAGAAAAAAAAATAGTGCTCCTTATTAAAAAAACACTTCAAAACAGAAGAAAAATTTACTGACGTGTGAATTTCTTACGTCTTCAATAACATACCGACTGGATCAAGATGGTGAAATACCAACAGCTTGCACCAGAGCGCAAGCACAGTCATCATTCCCCTTCACCTTCCCATCCAGCAGTCTGCAGCCATCTCTTCCAAGATTTTGATGTTGTTTGAACATAATTATTTTATTGTCTCATTCTCTCATGTTTTGTAGTATTTTCTTTTTCTTTTTTTTCAGCATTTAATGGACTTTGGACTTGAACTACCACAAAATACAGAGAGAGGTATCATGTTGCCATCCATGTTTTTCTTGTTTGTTCTTTTTCTCCCCCTCAGCTGTCCAATTGTTTACATGCTGCTATAAATAGAAGCAAATGGTGTGCTTGCACCAACATTTTGAAACTCAAGGCCTCTGGGAAACCCTTGAAGGGTGACTCTGACAACCGCTGCTCTGGCCCCCAGGAACACGGACATTCTTGGTACCCCACCAATAGTCTGTATTTGTCGATTTTCTAAAAACAATTTCTCCTTGCTCCATAGCTTTGGCAGGTACATCTGAAGAGATTCCTTCATTGTCTGGACGGCGGATCAACTGGTCAACATGATAATGGTGAACCTGTCTGCTCTCTGTGGCCTCTCCTTGGCGATCACCACTCCTGGGATCCACATGGACCTGACCCATAGTTACGNAACCTGTCTGCTCTCTGTGGCCTCTCCTTGGCGATCACCACTCCTGGGATCCACATGGACCTGACCCATAGTTACCCAAAAGTATGCGGTCCCCTTCAGCGAAATGCCTTCCCCATTCGTCATCTGTGTCAGTCATCTCCACTTTTGAAGTGCTCAGAAAGCTGGAATGCAACCTGTCAAAAATTGTTTTCAGTTTCCTGCCCATCAACAGTTCAGCTGGGAATTTCTGCTTGCAGTTACTTTAGTGTGTCCTTCACAATCTGCACTTTCCATTTTGCTTGTCCATTGCTAGAAGGATTATATGGAGGTGAATGTCTGCAGGCAATTCCATTCTGGTCCAAAAACATTTTCATCTCACAGAATGCAAATGCTGTCCCATTATCAGGCAATCCATGAATGCTGAACATGTCTCTCAGCTTACCCACTACCACCGTACTTGACATTGATGGAACCAATCATACTTCAAGCCACTTTGAATACGTATCAATCACTTTTAAACATATTTTCCCCATGAATGGTCCCGCAAAATCCATGTGTAGTCAGGACCATGATCGCACAGTGCTAAACCATCTTCTCAATGTCTTCACTGAGTTTTGGCCACCATATGTAACTCCTAGCAAATGCTTTTGAATGTACCACATCATCAAATGAGGCATGGAGTAGAACCAGTATCTCATCCCGTATCACCTCTGGAATAATAATTATAGTGCCCCACAGAAGGCAATCCTCGTAGCAACTTGTCTGTTCCAATAGGGTCAGACATTTTCATTAGGCAGTTCTGTCCACCCATGCAGTACAAAATTTGGTCACTCTACATGAGACTCATTTTGCTGAATATGTATGTGAATATCCTGTCTGGAGCCTTATCCATTAGTGTTTTGCATTATTTAGGAGTGTGCATGGCAGCTAGCATAAACATGTAATGATGCAATAATAATAATTATCAGGATACTTGGTTCATTGTTCTTTTGTTTTGCGAGGCTTTATAATATTTAATCAGGATTTGAAGTATTGTTCGTATATTTATCGAACATACGTTTGCCTTTTCTGAAATCTTAGTTTTTGTTCGCGTCAGTGTTTGTAGATAGAAGCTTTCCAACTGCAGTAAACAGTTTTTGCTTCTGGAAGTTTGATTATATTTTTACTACTACACAGTTCGGCATGGCGTGGGGAGAGGGATTCCAGCCCACGCCATGCCCTTATTTGGTCACATTTTTGGCACCCTGGGGCGAGGAGTGGGGATAGGTATGGGGCGACTTATACCCTGTGTGCCTACTGCCCGCTAACAGAACAGCACAAAGCAAAACAGTAGACAACCAGCTCCCGAAGAAGACACGTCGAGGTGGCAAATATCCCCCACACCGGCAAACTTTGTCCTGCACAATTATTTCTCTGCCGGTGTGGGAGGTCGCTAGGGTGCCAGGAGGGAACTGACGTCCCTCCTGCCTTCGTAAATTCCTCTTTGAGATGCAAACTTTAAATGAGGTGAATAATAAATAAACTACTGCGGCGCTGCTCTTTGTTTGTTTGTCTGATGAAACTAACTGTTCGGAACTCTGCATATCTGAAGCTTGTGTGTGAGCTGTTTCTTTTGAATATTAAATACAATTACAGTAAATAAACCGAGACNTGAAGCTTGTGTGTGAGCTGTTTCTTTTGAATATTAAATACAATTACAGTAAATAAACCGAGACTTGACTTTATTATATTATTATTTCGCGCCTCTCACGTTTCATGTCTCTACCGATTAAGTAAACCGAGCTGTAATTTCCTGTTGCTACTTCTGACGACGCGACGTTACAAACGCACGACTATTTTTCAGGAGAGAAGATATTCTTTGTTCTTCCTGGACTGGAAACCAATTTTGTAGGCATATCTAAATGTGCCAGCCTTGCTTTGAGAGCAGGCGATAACGAGATCTGACTTTTGCTTAGTCAACACAAGATAATGTGCAGCGCAGCTGCCTCATTCCCCCTAGAGTTTGTGCCTGCCCTGTTCTGCATCCCCAGTTCCACGACAGGCTTTGAACATTTCTCATTGTTTTTCAGTGGCTTGAGTGTTAAGTTTTTGTTGAGATTATGGCACTATGTAAACTTTGTGCTACCATTAGTAGTTGCCAAAATAGAAGTGGTTCGCAATAAAAGTCAAGCTATAATCNGCACTATGTAAACTTTGTGCTACCATTAGTAGTTGCCAAAATAGAAGTGGTTCGCAATAAAAGTCAAGCTATAATTATTAGTGTAAATTAATTTTTTTATTAAATTATTAAAATTAGAATTGTGCAAAAGTACACATTTTAAACAAAATTAACAATTTGACAGTGAGGGCGTGCAATGTCAGTGAACGTACAGTGTGATGTATATGTCAGGAAGGAAAGAGCAGCATGCAGCTACGTCAAAGGCAATATTTGTGNCATTAGTGTAAATTAATTTTTTTATTAAATTATTAAAATTAGAATTGTGCAAAAGTACACATTTTAAACAAAATTAACAATTTGACAGTGAGGGAGTGCAAAGTCAGTGAACGTACAGTGTGATGTATATGTCAGGAAGGAAAGAGCAGCATGTAGCTACGTCAAAGGCAATATTTGTGTCACCGTAAAAAAAAAAGTGTCAAGAAACAAGTTACAGTTTTAGATTATGTAAGCAAAAGAATAACTTCGGAGAACTGTGTTAAAATTTTACTATATGGGGGAAAGTTTCGACATTCCAACAACAAAACAAATTATGGCAGTTGTGTGGGAGAAAATAGGTTTTACGGTTTCAACAAGTTCCATAATGAATTCGTTGATTTTTTTTTTTTTTTTTTTTTTTTTTTTTT